>OW285244.1:12733836-13141856 GCA_935421215.2 Melolontha melolontha | reverse complement strand
CACATCAGCAAAAAACAGAAAACAGGGATAGGCAGGGAAAAGCAAGACATGAGTTATTATTATGAGTTTTTGCTGATGTGGTCCTGTACTGGGTTGCAGCCTAGCATATGCGCTACAAAACTCTAGGGGGGTCTGCCCGTTGGGCAGTCAGGTGCCATTCCGCCTTTCCAGCAAGAGTGAGGAACCATGCTACGCGGCGCTATCTCGTCGCCGCGCAATGCACACACCACTAGGACCGGTCCTGGGCGACAACCTGGCTAGGCTGCCGTTAACAGCACACACACGTTCGACGTGTGTGCTATGCCCCCGCTTCGGCGGAAAACGTTAAGATGGCATAAGTGTGACCATCGTCGACCGAGGTAGCCACTAAGAGTGTTCCCTTAGTTGCGATGAGCAACCCCGTACAGGGTGCGCTTCGCCTGTCTGCGCCTTGCCTCGTTGGGGCGGGGGTCAGACCGTCGAAGTACTGCACGGAATTGTAAAGAAGTTGTCGGGAAAGGGTTGGCGGCCCTACGCAACGGCTGGTTATCCGACCTCTCTAAATTCATGCGACCGATCACTAAACACACGCACGAACGCACCGACATACAAAACCCTACACTTACGCTCTCACACAAAACCACACACCCATAGAGAGACGCAAGCTGCCAGCAGCAACCAACACACAAGTTCATACCCAGAAGGAGACACAAATTGCTAGCAGCAAACAACACATATTTTCACACCTTGTTATCTATTTTTTGGAATACTAAGGCATGATTTATTATTATTACTAGAATGTATCTTTGAATAATTTAAACCATAGCAACTTAATTACTTGACATTTATATCCTGTCATTCATATTTTGTATTCTCTTGAAAAAGGCGTATACAGCCGAAACATGTAGAGTTTTTTAAATACATATATTTTGAAGTAATATACAGACCTTTAATCGCCTACTGATTAGGTTTACCATATCATACCAAGGTCACGAAGTTATTATATTTATATATATATATATATATATATATATATATATATATATATATATATATATATATTAATCTATAACTCTGTGAGTTTTTTTTTAATTTATTTAAAAATCGAATGGTGTAGGTGACCTCCTTCTGCTACACATTCTTCTAGCCGTCACACGAAATCATCTAGCATCTCCCGTGGAACCGCTTCAATTTTGTTTAAAATGTTTGGTTAAGGTCTTCAAGATTACGGGGTCTATTATTATACACACGGCTTTTTAAATATCCCAATCTGGCGCTGTTAAGTCAGGCGACCAAACTGGCCAGATTATATCCCCGCTCACGCAGCATATTAATACTAATTCTCGCCATGTGACTCGTTTTCCCATCCTGCTGAAACCAGTAATTACCATCAAATTGTTCATACCTTGGCCGGAAAAAGTGTCAATCGTGTGACAAAATATCTTCCTGATGTTACTGTTACGTTATGCCTGTTCTCTTCCAAAAAATATTGGCCAATAATTCCTGTGGCTGATAGCGCACACCAAACCGTTACTTTGGCTGCGTGAAGTAGGTTTGTTGTTGCCCAATATCTAAAATGTTGTTTATTAACGAAGCTAGCTAGATAAAAATGAGCAACGTGCAATATTGGGTTCACCAGCAAACATCTAAAAATTGTCTGCAAAACTCAGGTCGATTTTGTCTATCTAATAGGCTTAGTTCTTGAACAAGTGCCAATTTAGAGGGGTGGAATTTAATACGCCTAAGTATTTTATGAACGCTAGTTTTCTTTAAATTTAAAGAACGTGCATGTTGTGCAGTTGAGCGCTGTGGACTCCTCGTAAAGGAAACTCTTACACATTCAATATTTTCAGCAGTCATAGCACTTACGTATCTCCCAGTCGGCTTTTTGTTCGCAATATTACCTTTATTAAGCCAAGTTTGATACCATGCATAAATGGTATTGCGGGATGGTGCATCACGACTATTAAATTGACGACGGAACGAACGTTGGGTCGCAACAACTGATTTTGTACGCAAATAATGCGTAACACTAGAAACGCGCTGCTGAACCGTGTAATTGTACGTGACAACTAATTACCAGAGAGTGGACTGAAGCTATTAAATTGCCTCGATCAAACGTTGTGGCGGTATCCGGTATAGTATGCGTGTTATAGCAGCCCTACTATTTGCTTGCTCGATTGCATTCGTCGAGCAGATGTTGTTATTTCCGTCATTATGAATAGAACGTTGTGTGTATTCCTTCAGAAATTTAATTCAACAGTGGCGTGTAAGACGGAATTTACATTTATTTATTATTTCGTTAACTTCGTTCAAATAATCGCTTAAAAAAATATATCCGCTAATTTCCAGAGTATATTCTCGTATTTACATGCTGTTATATATGCATGTATAGCAAACGCCAATTAAGATGGCGCGAGGAGGGGGTGCGCAGAAGCCGTTTTTCAAAACTTCCACTCCCACTATTCAAGTAATTGTCAGAATACATTTATCATTGACGTTTGACGGAACATAATGTCTTTGCTAGGGGATCATAAATTGATACACGCTCAGAGGTTAGAATTATCTGACATTTGATGTAAAACCAAATACAAATCTCCCCACTACTTCTAATCCTGCGCGAACTTACCCCTCCTCGCGCCAACTTAATTGGCGTTTGCTATACATATATGTATTTATTGTTCTTGAGATAGTATATTTTCTATTCTCTTCTATAAGGGATTGTTTCTGGTTTCGTTTCTTTCAGTGTTATTTGGTTACAACGTTTAATATTTTAAAAAATCCGTTTTATATTGTTATATTGTATATTTATCCTATAATTTTTTATAAATATTAAGTTTAATTTACTACCTTATTTTTGGAGTAGTTTTCGTTTCTTCTTTTTAGTCCATTTCTTTCTGTTCTTAGTATATCTCTTTATTTTCATTAGCTATAGAGAATTCTCGTAGGGCAACCATGGTAGGATGCATTAAAGGCCATACAGATTGGTTGCATATTCGTAATGATGTCGAGATATATTGCAGTGCCCGTTCATTAAGTTTAGGGCGTCCACAAAAGTGTAATGTGCAGAGACATGTTTCTTTGAAAATTCATCAAGATGACATATGACCATATGCTCCTGACACTTTTAACGAAGAACTGTGTGAAGCTTTCATGGCGGCCAATATCCCATTCAAAAAGCTTAACAATCCAGTCCTCAAGAGGTCTCTTACAAAATATACTGATCGTCATATACCAGATGAATCTACTTTGGGTAAATACCACTTACCAAAATATTATTTGAGAACCATTGAAAAAATACGAACCAACCTATCTGGTCATTATCTTTGGGTAAGTGCAGACGAAACAACGGATGTAATAAGACGACAATGTTAAATGTAGTTGGTATTCTTCATCCGACAACTTCATACCAATCACACTTAATTGCAACTAAAATATTGTCAATCGTAAATGGTGAAACAGTTGCAGAAGTAATTGATCAATGTATTCATAATATTTTGTCATCAGATAACAACTATAAAGACAAAATGCTGATGCGGCAGCTTATATGCTAAAAGCAGGGAAGTTATTAAAGCAATCTTATCCCAATATGCTACACCTTACCTGTGCAGCACATGCACTACACAGAGTATGTGAATATATCAGGGGTCATTTTCCAAATGTTGACAAGTTCGTTTTATTATTTAAAAAGATATTTCTCAAAGCTGAGACAAAAAGTTGATGCCATATTTAGCAGAAATCCATATTTGAATATATTATATAAATTCTGCACAGAGCCGATTGAAATATCTATACATTCGAAGTATGGTGCATTTTTGCAACATTTTAATGACGCGGTCCATCATCAGTTGTGATGTGGAACGGACATTTTCAATTTTTAAAGACGTTGGAACATCTAAAAGAACTAATTTAACACAGGAACTCCTTGAACAAATTTTAGTTATTCATAGTAATGTTTAATGATAAAAACACACACAATGTTGTATTAGATTTACACTTTATTATATATAAAGTGTAAATCTAATACAACATTGTGTGTGTTTTTATCATTTGATATGGATTTACATCAAGTAAAGGCAGAATCGATTCAATCATAGTAATGTTTTACATTTTCAATATTTCACAGAAAATACATAGTTTTGAGTTTTGTTCTTTGTAAATTATTTTTATTCAAAATTCAATACGCAATTTGCTTGTCAGCATTACCTTTGTTTCAGCAGTATTTGGTGCCGGTTACCAAACCGTTTATTACATTTGTTCTGTTGTGCATTGACAGATACATATTAACTGTGCCACTTATGCGGGGGACCACACGTATAAAATTGTTCGAAGCTCACGGATTGCTTATAGAAACAAACCTATTGCGAATACAATACAGGCGCCTATGGGCTATGAATCATCAATCGCTCTAGTCAGCTCTCTGCTAATTATTTACTCTAGCTTTTGTTGTTCTGTAATTGTTTAACTTTGTTGGACTAATAGAGATTATTACAGTTATTTTCTTTTACTTTCCGCGTTTGTCAATTGTGTTTCACTATTTGTCAAATGACTTTCCAATTATTTTATTGTGGTAGGCTTGACTTATCAAATAAATTCCGTTTCTGTGAAATGCGCAAATAATTGCATCAATATAACGGAAAATAATAACAATAATCGTCAGGAGAACAATTAATCATTAATTCTTTGAATAACGGTGCTACGGTAAAGAATGTATTACAAGAGTTTGGAGTTTTGTCGGATACAGTTAGAAATATTTATGCAACATATAGGAGAACTTAATAATATTGCAAAAGTGAGTGCACAATATCGGCAACAAAAATTATTAAATGCTCAAAAGAACAGATTTTCCACTGGGTTAACTTGAACTGTTCTTTAACCCTCCGCCAGTTGTAAGGAAAGTGCTTAAACTAATTGCCACTTCTTCGATAAATATCACTATCTACAATTGATAGAGCATTTAAGAACTTCCATTATTCTGTTAAAAAAATGTCATTTATTCCTGAAAGAAGAAATACACTGGACATTATTCAAGCTCGCTTTGATTACGTCATGCAGTATAACAGAAACATTACAGAAACAAACCTATTGCGAATACAACAAGGCGGACGCCTATGGGCTATGAATCATCATGAATTACACTTAATGTCAAGCAAACTCCCATGTTGTCTTGATTAGAATCCGCAAACAAGTTCAAAGTCTGACTAAATAAAAAAATTATTCCTTTCCAAAAACCATTAGTGCATTATGGTATTCTCTGTATATTTCGTGTTCTCACAATTTAATCGTTTTAAGTTTGTAAATTTTTTTATCATATTCATAATTGTTGAAGTAAGCATACCTTTATTCAACATGTATAAAAGAATAAATCAATTTTAACAATCTACAATCGTTTTAGTTTTTCGTTTCAGATATACCTGCTAGTGGATTGTATTTCTTAACATACGAAGCAATAAAGGATTACTTGACAGACAACGGTCGAAAGGGTATTACAATATCTGGCACCGTTTTTGCGGGTGGATGTGCTGGAATAGCAAATTGGTTAATTGGTATGCCATTTGATGTTTTAAAGAGTCGATTACAAACAGGTAAACTATTTTATTTCTTGTATAGAGAGTATTAAAATATTTATATATTTTCTACAGCAAGGGAAGGTCAATTCCCTAATGGTATTCGTGATGTAGCAAGGGATCTCTTGCGGAATGAAGGTCCTTTGGCCTTATATAAAGGATTAGTACCTGTTTTGATGCGGGCCTTCCCTGCCAACGCAGCTTGTTTTCTTGGATTCGAATTATCTAAACAATTTATATTAAGTGTTTACCCAACTGATTAATAAAAATAAGAGTTAAACAATAATTTGGAAATTAGTGTTTCTTGTTGTTTCGTTAATTTGCTGGAACTTTATTGTAATTAATTATAATAAATATTTTTATATTTAAAAGATTAAATCATATATTACAAGTTATTATTAGTTTTATTTACATGTACAGGGTGGCCCAAAATGACCGAAGGGGTTTGAATTCATTATAACTTCTTATTTAAGACATAATTATTAATTTTTTTAAATTTTAAATACAGTATATTAATGGAGAATATTTTTAATTTAATTATGAAAAATTATATCTCGCAAGTGGTGGCTATTTTCTGCTTCGCATATTCGTGCTCTTTCCAAAACATTTTCCATAACCTTTCGCAAAACTTCAGGTGTTATGTTGTTGATTTCGTCGCGTATATTATTTTTTAATTGCTGTATGGTTCGAGGCTTATTAATATAGACTTTTCCTTTCAAATAACCCCAAAGGAAACAGTCTGAAGCGGTTAAATCCGGTGAACGCGGAGGCCAATTAAAATCGCTTGTACGGGAAATAATTCGTTCACCAAAGATGTCGCGTAAAAGAGCCATTGTGTCCCTCGCAGTGTGCGCTGTGGCTCCATCCTGTTGGAACCATACTTGCGGATGGTTTTCCACGGCTGGCCTTCAAAAATTTCCAACATTGTCCGATATCTAACACCAGTCATGGAAACGGCGACACCGTGTTCATTTTCAAAAAAATATGGGCCAATTATCCTTTCCGACGAAATACCGCACCAAACGGTACACTTAAGTGGGTGTAATTCTCGCTGTTGAACTACTCTTGGATTTTCCGTAGCCCATATCCTGCAGTTTTGCCTATTAACGAACCCGTTTAATTGGAAATGGGCTTCGTCGCTCATAATTAAATTATGAATAAAATCATGATGTTCTGCTGTTTGACGAAAATAAATTGCATAATCAAGTCGTTGCTGGTAATCTGTCGGTTTCAATTGTTGGACAAGCTGAATTTTGTATGGAAACATTCTTATTGTATGCAAAATTCTCTGCAGCGACCCTCTTGAGAGGCCAAGTTGTGTCGAACGTCTCCTGGTTGATGTTTCTCCATCTTCCCGAATACTCTCCTGTACCCGTTCAATATTGTCATCCGTGTGCACCGTTCGTCGTCTGCCGGCACCAGGAAGGTTCCTTACTGCCCCCTTGTTCTCGAAAATTTGCAACCAGGCGGTTTATTGTTGACTCTGAGGGTCCAACCCGTCTAGTGGGAGAAGTTCTTTGTGCACGATGCCATAAACGTCAAAGAACCAAATCAACATCGCTTAATATTGCTTTTAAGTTGCCGTGCTTTCTTCGGTTGTGGTGACGATGGCGTCTTCCACTGCGATGACTGCTGCTTTGTTTCAGGATCATACCCGTGCACCCATGATCTGTGGCCAGTAATGATGCTAGTACTTCAAGTTCGCATCCCTTCCGGAGTTTTTTTTTTCAGCTCTGTGCAAACATGAACATAGGCTGCGTTCGCCAGAACTATGATAGAAATAAACAGTTTCGTGAACATGTTGAGGCTGGGTGAACGATCTCTTTCCGCATGTGACAAAACAAGTGAAGAGCAACATAACCTATTTTTTGTTTTGAGTGTAGGTTATATTAGTTAAAATTAAAAAATGAATTTCGTATTGAATGATTTATTAAATTTGCATTTAGCAGTACATGTTCTAAATGAATTGGATTTCTCCGTCCATTGAAATTTTAAAATGCCTAAAATAATGAATGATTTATTGGTTTATACACTGCTCAACTTTTGAACTGGTACACTGGTATAGCATGCAGTAAAAGTAAACAATCCTTCGTAGGCGTTAGGCATTACTTCCTATATGATCAGGGCTGTGTTTTGGAATGCAAACAAATGTCTATCGAATGACATTTGCGACTCCTTTGTTGTTTGTTGTTATTATCTGTCATAAGTGCAGTTCCTGAGCTCGCGGACTCTTATACTTTTATCAAGTTTTAAGAGAATTTTTGCTAATTTTTCGAATAAGTTTTAATGCAGAGTGGATGATTGGATTTTAGAGATGCCATTAAGGCGTTTAAGTATTAAAGAGATGAGCCAAGCTATGGTGAATGCTTATGACTGGTGAATATTATGTACAATTTGTCCATTATCTTTGATCAGCCTCAGTGTTGTTGGTTAAATCGTTGATTTGCATTGTTACATGCGCCATTTTTATTTTAAGCATCTTGTGCCGATACGGAGCGAACTTTGGAGCGAAATATTTTAACGCTACAAAAGATGGCGACCGCTTCCTAAACATGTTAAAATAATTCATGAAAATAACCGCAGTTCATCAGAATTTTTTGGAACAGTTCCATCTAGTGAACGCAGCCATTGTACCGTTTTTGTTTAATGCTGGATAACCTTGGCACAAACTTCACAGCTATACATCACGTATTGAATTCGCCGGACAGAATACGCTAACAAACACCGTACGACAAGCCAACAATGTTGCAAATGCCATTGATTGTTCTCCTTCGGTCTTGCAGGATAGCATCACGCACTTTGCCACATTTTGTGGCGTGTTTTCCGTCGAACAAACACCATACGACAAGCCAACAATGTTACAAATGTCATTGATTGTTCTCCTTCGGTCTTGCAGGATAGCATCACGCACTTTGCCACATTTTGTGACGTGTTTTCCGTCGATAGATGACCGGAATATCATCAACACGTCTATTTTTAAAATGGTTTCACCACTCATAAGTTTGAGCCTGACCCAAAGCATTCTTACGAACCGCTTGTTTAAGCATTTTCCGCTGCCGCTTTACCAAGTTTGAAGCAGAGTTTGATACACACACAGTTTTAGTATTTACACACATTTGATGATTACTAAAGACTGCTACTTAGGCAAAAAGTGTGCAAATCTCGCACAAATGGGGCAATAATAATGTCTGTAGCGTTCCTGATTTACTGCTAGCGTATTCTGTGCATGATCTTCGACGAAATAACGGCCCAATATTCCGTGTCGGGATACGGCACACCAAATCGTAACCCACGCACTATGCAGTGGTTTCTGTATGAGAACATCAGGCCGTTCAAATCCTATAAAACGAGTTGTTTGGCGGTTGATGTAGCCATTAAGGTGAACATGACTTTTATCTGAAAACCACAAGTTATTGAGGAAATGTGGCTCCGCATAAGTCATGAACAACACTCGGCAGCAATACTGTAATCGAGCCCGCTCATACATTTGACTTAGACGTTGAGCAAGTTGAATACGGTATACGATTCCGCCTAGTTCTTTAAACATCCGCCGAACAGTTCTATCAGTCACACCAAGTTTCAGCGATGTCCGTACGCTTTGGGGACTGTATCACATGTTGGGGAAGTCGTCCATGATTCTCGTTTGTGTTAACGGTCCTTGGGCGCCCAGTTGTTCCCTTCCGTTAACATAAGACTGATCCCGTACGATGGAACTTCTCGATGATAGCTAGGATTGTTTTGTTACTTGGTGCCCTCTTGTTAAATTGCTCCTCGTAATGTTCTCTAACATGGCGTAGGCTCGGTCCATTCTGACGCCTAACTCCGTATGACCGGAAATAATGCTTGATGATAAAAACCTTCTCCTAAGTTATGAGAATCAAAATTATAACACAAACCCCAACACTAAATACGCAATATGTCAATGTATTATATAGCATAAATAAACACTTGGTTACTATGGAAATATAAACTACAAACGACTGATGTGTGAAATGTGGTAAGTTAACGACAATGCTGCGCAAGACGTATCCCCGCCAACTTTACTCCTCCGATATGTTTATTCAATGTATAGTGTAGCATTTGATTGGATAAGCAATAGGGATAGGTTAAAAGTAGGTGTGGTATATTCAGGGTGCCCCAAAATGACCGAAGGGGTTTGAGTTCATTATAACTTCTTATTTAAGACATAATTATTCATTTTTTATAATTTTAAATACAGTATATTAATGGAGAATATTTTTAATTTAATTATGAAAAATTATATCTCGCAAGTGGTGGCCATTTTCTGCTTCGCATATTCGTGCTCTTTCCAAAACATTTTCCATAACCTTTCGCAAAACTTCAGGTGTTATGTTGTTGATTTTGTCGCGTATATTATTTTTTAATTGCTGTATGGTTCGAGGCTTATTAATATAGACTTTTCCTTTCAAATAACCCCAAAGGAAACAGTCTGAAGCGGTTAAATCCGGTGAACGCGGAGGCCAATTAAAATCGCTTGTACGGGAAATAATTCGTTCACCTAAGATGTCGCGTAAAAGAGCCATTGTGTCCCTCGCAGTGTGCGCTGTGGCTCCATCCTGTGGGAACCATACTTGCGGATGGTTTTTCACGGCTGGCCTTAAAAATTTTTCAACCTTGTCCGATATCTAACACCAGTGATGGAAACGGCGACACCGTGTTCATTTTCAAAAAAAATATGGGCCAATTATCCTTTCCGACGGAACACCGCACCAAACGGTACACTTAAGTGGGTGTAATTCTCGCTGTTGAACTACTCTTGGATTTTCCGTAGCCCATATCCTGCAGTTTTGCCTATTAACGAACCCATTTAATTGGAAATGGGCTTCGTCGCTCATAATTAAATTATGAATAAAATCATGATTTTCTTCTGCTTTTTGACGAAAATAAATTGCATAATCAAGTCGTTGCTGGTAATCTGTCGGTTTCAATTGTTGGACAAGCTGAATTGTGTATGGAAACATTCTTATTGTATGCAAAATTCTCTGCAGCGACCCTCTTGAAAGGCCAAGTTGTGTCGAACGTCTCCTGGTTGATGTTTCTCCATCTTCCCGAATACTCTCCTGTACCCGTTCAATATTGTCATCCGTGTACACCGTTCGTCGTCTGCCGGCACCAGGAAGGTTCCACATTAAAATAACGACGATATGCACGCTGAGTCAAAACAATGGATCGTTGATTTGAGAAATAAAGTTCAACGATTTTGGCACGTTGTTCAATTGTGTACTGTTCCATTTTAAATTCCTCAAGTCTTCTTTACAAAATACTGAAAACAAAAAAAAAAATTATAATAAAAAAGTTATAAGGAATTAAAACCCCTTCGGTCATTTTGGGCCAACCTGTACATACGTATATACTGGGTACAGACACGCCTGGTATGGTACCTCCCTTCTTTCTTATCTAGTGTACTGGTGAGGTATCGTTCACGTCTCCGCTGTTAACTCACCACGTTTTCAGACGGTATAGGTATAACACGTGAAGCGCTCGTAAAGTGAGTCTCCCGAATATCTCGCTTGTCCACGCCTCTATAAACCGACCGAGAATGGCGGTCTTTAGTAATTAGGTACTGCAGAGCAGCTCTTTTTATTTTAAATAAATCAAATATTTTCCAAGTTGTTATTTTTTAATCTAAGTGTAAGTAATTTTTTTAACTCAACTTATATTTATATTATTAGATCAGACACATGCATAAAAATAAGCTGCTTGTTACTAAAACAATATCTTAAGACGTAATTGGCATAATTTATTTGAACAATGAGAAACTAAATCATTTATATGTATTGGTGTTATTTTTCTATTACAACAAGAGTAACTTCGCGGTCAATAAGTGGTTATGGAAAACATGCCTTTAATACCATTACGTTTGTTAGTTACAAGTCTTGAATACTAAAATATTATCGGTTAATCTACAACTGTAATGACGTACTTCAGAATATACTAAATAATTAATATTTATTCATTACTTTCGACTATTTTGATGACGTACACGACTAAATGCAATTTCTCCATGTACGTAAATACTTCTTGTGAAATGACCCTAATTGATTAACTACATCACCCAAAAGTAATATAGTGCCATGCAGTCGAATTAATTATTTATTGTGATAATGTACATAAAATGTGCATCTATCATTGCTACCCTAATAATCTATTAGAATTCAAAGCATTATACCAATCCTTTATTTATTATTTATGTTAATCCTGATACTGTTTTCGATAAAGTAGCTTCGTTATCTTTTTTTCGGATGCGGCCAATTTTCCACCCTATTTCTATTGTCTATTTTGGTCATGGCATGTTTTTGTTTAATTTTATCTGCTGCTCTTTAAACCAAAGGGAATAATTTTCTAATTAAAATTGTTACTATAAATTAAGTATAAGTCCACTGTCACTAACAGAGCGAACAAGGAATGGCTCCATTACTTCTCGCCAAAATCAAATAAATATATAAAGTGTGGGCTATCCACTGGTTTCTTTTTAAATCACATGTTATTTTAATATTGACAGCTATTTCGTACTCAAAAAAGTGACAGAAACTCAGTGGCACGAAATAGATCGCTTTACGCTTGAACAACGTTTTGAAATATTAAAAACTTATTTCCAAAGTGGATGCTGTGTTGTCGAAACAGCGAGAATTTTAAAAAGATATTTCGGTCGAGATAATGCACCAACCGGGCCTTGTATACGTAAATTTGTGAAGAAAGTTTGAGAACTTAGCATGTTAATTAACAACACAAGCCTGTCTTCGTGTTCGTCCGATCTGCTCAACCGAGAATATTGCTGTTGTTTCCGATAGCACGGGTCAACACAAAATTTGACTTTGACATTAAAGCATAAAATTTCGATATTTTAGGTCGTAATTAGACGAAAAAAAATATATGACATGAAAAGTTTGCTTTTGTATTTAGGAGACCGATTGAACGATATTTTTCAAAATCTGTGGTTTTAATTTTTAATTGAAGATGAAACCATTCAAATAAATATGTTTATTATTTTTATTAAGTTTTACTATCAAAATAACTTACAAAAAAGTGGAAAATAATTTAAAAGTGCAGGCTTTTACTTTTTCTTTTATGTTCATTAGTACTTTCTCTCAATAAACCCCAAATATAGTCTCCCATCATGTTTTCATTGTATTGGCCTTGATAACGTTGTTCGAAGCTCATAATGTCCTGATGAAAACGTTCTCTTTGCTCTTCTGAATACGCTCCCATGTTGTTTTTAAATTTATCTAAATGAGCATGCAGCATATGTACTTTTAATGACATCCTGCAGCCCATGGCCTTAAAATTTTTTAGCATATCCGCAACTAACTTTTCTGCGATAATTTTTTCCGTGGCTCAGATACTGATCGTGTCAGGTCGTGTGCAATTGGAGCAGAAGAAGATTCAAGGTCAGGATATTCGATAGGTTTTGCATTTTTACCTCTACGTCTTTTACTCGGATTCACAATGCAAAAGTAGCAGTCATTGATGTGGTCTTTTGGCTGTCGCCAGATCCTTGGTATTGCGAATTTCATGGACCTCTTCTCACCTCGATACCAACCTAAAATGTAGAAATAAAAATTAATATGTCTATTATGTTTGATTCACCGCTTAATTTAAAATTGCTTACCTTCCAAACATCTTTTACAATAACTACAAGCAACATGTGGAGCCCATGGCTTGTCTTGATGCCGAACAGGACAGTCAAAATATGCTTCGTAGGCTTCACAGAGAACGTCAGATGTCTTTAGTTCGTATTTTACGTCTCGAACTTTAATAAATTGACCACATATATAACAAAATGCATCAGCATCATATTTACACTTTCGCGACGACATTTTAAGTTTTTATAGACTTGTACAAAACACCTGATCGTTGTTTATCATTCGAGTGCCATCTAGCGGCACTATGTGAACGTAAAAACCCCACTCTGATCGCGCGGTATTTTTGAATGTATTAAAATTAATTAAAATTTATAAAAAAAATCAAAAATGAGTATTATTACTATAACTATCACAAAAGCAAACTTTATACCAAAAAAAGCTATTTTCTTTTCGTTTTTGTGCATAATTAACCGAAAAATCATAAAATAAACTTTAGGGCAAAGAACGAAAATTTTTTTGTAGAGTCGTGTAGTGTTCGCATGAACCCGATAACATCAACTCGCTGCAAATCTCAGTAACTCACCATTAGCCGCACTAGCCTGAAGAGAATTCTGGATAAAGATCTCGGCTTATTCGCTTATAAGGTTCAATTAAGTCAGAAATTGAAGGCAAATAAACATCCGCATCGATATCGCTTCTCTGTATGGACTTTGGACCAGCTGAAAAATGACTCAAAAAATCATCTTTTCGGATGAGGCGCATTTTCATCTCGACGGCTACGTTAACGAGCAAAATTACCGTATTTTGGTCTCGGAAAACCCACGCATAGTCGTAGAGCAGCCACGGTGACTATTTAGTGAGGTTTTTGGAGCCAAGACTATTTTTCTTCGAAAATGAAGACAGCAACAACGTTACGGTTAACGGAGAGCGCTACAGAGACTATCACCAGCTTCCTTGGCATCTTCGTACCCATGGACACCATGGACGACACGTGGACTCGTATGATTTATTTATTTTTTTGTATAAATTTTTGTCTCTAAATACCGTTCTGACGATTAAAAAAAAATCATATATTTTCTAGCATTAGAGTTTTAAATTTAGTATCTGTTTAATTTAAAATATCTAGTAACGTTTCGTAAGTTAATATTATATTTGGATATTTTTGTAATTACTTGTCGTCTAAATCCATTTTGATTTCAATTTAATTTGCTTAGGTGTTTTATAATATTTTTACCGTAATATTTTCTATTCATTTACCGTTTTTTCATTCTCTTTAGAATATTCAATATTCAATTTTAACGTGAGAATTTTTTCTTGTCTTAGATCATATTTATTTTTTTGATGTGCAACATTTCAGACTTTTTTACATATACAGTGTGTTCATATACCGGGTGTCTCAGTTATTTTGTTCCAATGGCGTACCTCCGTTATCTAGTAAAATAAAAATTTGATATTTGGGACATCTGATATACACCTAATGTTCTTTAAATTGGGCCTAACTGTCATACGACCCCAACTTTTTTATTTTAAATAGCACTCTGTATATTTTCTCCAAAATTTGAATTCTGTTGAATGTTGGCTAATTTTTTTAGGCAGCACATTGATGAATTGGATGTGGTGAGCTCTACTTTCAGCAGGATGGCGCTACGTGCCACACAAGTTGTCCAACAATCGATCTTTTGCGCACTAAGTTCAATAATCGTGTGATCAGCCGTTTTGCTCAGTTGGCCTCCATAGAGCTGCGATTGACACCGTTAGACTTTTTTTATAAGGTGCCGTTAATGCCGACAATCCAAAAACGATTCAGGCACTTAAACACAATATTGTTCGCGATATTGCTGAAATAGGGGCCGTAACCATCGGAAATGCAAAATTGGGTTGACAGGTTCGGCTACTGCAAGGCCAGCCGAGGCAATCTTTTGAATGAAGTTATATTCCACAATTAATCGGAAAGCTTACTCTTTCTAATAAAACAAAAATCAGTGAAAAATATTGAATGGTGTTTTTTTATAACATTTTTAAAAAGAAACCAGTTGATTGCCCACCCCTTACATGTATTGTATATATACATTTCCTAAAAGTCTGTTTTTAATTGGTTTATTCTACCGTCATATGCCACTATATTATTATATATTCCACAATTAATCGGAACGTTTACTCTTTCTAATAAAACAAAAATCATTGAAAAATATTGAATGGTGTTTTTTATAACATTTTTAAAAAGAAACCAGTTGATTGCCCACCCCTTACATGAATTGTATATATACATTTCCTAAAAGTCTGTTTTTAATTCGTTTATTCTACCGTCATGTGCCACTATAATTACTTAATACTTCAACTCTTTTTTACTTAGATAATCTGCCCGATTGACAATAAGCGTTTTATATGACCAAGACATCATTATCTTGTGATATTCTTCACACATCTAAATATAGTTTATTATGTTTAGGAGTTTATAATGCACGAAAAAATGACCTGTATGAAATTCGGGCTAAATAAGATAAGGGGAAGGAGTACCCCTTGGTCCTTACAAAAGAAAAAAATCGAAAAATCACATAAAATGTCGAATTTATTAAATATAGTACTGAAGAAGTGGTTACAATAAATTAATTATTTCTGACTTACTTTTTAATATTCTGCTATTAACTTCAATAAAACGGTTTATAAACCAAAGTACAAAATTCGTCAGAATATGACGGGAAAATTTTTTTTTCCTCTTGGATAAAGACTTTTTTATGCCCTGGATATGTATGACGATACTCGTATACAACCTGAAATACATACTGTTTCGGTTTTTCTTTTTTTGTTAATTTATTGTAATCCTCCATGAGTCCTCCTCCATGAGAGATGCCCCTTTCAGCCAGATCGCTCACAACTTTCAGTTCATTCACCAACTGTAGAGTATTGACGTAATCTTCATTTTCTTGCCACTGTGAAGGATCAGTGTTCAAGAACTTACAACCCAGACCAAATCTTGTAAAATATTGCCTAGTTTTACTAGAAACAAACTGCTCGATCTCAATGTTGATCATTTCCGGGATTTGATCAACTCCTATTGGGACCCTTTTAATATTTTCTCCTGATGCTACTGTCTCATGATTCAATGCATAGACCATTTTAATGTTTGATTAAGAAGGCAAATTATAATCGAAGAATACTAAGGCGGCGAATTCAGAAGACAAGTATGTACCACAAATGATTTTTTAGTTTTTCTAAAGCCTCACGTGATATATCAGCATCCCCATTGTTGATAAAAAGGTTCTAGTTTTGGTAGGTTACAGTTTCTGATCACTTGTGTCGGAATTCGTGCTTTTTCCCAACAAATCATTATGTCCCGCAAATCTAATGTGGCACAGTTAACTTACACACTCGCAAATTATACTCGTAAAAGAAAACCTTTAATGTTTGTTTGACCGATAGAAGTTTGCTTCCAGTTATTTCATGCGAGTAATACCCGAGCAAATAAATTTTCTCCTGTAAATGAACTGAAGACATTGTGTAAGTTCACCTCGAAAGCGTAAAGGCGAACCGAGTTTTTATTTCGTTAAAAATACAGCTGCAACAGCATAGGTCTGATTTCTAACGCGAGACAGTTGGGTAAAAAATTTACAACTGCTGTGATAGATGAGCTCTTAAATTTTTTATAAATTAAACAGCTGACAACCGACGAATAAAAACGGTGATAACTCGCAACTTCTAGCCGGCTTCTTTTTTTTTACATGTCAGCGATTGTAATTTATCTGCTAAATTTTAATATACGACGGTGTACAATGTACATAATACAACGGGTTTCAAAATAGTTATTTACGAACCAAGTGCGTGAAATCATATTTCGCGAATGAGTGACCAGTTTAAAGCGCGAGTCGTAGGCGAGCGCTTTATGGTCACGAATTCGCGAAATGTTTCACGCACGAAGTTTGTACAATATTTTTTGTACGAGAACTATAAACAATAATAATATTTATATAATATATAAATATAATTTCAAAACTTTTATATTTATAAGTATTTTTAACAATATTACTACTACCTGTCAGGATGGCTGGGCGGTCTAAGGCGCCGGACTCAAGGTTTACCTTGCCCGTTATACGGGTTCTCGATCGTTCTGGTCCTCTCTGAGGGTGTGGGTTCGAATCCCACTTCTGACAATTTTTTTTTAGTTTTCTATAAATTTAAAAAATAATATTTGTTGCTGTTCTGACATTGAATTACATACCTTCCAAATATAACAATTTCTATTTCATTTCCTTTTATTTTCATAGAAAAACAACGAACTGGGTAGCATATTATTAAGGTTAGGGATTTATGATTTTAAAATATCACTAAATTAATCAAGTTCCAGGAAGTACCAACTTTACTTTTACGCACTCGTGTTTAAAGTGACTTTTTACGCACGCAAATCGAATCGTGAAATGACAAGTTTTGATAAGCGAGTACAAAAAGAACATCATCTCAATAGGCACTGAGTCACTAGTACTTGCAAATTATTCTAAGCCACTTGCCTTTTATTTATAACTATTTATTTAATGTCATTTTGTTTTCATTTTGTGACTAGCTATATAACTTTTTCTTGCAAATTTTTGTTTTACTTAATAAACAATATTACCAAATAATGTACACATTGCAAGAAAATTTCTTAACAGAAAATGGCAATATTTCTACGTGGAATGTAAGCGACAGTTTCACTTGCAGTTTCCTAATAGAGTTGTGGATAATACCGCTTTACACATTCATCTAGTCGTGGAGAAGTTTCGGGCTACAGGATTTGTGTTAAAAGGCAAAAGTTCTGGTAGGCCAATGTCGACAGCAGAATATTGTTGAACACGTAGAAAACCTTGTTGGAGAAAACCCATATACATCAATTCGTCATTTATCAGTTCAAACGAACGTATCTTCTAGTACCGTTCATAGAATTTTGAAGCGTCGTTTACATATATGTTACATGTATCCATACAAAGTATCGATTGTTCAACAGAGATCACGCTAATACGCTTAATTATTGCAACTTCTTTCAAGAAAATTTAAATAATGACGAAATTCTTGATCTAACTTTTTTTTTACTGATTAAAGATGGTTTCATTTAAGCGGGTTTGTAAATAAACAAAATTACAGAACATTGTCTATAAACAATCCAATCACATCGAAGTTCCTTTACATCTTGTTAAAGTTGGAGTATGGTTAGCTGTATCTCGTCGTAGAAAAATAGGACCAATATTTTTTCAAAATAACATTAATAGCCAACGATACCGGGAACAGTTATTAACACCATTTTTAACTCAAGGGCAACGAGACGAATTCAATGGGGGTTACTTCCAGCAAGATGGGGCTACTGCACATACAACTCGTAAAAATTTAGCGCGTTTAGAATATTACTTCCCTCATCGTGTTATAAGCATAAGGTGTTTGGCAAACAAGATCAACAGATCTTACTCCGTTAGATATTTCTATTTTCGAATTGCTAAAAAATGAAGTATATAAGACAAGAATGAATAACTTAATTGACTTAATGAATACAATTACAATTAAATTTAATGAAATAACACCAAATATATTGCAGAATATTTTTGACAACATGAAACGTCGTATTGTATTATTCATTTAATAGAATGGTGACCATTTTGAACACTTGCTATAAATTATAATAATTAAAATTTCTACAAATTAGATATTTACCTTGGTTGTTTGATTAATATCCCATCTTTAAAGTTTTCTTATTAAATAAATTAATTAACCTAATCGTACTTGTTATTAATTTCATCACCATATTTCTTGATAATAAATTTTGACAATGACAGGTAGATAATCTTCATGTCATTTAATCTATATCCGCATTTCAAGAATGCAGAATATCATAATTTATGGAGAAATTCATGGACAACTAGATGTAATTCTTTTTGAAACACGTTGTATAAAGTGTATTCAATTATGTGGACTAAACTAAACAACTTAGAATCTAGCTACATTAGTAAATGAATGAATTTGTCACATAGAAGTAATATTTTGCGAAGTTGAATAAAAAAATTGCTGATTTCGCTTTTTTATGGATTTTCCGATTTTAAAGGCCCGGGGGCAACTGTCCCAGATTGAACCCAAATTTCACACACATCGTTTTTTAACAGAATAGAATCAAATTGGAGGATAACCCAAGAAAAATTATTAACGATTTGAAAAAAGTCCATATAAGAGCCACCCAATGCACATGCATCATTTATCAAACGTTGCCAGATTCCCAAAATTTCCCGACTGTTCCTTGTATGTCACATTAAACAGCACTTTAAAAAGTTAAATCGATAGAGGACATTGAAGAGACATAACTGAGGTAGACGACCATGTAAGCAAAATGCCAGAGAGTAGAATGATGAAGAAAATGAACAAACCAAGCCCGACTAAAGAGAGAACGAGAGATAGGCTGAGGAGAATATGGTAAGACGACTTTCAGGTCGCTGATGAGATAGGAGTGAAATATTTATAGATACATGTACAATATAAATACGATAATCCAACAAAGGCAGGAAAGTTAGTTTGAAGATCAGCGCGAGAGAATCCAACTCCTCCAATTACCTCACACTCGTAAGGGTAGATAAGCTTCGTAGATTAAGAAGAAAATTTTTCCACTATTATAAACATGTACTGGGTTATATTCTATTTTCTAACAATCAACTTCCCGATTATGTTCTGGGCAAACTCCCCTGTGTCCTCGAAATGAAAATCATTGCAGCATTCTATTTTGGTATATACAGGTTCGGTCTACAATCATCTTGCATGCGGCTTCCCATACATAAGGCGTGAAGAAGGTGCCAAACCGTACCTACCTAACAAATATACATACGAGAGCCGGCAAGTAGACCTTTAGAGAAATAAAAATGTTCTTCTAGATTAATGGTTTGCCGAAGCAGATGTGATAGACAACGTACTTTAATTTTACCAGTACTTTTGTTGGAGAATTGACAAATGAATATGAATGTATTCCGTAATAGTGATATACTATACAGCTATGCACATGTGCAATATTGTTAACAACGAGCGCAAAAAACATAATTTGAGAATCTTTTAGGTAAATAGTCATTAAATACAAGCTGTAAAAAATAGTAAATGTATAACACTACCAAAGTAGACGTATTGAAGTAAGAGAAAAAAAATGCTCTTCTAAAGGCAATAAATTTTAAAATAAAATAGATAAAAAAAATAAAGAAAATTCTTGGAAAACAAAATGAAAAAATTCAATAAATATAATTTCTGGGGAAACAGGAAGAGTACGATAAACTAAAAAAATAATTCTAAATAATGGAAATTAAAATATACTTCTAAAATAAACGGAATTCTTGAAAAACCAAAATAAAACTTCTCAATTAATCAAATGTTCGAATAATCCACCTCTTTGCTCCTGACAGTACGCAAGTCTATGATAAAAATTATTTCGTACATTCGAAAACATTTCCGGGGTTATCGTATTTGCACAATCAACAATTTTTTGTTGTAGTTCCCCAAGATTACGTGCTCGATTGTGCTGATGACTTAACAGGGTTTGTTTTACATACCCCCAAAAAATTAAATCCAGGGGCGTTAGGTCGGGGGATCGTGGCGGCCAAACAATTGTACCAACGGAACTTATTAGACGTTCATGAAATGTTTCCCTTAAAAATGCTTGAACCAGACGAGCAGTATGGGCAGGACAGTTATCCTGCTGGAGCCAGATATCGTCAAAATTAACCTCAAGGGCACGAAGAGCTGGTATAATTTCATTTTGCAGCATTTCCAAATATTTAACTGCTGTTAAGGTGCCGTCAATAATAAAAGGACCAATGATGTGATCCCCAAAATGCCGGTCCACACGTTCAATTTTTGGGGATACTGGGTACGCAGAGGTAGATAGATATGACAATTTGCTTTAGACCAATATCTTGTAGCCATTGGATTATGACGCCCATGTAAATAAAAAGATGATTCGTCCGTAAACAAAATATTTGCAATAAAATTGTTATTGGAAATGACCTTCTCCATAACCTGTTCGCAAAATGCAACGCGTTTTGATTCATCGTGAGGAAATATTTCTTGACGTTTTTGAATTTTAAAGCTACGGTATCCTTGCCTATTCAAGATTTTTCTTACAGTTCTCGCTGGTATATTGACTTGTTCGGCAATTTGGCGCGATGAGCATGGTTCATTATGTTCAACCGCGCTACATACTAAAACTTCCCGTTCTTCTCTTCCTTCATTCAATACGCGCATTCTAGGTACCTTATTTATACATTTTCGACAATTTTGCACACTACCAGAGTAGTACCACTTAATAATTTGTATCCTTTCCTCGTTTGTATAAACCAACATATTGAATAAAAACTATAAAAACAGGCCAAAATCAAATAATACAAAATATAACTGCCAATTAGAAACAAATTAAATTCAACAATAAAATTAATAAATGTGAAGTAGGTAATTCTTATAATATTAACTTCAGATACTTATTAAGAATATCACAAACGTGAATAATAATATAAAAATTAAGAAAACAACCACCAACATGCACAATATTGGTCTCTTATGATCGAAATGATCGTATCGACCTGTCTTTAAGGGTTCCCACTACTGGCCACTGGCAACTACGTTCGTTTATATACATGGACTTGTAGCTCGAATTTAAGGTAAAAACGGGCCAAACGTGTATATCATAATGCTGAAAATAAGTATTAAGTGTTAAAAATTAGCTATTTTATCTATTACAGAGTACCGATTCAATTTAAAATCTTACAAATATTAATGCGTAGTTAGAAATTATTAATATGTATTGTTAGTTTAAAGCTGTTCGTTCCAGGCTTTTCCGAATTTAGTTATCTTATTTGAACATGTGATAAAATTTGCTTCACAAACATTTTTATGTTAAATATACACTACCGCTTATAGAAATATTGTCAATTGCATAAAATTACAAAAAAAAGATAGTAATATTTATTAAAGGCAATGTTCTAATATTAAATTATTGTTTAATAATTTTTTCATATTAATAATTTAGCAATTGTTCGAGCCTTCTTTCGGGTTTTGCTTTTATTGAAATCTCGTAGGCATTCGAGGTAAGCGCAAATATGTTCTTGACCTAAACTACATAAAGTCTAAATTTCATAATTTTTATTTTTCGATATAACTTTTACTAATTTCAATGCCTTTATTACAACGATTAATCAATAATTCTATACCTATCCTTGTTAAAGTAATACAAAGAGTTACATTGTTTAGCACTTATTCTTATTATTATACATGTATTTTGTAAAATTTCGAATAAAATATTGATATAGTACATATTTGTAGTAACACTAAATTTATATTGACATTATTTAATATTTTAACAATAATTTAGTTGTGTAACTATCACTTAAACTTTACATACTTTAATAAAAGTTCTGCATATTTTCATCAAATTTTGGAAACATATATGCGCTTTCGTGTGTATATGATTTCCAGCTTTAACTATAACACAAAGCAGGCAGAATTGAATTGGGAAAACCGTTATTGATGTTGCCAAATTTTGATTAACATTATTTGGTTCTTATCACCGAATATGTGGTTCCTTACATATTGGGTGATAATATGTAAGGGACCTACATATTCATTCTTGAAAAGTAATCAAGTTTATTTAATTAATAAACGAACTCAAGCAATAAATTGTATAATTTATTAATTTGTTATCAGAACAAATTTATGTGATTTACCATTTTTTAGGAAACAATTTTGTGAAAAACAAAAGACGTAAAAATTTAACAATTCTAGACCGAGAGAAAAAGGGTAGGTAATAAATAGATAGCGGAACGTTAGGGAAATGCCTTTTGCCTGCCTTTATTGCCTTTTTTTGTTTTTTTAAAATTTACCTTTAATTTACCGTTGCCTAATGGGTTTTCGGCTTTTAAAATGTTTAAATCCAAGTTTAAAGTGTATATAAAAGGAGCCGAATTCACAAGTTCTCTTAAATTCCCTATCTATGTGTTATCTGTGCCATGCTAGGTAGTGATAGTGTGCTATTTCAAAATGCCACCTATGAAAACGTGCCAAGTTGAAAAGTGGAGCAAATTGGACAAAAAATTAAGGGTTGATGGAAGCAATGTATTTTCTCAAGCATGTTCAAACCGGTAAAATAAATTTTAAATTTGCGTTGTTTTAATGTCATATTTTAAGTATCATGTAATACAACTTTTAAGTACTGGTAGACAAGGGAATTCTGCTCAAGATAACATACTTTTTTTTAGGAAGAGAAAATGAAAACATAAAATTGAGATATGAACGAAAACACAATGTTTTTCTACTATTATGTATTTAAATTTTGCAAAATGAAAGTTATAACTCTTATAAAATAAAAATTCACTCTTTGGAATATGTTAATACTGTTTTTTATAAGTTTTTTAAGGAGTATGTCGTCTTAAGAAAGCATCGTCTTTAAGAAGCAGATGTCTACTATGTCAGCTTAATACTGGTCATCTGCACACAGCTCACAAGAAAATTGCTTTGTTTTTGCTGGTACCCCAGCACACAGCTTGTGGCATCATCTTGAACATGACTGATAATGAAGCTGGATTTCTCCGGGTCGTGAGCTACTGAATAAATTGCATGCGGGATCATCGTCACCATCATCTTTAACAAAAGAATCCACTGGTTCGTCTTCTGCTTCGAAAATACCGCGTTTGACCTGTTTTCGCTTTGATTCGGATTTGAGCTTTAATTTCGCTCAAGAGACTACTAGTGAAGACTTTCTTTTTAGTGTTTCTTACCAACTCTGTAGTTACACTTTTTGGGAATGGTGAAAGATCTTTTAGCTTTCTTTTTAGTTTTTCTTGCCCGCCTTGTAGATGCACTTTTTGGAAATGGTAAAAGATCCTTTAGCATTTCTCGATTAATATTCATTTAATTAATTTTTTTTCTTTTAGATATTACTAAGTACTATTTCTGACAATGTTTTTATGAAATGTTGTTAATCTATACCACAAATTATGTGCTCCATTATTGTCCTGTTAGTAGCAACCGCTGGTGGACGAATAAAGATTACTATTGTTATTAAAGTAGGTAAGCGTCTATATTTGAATGAGCGGTGAGGTATGTTATTCTCTCCTTTAAAGGAAAAGCGTTTTATTTAGGTGTATCTACATGTCTGGAAGTTTATGCGTGTACTATTATGCAGATATAAATTAGATAATTATAAGGCTATTGACCTTTACATGTTGATATTTTAATTTCATTATACACGAGTAAACAACAGACAAACAAGTGAAAATTCAATCAATTTCCAATTCAAATCGTGCCAATCTCAGGACGAAAGGTTGTTTTCATTGTTCTTGACCTTGAATTAGTACTTTTATTTGCAGATAATACATAACAATATCGCAAACGTGCAATAATTGCACTTCACTTTACACTATTACATATTTTTATTAATGTTTGTGAAAAAAACAAAGAAATGGTTTGACAACAATACTATATATATATATATATACATATACAATGTGTTCGGGAAAATGTGGGAAATCTCTCGGATTCAGATAGAACATTAAAAAATAAGATGGCAAGTTCCCATAATTTTTTTCCTAGCGGCCCTCCCTACGGAGATACGGCCTCCTAAAGGACGCCACTGGAAATCAATTTTTCTTGAATAACTTTTAAACTACATATTATAATTTAATGAAAATTTAATATGATAAACAGTAGTAAGGACCTCTTAAAATACTGCCCTTAAATTTAAATTAGCATGTTTAGTTTACCAGGGGCAGACTAGGTTGTACATTTTAATGCTTACATTTTTAACACCCTGTATGATAAGGAGTTAAAAAAACAAATACGGATACCTTGAACATTAAGCTAAAGAAAAGGTACTCTTGTTCATTGTCGATAAAATGAACCGTTTTCGAGGAAAAAAGAATTAATGTTTTATTTCTATTAAAAAGAACCATGTTTTTTATTTTTTTTTGTCTGCAACAAAGTGTGATACAAAAGTCATTCCAGGAGCAAAAAAGTTTTAGTTTAGGTTATTTAATACGACAAAATTACAAAGATTCTTAGAAATGCAGTTTTGTCCCAGAAAGGCACCTTAACAAAAATTATGTTTAGAAATGTACTCACTAAAGCTTGCAACGATTGAACCTAAATACGCTAATTAGAAATAATCAATTAAAAACTTCATAAGTGGGTTCAACATGGGCTCCGTGAACTCTGATACACTCGCGGGCACGACGAATAGAGGACTGCTGTACTCGCCACAACAACCCAGCATTGTTTCTTATCACATCACAATGAAATGTAATTCTCTGTAAAAGTTCCTCCCTAGTATCAACCGGAGAGGAATACTCCAAGGTTTTGAGATGACCCCACAGGTGAAAATCCATTGGCGTTAGGTCGGGAGACCGTGGAGGCCAGGCAATGGGACCTCCTCTGCCTATCCAACGGTTCGGATAGACGTTATTCAGGTGGTCGCGTACAGCAACGCTAAAATGAGGTGGGGCCCAATCATGCATAAAATACATGCTTTGGCGGGTTGCAAGTGGCAAATGCTCTATTGAATCCAGAAAAGCGTTCTGAAGGAACTGTAAATAAAGTTCACCATTTAATTGTGGCGGCAATACGCATGGTCCAATCAATTGCCAATTATTCCTGCCCAAACATTAATTGATTGGAACTGATGTTGATAATGATGAACGACAGTGGCATGAGGGTTTTCATCAGCCCATACATGCGAGTTATGTAAATTTACAATACCATTTTTGGTAAACCCTGTTTCATCGGTAAAAAGAATAGTGCTAATGAAGTTTGGGTTTGTTCGTTGCTGATCTAACAGCCAGTTTGCGAACTGGATTCTACGAAGAAAATCTTCAGGAAGTAGTAGATGCACTTTTTGCAGATGATAAGGGTAAAACAACTGTTCTTTAAGTACTTCATGAATTGTCGTTTTTGACGTATTAAGCTGCGCGGCTAATCTTCGAGTGCTTATTGAAGGAGTATCACCTACAGTATCCAAAATATTTTCCTCCAATTGCACCGTACGTACTGTTCTTTTCACACCAGCATCAGTACTTTTTTTCGCAAAACTTCCTAAAACATTAAAGAAAGTCAATAATGTTACCTTATTAAATGGAATCGCCCACCAGTCTCTCTTAGACGTTGGTCAAGTCGCTGAAATGTTTTCTGATTTGGAATATTGCGATTAGAATATATTTCTTCATACAACCTTCTTGCTTCCAAAGCATTGCAAGATGCAAGACCGTACATAAGATGCATATCTGCTGACTCACTAATTGTGTATCCCATTATCAAATTAAATTTACCAAGATATTCAAAATTCAATAAATTAATATCGAAGTAAAGGATCAACGTGTTAACAATATGAAAGATTACAAGATTTAAAATTTACACGTCAATGCAAAATATTTATTAATTCGTGGGTACCATAGTAACGTTTGTAAAAACAATGCGTTTTTTAGTACTGAAAACAGTTTTATTTCAGACTTTTGTATCACACTTTGTTGCAGACAAAAAAAAATAAAAAACATGGTTCTTTTTAATAGAAATAAAACATTAATTCTTTTATTTTTTTTTCCTCGAAAACGGTTCATTTTATCGACAATGAACAAGAGTACCTTTTCTCTAGCTTAATGTTCAAGGTATCCAAATTTGTTTTTTTAAACTTCTTATCATACAGGGTGTTAAAAATGTAAGCATTAAAATGTACAACCTAGTCCGCCCCTGGTAAACTAAACATGCTAATTTAAATTTAAGGGCAGTATTTTAAGAGGTCCTTACTACTGTTTATCATATTAAATTTTCATTAAATTATAATAAGTAGTTTAAAAGTTATTCAAGAAAAATTGATTTCCAGTGGCGTCCTTTAGGAAGCCGTATCTCCGTAGGGAGGGCCGCTAGGAAAAAAATTATGGGAACTTGTCATCTTATTTTTTAATGTTCTATCTGAATCCGAGAGATTTCCCACATTTTCCCGGACATATTGTATATATATATATACAGGGTGGGGCATAGGAATCAAGTGCTTTTGAAATGATAATAAAATTATTAGTTTTTACTCTAAAAAATGGCATCTCATGTAACTGTCGTGGATTCTCGTCAGCCCAGTACCGGCAATTTTGTTTATTGACGGCCCCCGTAAGATGGAAATGAGCTTCATCACTCATGAGTAACAACATGATTTCATTCTCCTGAACAAGTTCAAGCATTTGTTGTGCGAAACTCAAGCGTTGGGCGTAATCTCTTACATTTAATTGTTGGGCAACCAGTATTTTGTATGGGTGAAAATGTAAGTCACCATGCAAAATCCGCCGTACAGTGCGATTGCTGATTTGAAGTGCAGCTGAATGTCGACGTGCAGAGCGGCGTGGACTTCGCAGTAATGCTTGTCTCGCCCTTTCAATATTCTCAGGTTGTACGCACAGTACGTTGACGACCGGGCGGCTTTCTTTTCATTATTGAACCTACTGTTCGAAGGTTATTGACCAAGCGTAAGATGGTGTCTCGGGCAGGAACAGAGTCATTGCGATGGATATTAAATCTTCTGCGAAATTCACGCTGTACTGCAGTCACCGACTCGCCACTTCGAACAAAACAATCATACGCGAACACGCGTTGCTCTAGCGTCCACCTCTCCATGATGGCAAGTGGCAACTGAGAAAGTGAAATGCTTTGAGTCGAGGAATGGATTGTAATAAACCGCGCGCCCCTCCCTTTTCTAATGGCCGAGTACTACCCAAACCAAAAACACTTGGTTCCTATGCCCCACCCTGTATATACAGTGAAAGCTCTCATAAGCGGGCAGTCACGGTTCCAGGATTTTTGCCCGCTTATGGGAGGTGCCCGCTTAAAAGAAAACTCTGAGAAATCAAACAGAACTCGTATAATGTAACATGTAACTACTATATAGGTACATATATGTATGTACATACATAATATGTAATGACATAGACACAAACAAGTTATTTAGGAACAGCTGGAAAATATCTTAAAATGGATGACTGCTTCATTTTCCTTTGCTGTTCTTCCATACGGCACTTCTGAAAATGACATTAAAGATTTTTGATATGTTAAAAAGCCACATAGTCATCTGTAGAAAACTTTTTCAGTTCCCTGATGCAATTTAAAGCTTCATCAAAGCACTTTATTTTATTTTCTTCTTCTTTTTGTTCTTGAACGTCTTCTATTTCGTCATCGGTCTCGTCCGCTTCACTAACTTGACTGGATGTAGTAGTCTGGTTTTAAAAATCATCATCTTCTGTTGGTGTCTTATCATCAATTTTTATAAATTCGTCTAGGTTCTGGTCACTGGAAAAACAGACAACGGTAAGTCATCCTCATCCTCAGAGTCAAACTGAGGAACCGTCGCATCCGTTTTTCTGAACCCAGCCTTTCTGAAACAATTTTGTATTGTTGATGGAGTGACCTTTTCCCGTTTTGATAAAATATAATGCCTCTAAAATATTAATTTTTTTTTGATAATTCAGATGATGATTTAGAATAATCTATGTTTGATAAAATATGTTGTATAATCTGGTTGCGGTAATAATGCTTGAAATTCTGAATGATGCCTTGGTCTAGTGGCTGGCAAACAGAGGTTGTATTGGGAGGCAAAAAAATTAATTTCACATTTTTGAGGATGTGAAGCAGCGTTATCTAAAAACAGTAAAATTTTTCTCTTTTCAATTCCAATTTTTCGATCAAACTCGATTAACTATTCACCCATTATATCGCCTGTCATCCAGGCTTTCCGGTTTGACATCCACTTGACAGGTAAATCCTTAATGCTTATGTTTTTCAGTGCTCTAGGACGAGCCGATTTTCCAATCACTAGTAGTTTTTCTTTCTGCCCTGTCATACTTGCACAAAACAACACTGTAAGTCTTTCTTTGGTCAATTTCCCACCTACACACTTTTCAGATTTGAAGGAAAGGGTCTTATTGGGAAGCGCGCGAAAAAAAAGGCCACTTTCGTCGGCGTTGTAAATGTCTTCGCATTGGTATCCGAGTAATAGTGAAGGAAGTTTTTCTATGAATGCATAAACTGTCTCTTGGTTTACATCAGCTGCTTCACCAGAAATGCATTTAAAGCTTACATTATGTCTTTTACGCCACTTTTGTAGCCACCCATCAGATGCACTGAAACTGGTGCAGCCGAATTTGTCTGCAATTTGTTTTTCTTTTTCTTTTAGAAGCCCTCCAGAAATGAGTATCTTCCGATTTCTAGCATTCACGAACCACTGATAACATTCTTTATCGATGTTGGAACCTTCAGTTCTGAAAAAACTTTTTTTTTATGCACATTTACACCAGACTGCCATAAACGTCTAATGTCCTCTTTATTTTTTGCTATCATCGTAGCTTGCGTCTTTCCTATCGAAAATCGCGCTGCTATAGCCCGAGTAGATAGTTTTTCTTTATCAATTATATTCACTATTTCCATTTTTTCTTTTAGTGTTAACATTCTTTTTTGTGGAGGCATTGTTAAAAATGCACACACCCGATTCTCTATCACAACTAAAGCACAAAGAACCAACGACCAGCTGTTTCTTAAACGGTAAATCCCCTAAGGGAATCACCGAGTCTAGAAATGTATAATGCGTGTTAAAATATTAATTCGCCCGGTTGTTGGAGCTTCGTGGTTGTTTATGGGAGATATTTTCTGGATTTGGCTAAAAAAATGTTGCCCGCGCCTGTTTATAGGAGCGCTCGCTTATGGGAAGGTGTCTTATGTATTAAAAGATAGGGCGAAAATCGGTTCCGAACAATTGGGTCGTTTAAGGGAGATGGTCGCTTATTAGAGCTGCCCGTTAAAGGAGCTTTCACTGTATATATATATATATATATATATATATATATATATATATATATATATATAGGTTAATAATAAATTAAAAACCGCCAGGCGGTTTGTCAATTAAAACTCATGTATTTTTTATCTCGATATTTCACAACGAGTTTGTTGCTTCTTCAGGAGATACTACAAGATTAATGAACAAGACATTCAATAAATTAGTGTATAAAGCAATAGTAAAATACGCACAGAAAATAGAATTAAACAAAAGTGACGTACACAGACAAATTAAAATTGATTAAATTTGAAGTTTTATATATATATATAAAGCACTCAAAAGCAATCGTCCTTGCTCGAGACTAGGCACCTGGTTTTTTAACCACGATATCGCTCCGACCCATCGTTTCAACTTCTACACCGAGTATTTAGCAAGAACCGGAAGATTCTAAACCACCAACCCTATAATAATAATAATAGTCTTTATTATCCAACAGATACAAAACTCCACTTAAAGGATAATATAAAATTACAAAAACAAAGAGTTTTTTTAGTAAAAGAATCTTCACAATACTTATTTGCGTTTTTCACCATGTGGACCATTGGGGCCTTAGCCATAACATTAGTTCTAGCACGAGGAACTGAAAATGTAGCCGATGAACGCGTGCCATACTTCGGTACAAGAAACTGTACTTCACTGAGTAATGACGGAGAATCAATTTTGTTTGTAACAACTTTGATTAAAAAGTTGGCATTAGAAGCATTCCTCCGTTCCGACAACGACTCCATGCCGTACTCGCTTAAAAGGCTATTGTAATCTACACCACGCGGTGGATATATTATATTAGTCTTGAACGAAACATATTTCAAGAACCTGCTTTGAATTTTTTCCAAACCTAGTTGCTGGTAAGTATATATGGGATACCATACGACAGAGGCATATTCCAGTTTAGACCTGACTATAGTAAAATATAACGGTTTTAATGTAAACACGTTAGAGAATCCTCTGCACGTTCTTATAAGAAAACCTAAAGCTTGAGAAGCAGAGTTGCAGATTGCTTCTATGTGTCCAGTCAATTTAAGCTGTGTGTCAAATTAAACACCTAGATCTTTTACTTCTAGCTTCCTTGGAATAGGTGTATGTTCAGCATCGTAATCGTAAGAAATGAGTTCTTTGTTCCTGGAATCAGTGACAATGGCATTTTGCTAATACTCAATTTAAACTTGTTCGCATGGCACCAGGCGGTAATAATATTGATATTCCTTTGCAATGTTTCACAGTCGGAGATGGTATCGATTTTTTAAAATTTTTTTAGATCATCAACATACGCAGGAACTCGGCAGTCGATTGAGGTTAAAAGATTATTTATATACATTATAAATATTAGAGGCCTTAGATTGGACCCTTGCGGTACACCAGAAGACGCAGTGAATATCCTGGAATTATATCCATTGTAGCAAACGTAGGCCGATCTATTGTCCAAATAGGAATCAATTAGCTTTACGGTCTCAGGAGAAAAGCCGAAGGAGGACATTTTAGTGATGAGTACATTTTGGTCAATCGTATCGAACGCTTTAGCGAAATCTGTATATATCAGATCTACGTATTCTCTTTCGTCCAAGCATTCACTAATATACTGCGTAATTTCAACCAAGTTTGTTGCTGTCAATCTTCCAAGTTTAAAACCATGTTGGTATGGGGAAATGTAAGGTGACACACAAGCATATATTTTCAAGTATCGAACTTGTTCGAAAACTTTGGAGCAGGTAGATAAAATACTTAGGAGTCGATAATTGTTCATAAAGCTCTTATCCCCATGTTTAAAAATGTTTAAATGTTTTTTCTTTAGTATACTGTCAATTACGCTACTTTTATAACTATTGTTTACCGCTATTTGTTTTATAGTATTGAAAAACAGTTACAAGTGGCCCTTAGTTTAGTATATCCTAAAGATAGTGCTAATTTGAAACAATTTGTCTCGTTAACTTACTTCGGTAAAATAAGCGAGCAAATTGGAAATATAATTTCAAAAAATAATAGTAATGTTAGTATAGCTTACAAACCATATGTAAAACAAGTAATTTCATTTTTAACGCAAAACCTAAAACAGATATCAATAACAAATCAGGAGTGTATAAGTTGTATTGTAATGATTGTAAAAGTGTATATATAGGTCAGACTGGTCGAAGTTTTATTATACGGGAAAAAGAACACTTGAGGTCATACAAACTAAAGAAGACAGATTCAACATTCGCAAACCATCTTATTACAGAAAGACACACATTTGGTCACCGTAAAATATTGCATTTGGCCGAGAAAGGTCGTAAATTAAATATTTTAGAGGCCCTAGAGGTTTTCAAAAGCCGGAACAGCACAATAGATATCGTTTTAAATGACCAGTTAGATCTTATATATACACCTCTTTTCCAATGTTGTATATAATAGTTAAGTATATAGTAGTAATTTGTAAATAACATCATAAACCACCCCCATATATTTTTTGTCATTTATAAGTTCTATGTAGGCCTGTAACTTTTGCAGTTTGATAATGACATTGTATTTCGAAACCGCGGTCACAATTATATGTGAATAAAGTGGTAAAACAAAGTGATTGTTTTATTTTATTTTATTATTTTCAAAACAAAGAATGGTCAAGTGGATCATTGCTGAATGGAATTACTTTGACCATATTTAAAATAAAATCCTAGAAAATTTTGATTCTCAATCATTTCAGCTGGTCAATGGTATAATTGATTACTTATTAAATGTTTAAACGTGGTTAGTTTAATCCATAATTTGGAATTTCTCAATTAAATAAATAATTGAGAAATTCCATATACAATATGATTACTTTAAATATTTAACGTCACTGTATAATTGATTTTTGAGACCTGTCAGTAAATTGATAGGTATCTGTATCGGATTTATACTTATTTCAATGCTATTTCTGTCTATATTTATCCACATTAAAGAATCGCGTGTATATAAGCACTGTATTACGTTATTAAGTATATTGTGAAACTATTGTCTTGTTAATGCAAAACAAGAGAAATCATTCGTCTTTTTTTATCTTTAGAGATTTTCGATTAGTTTAAATCATGTTATGTAATAGTAGTTTGCGATTTCAATCTAATTATTTTGCTAGATTTGATAAAATATTTGCTATCGTAATGAAATTACTACAAAATACCGGATAAAGCGAAGGATATGTCAGTGAATAAACCCTCTGATTATTTTTATTTATTTTTTGAACGCAGTTACGATTCCCTTAGAAACCCGGCGTCATTATGACTATTATAACGGCATATATAATGGCATAAGACACAAGATTTTGAACGTGCTAAGATGATAAAGGATTTGGATATTATTCAATATAAAAATGTTCACATTTCTACATCTATTTCATTATTAAGACAATTAGGAAATCACTAACATTCGTTTGCAGAATTTAAAAAAAAAAAAATCAAGATCTAAAAACTTCACTAATTCGATTTTAACTTAAATAACGAGCGATCAAATAAATCCGAAGTCGAAGTAGATTTTGCACGAAAAAATATATTTTCTAACTTAAGCATTTGTAATATAAACATGCTGCAATGTTTTTTTGTCTTTCTGCGGGTTCTAAATAAAACTAACGGTAATTTAACACATACTATATTAATAATAAAAACGAATAACAATTTAAAAACTAATTACTAACAATAAGAACATTTATATATATATATATATATTATCAATACCTTATTTACCGTTAGGTGTTAAGGTTAAAAACAAAAATCAAACAATTCCTTAAAGTTACAGTACATTAAATCAGTAAGTGCAGCCTATCAGAATCTATCATTATTATTTTATTCTAATTTCGTTCCGTATATCATCCTTGCCCATTCTTTCTTGTTGATTGCCATTCTTTTCGCCTCTCTCCCTGACATTCCCTTTGCTCTCAATATGTCTTCCACTTGGCTGTCCCACGAATTCCTAGGTCTACCTCTTGGTCTTCTCTGATATCTTCTTGCTTGCCATACTTTTCTTATTGTTCTCTCCTCTCCCATTCTTGTCAAGTGTCCAAACCATCTTAATTGATTTCGTTGTATATCTTCCTTCAGCGTCCGTACTTTAAGTTCTTCCCTTGTTTTGCTATTTCTTACTCTGTCTCTCTTAGTAATTCCCATTATTCCTCTTAAAAACCTCATCTCCATTGCTTGTATTTTGTTTTCCATTCGTTTCGTCAATGTCCAACTTTGGCTTCCGTATATCAATACGGGCTTAAATATAGTTTTGTAAACTGAGGTCTTAGTTTTCCTTGACACTTCTCTTCTTCTCAGGAACGAATTGTTCAAGGAGTAATAAAGTGCTGATGCTGCATCTAACCTGTCATTCAGTTCTGCTTCCATGGTTCCTGTTTTGTGTATTTTCACCCCTAGGTATTTAAATGTTTCTACTTGTTCTATTTTAGTGTCGTCAAGCTTTATTTGTAATTCATCATCTTTTTTCCCTATTACCGTAACTTTGGTTTTCTCTGCGTTTATTTTTAAATTCTTCTTTCCCAAGGCCTCTGCCCATATATCTAGATTACGCTGAAGGTTGAGCTTATTTTTCGCATAAATCACCAAATCATCTGCAAATATGCTCTCTGCTATTTCTACCGGTTCCATGTTGTAGTATCCCAGCTTCATTTTCTTAACTTTCATTTTCGCTTCTTTTGTTACATCATCCATTATTATATTAAATAATAGTGGGCTAAGGTTGCCTCCTTGTCTTAATCCCTCCGTCGTTACAAATTCTTCAGATCTTGTGTTCCTGGTTCTAACGTAATTTCTTGTGTTCTCATATACAGCTTTAATACAGTTTATTAATTTTTGCCCGACTCCTCTCCTTCTTAGACTGTTCCAAACTAGTTCCCTTGGCACGCTGTCAAAGGCTTTCTTGAGGTCTATAAAGGCCACATATATATTGTCATTGGTACATTTCTCTATTAATTGTTTCAGTGTGAATATGTGGTCCTGAACTCCTCTTCCCTTTCTGAAACCACTTTGTGAATCTTCTAACTGTCTTTCCACTGTTCTTTCTAGTCTTTTGGTCAGTATCCATTCATAGAGTTTGGCCAGCGTGCAAAGCAAAGTAATACCCCTGTAATTAGCGCAGTCCCGTTTATTCCCTTTCTTGAATATCGGTATCAATATTCCTATCTCCCAGTCATGTGGTATTTGTTCCTCTCTCCATACTTTGTTTAGTAGCTTTACCATTATTTCCACAGCTTTCGGTCCTAGGTTCATTATCATCTCCGCATATATTCCATCGTGCCCTGCCGCCTTGCCCCTTTTTAATCTTCTCACGGCTTCCGACACTTCTTCTATTGTTATCTCTACGTCTTGTTCGTTATTTTCGTTAATATTCTCTTGTTCTTCTTTAGTTCCTATGTCATTGTTCTTTTCTATCGTTAAGAGTTCTTCGAAATACTCCTTCCACCTCTTTATAATGTCCTCATCTTCATCTAGTATTTCCCCTTGTTTATTTTTAATAAGATTCGGCTTATATGTTCTTCCGTGTCGAAGGGTTTTTAGAACTCTATAAAACAACTTTAGGTTTCCGGAATGGTCTCTCTCCATCTTGTCTCCAAATTCTTCCCATGATTCTTGTTTCGCTGCTTTTACCATGGTTTTAACTTTATTTCTCTGCTGTTTGTAACTGTCGTATTTTTCATTTGTTTTATCGTTCAAATATTGCATCCATTTCTCTTTCTTGGTTTTTATCTCAGCTTTTATTTCTTCGTTCCACCATCTGGTTTGTTTGCTGTTTTCTCTAATTTTTGTCATTCCGCAAACTCTCTTGGCTGCTTTAATTATTAGTTCTTTCATAAGAGTCCACAACTCTTCTACGTTTAATTCATTTATAGTTTCTTTTATTTTGTCAATCTCTATTTCTACCCGTAATTTAAATTCCTTTGCCGTCTCTATATCTTTTAACTTGTACGTTTTAATTGTTTCTGTATCTAAATTTATCTTTTCGTAGGTTCTGGGTGGTCGTTTTTGTTGTGTTTGTATCTTAATTTTAGTCACCACTAGATAATGGTCTGAGTAAATTTCTGGTCCTCTTTTTACCCTTGTATCTTTTACTTCCTTTCTGTGTTTTTTATTTACTAATACGTAGTCAATATGTATTTATATTTATGTAAGTTCACTCGGCGATGATTTGGTACGGAATGAATAAATTCCTCTCGACTGCTATTTATAGTAACGGGAAAGCTTCTGGCATTTTCGTTGTTCGCCTAGACTTTTCATGTGTTACGCATTTACAGTTTCTAGACAGTTCTCGACGTGTGAGATCATCGGTCACTCATTACAATACATAATTGTCAATTTATAAATTTTGTTCATTCAAAAGTCAAATGTCATCTAATGATATAAAACGTTTACATTGTAACACAATAGGTATTTTAAAATTTGCTACTTGACCGAAAGTGTACTACAGTCGTTTGTCTTCGTAAACCCTCCAACGACAAAGTCGTTAGACAGAAACGCATGCGTCTGGTGGTTGAAGCAAATACTGGTGAATACGTACTGTGTGTCCATGTATACAGATACAGATTTGTTTTTATACAGATTTGTATTATTTTGTAGCAAAGCTTGATACGAGCTCTCGCATCGATATGCTAATTTGTTTTTGGTATATGACGCCACTTGGCGACAAGTTAATGGACTCACAGTAATATGCGTTTTTTTTCTTTTCCTGTAATAGCATAGCTATTCGAGAAGAATTCACTTTCATCGGCGTAGACTGTTTTGTTCGTCAGATGTCACGAGGTTATCTGGTGTCAGCTGATAGAAAAAAATTTGCTACTTGACCGAAAGTGTACTACAGTCGTTTGTCTTCGTAAATCCTCCATTGACAAAGTCGTTAAACAGAAACGCATGAGTCTGGTGGTTGAAGCAAACGCAGGTAAATACGTACTATGTGTCTATGTATACAGATACAGATTTGTTTTTACGGTTTACAACTTTATACCCCTGTATTCGTAATCGTATTAAACATTTGTCACAAATACAGCAGCTTGTGCACGTTTAAACTTGTCTGAGCGTACGCTAGAGTTCACTCAACAACAGAGGTGAACTCTGTCATGAGCTTTTACTGTGTGTTAGTTTTCTTTTAATATGGTAAACAGAAAGTTTGTAAACAGCCCAGACAGTCCGCAAAACTTAATTAAGGTATCTTCATTGGTTCCTAAATTAGAAAATTGGTTTTGGACAGTCACTTTAAAACTACTATGACTGCCCTTGAAAGGGACGCCTGGATTGCTTTCGCAAATGTTATGAAAAACTTTCTACTAGAAAATCATAAACCACAGAATTATGAAAAAGTTATTCACGATTTAGATTGCAATATAAGCATCAAAATTCACTTTTTGCATGTTCATCTTGATTTTTTTCCGAAAATCTTGGACAAATGAATTTAATATGAAAAATTGTCTTTTCCGCGGTAAAATTTAATTTTGCTCGTAAAAGCTTGTATTAAGATTAAATAAAATATATAAATTCCATATTACACTAAGATCTATACTAGTGCTACTTTTTAATTGGTATTTTCACGAAAATTAAACAAATGTGAAAGATACTTGTTTAATTTTGCTGTTATATTCTACCAAAAAACTAGATCAGATTAATTACAAACAGAATTACAAATAATAGGAATAACGTGCATTTCACTTATAAGTGATAATTTTGAATCTGGATTTGATGAAAGAAAATGCGATCAATCCGTTGCATATCAGTAGCTGAAAGATCCCTTAAACACCCTGTCAAATTAATGCTACAAACTATAAATAGCAAACTCTTTTTTAAAATAGAAGTTCGCCGTTTGTAATTTTGATTGTTAACCGATATTGCGATGGTTTTACACGTGATATTTTATGAGTTTAACCTTCGAATAACTTTAAAACAATGGGTTTATTATATCATGCTATGTGAAATTGTCCAAGAAGTTACTATTTTAAGTATAGTATTGTATGTGGCAAGTAATACTAATAATATAAATAAACAATAATTATACAGCACAAATACTGATAAAAATTATAATGAACTATTATTTAAAAGAAATTAAAGAACCACAAAATATTAGAGATTATGCAAGTACAGATATTAATAATAATAATAATTAATAGATTAAAAAAGATCTTAAAAGAAGAATATATTCTTTGACATTATAACGTTGATAATTTCACCCTATTAAATATTTTGTTGAAGCGTACAAAATTGTGGATTTGTTGAGTAGCATTTACAACTATTTGGTTTCAAGAAAACGAATTTTTATTATTCGAAATAGTTTTCTATGCTTGAATAGATATCTCTTGTGCAATGACTAACAAGGACGTAAATACTACGTACCTAATAAAAGCAATAGCTGATGTCGGAGAAAGTTTTGAATGGCTTTTTCATTATTAAACAGTAATAGTAATCGTTTATTGTCTATTGTCAACAAAGTGCGAGCTAAGTGATTCACAAAATATATAAATAAAATCAAAATATTGTCAGGAGGAATTAGACAAAGGGATAGTCTCAGCCCATTTCAGCTCAACCTCATAATGGCTAAAATAATAGCAGAAGTGACATCTTTAAACTTGGGATGCAGGATGAATAACAAGGCAATCTGAAAGGTATGTTATACCGACGATGCAGTGATACTTGCAGAAAGTTAGAACGACCTGCAGAGATAGCTACTTAGATTCCACCAAATCAGTTAGCAACTGAATATGGACATATCCATCGAAAAAACGAAAATATGACCATCGCAAGGGAACCACTCAGATGCAAGCTGGTAATAGAGAACAAACCGGTAGAGCAAGTAATGCAATTTAAATACTTTGCTAGTACTCATGACCGAGCAAAGGATTTAAGGAGCCAAGATTAACAAATCGGGCTGCCTAAGGAAAACTGTATAGGCCCACCCTTATATGCGAAGGGAATCGTCGCAGAAATGTCAGTACTAAGAAGAATAGTCGGGAAAACAAGAAGAGATCGAGTAAGAAATATTGACGTCAGAGAGCAGTGTAATGTATAAGATGTAGTGAGATGGGGAAGGCAGAGGACAAAAGAGTGGCATAACCACGTTAAAAGGATGACAGACGACAGACTACCACGCGTCGTATTAGAAAGTAGACCAGCAGACAAACGTCCACCTGGAACCCCACCAAAGAGATGAAGAGACAGCATGCAATCCACATCTTCGGAAATTTTACAGACGCAGGCTCGGAACTAACAGATCAACTAGATCTTAAATAAATTGAAGAAGAAGAAGAAAATATTGTTACAAAAGAAAAGAAAATTGAATTAAACTTAATCATTTGTATAAAATTAACATTTAAAAAATAAGTATACATATTGAAAGAAAGAATATTTATTATCTCTATCACTGGGCAGCACATTAAATAGTTTTATGTTTCCGTGGGGTAATCCATGATTGGGTTAGATTTTAACGGACAGACGGCAGTGTGTACTGGCGTATGATCAAGCGGGAAGGGAGATACAGTCGGAATGAAGCACGGTTTCGTATAGCGCCCTTCAGGGCTCTATATTGGACCCATTCTTATTTCTGATATACGTAAACGATCTACCGGAAGTTAAAGATTGTTTAATGGTATTGTTTGCGGATAATTTCTCAATAGTGGTTAAAGCTGATTCAGCGTAGCGCGCCACGCAGTATGTTGAATCATATCTAGTTGATCTGGAGGAGTGGTTTTCGTAGAGCAATTTTAATTTGAACATCAAGAAGACAAAACTCATTGAATTTAATGGAAGCGGAAGTGACATCGCACCACGATACCGAAATGAGACCGTGACTTGCGGGGACAGGACAGCATTCTTGGGACTAATCATGGATGCACGGCTGTCATGGAATGGTCTTCTTGATATTTTGGTGTCTAGGTTGAGTGACTTGTGTTGGGCTTTGAGAATGATTGTGAATAGTGTCGGTCCTGATGTTGCTCTAAAAGTGTATTACGCAGGGGTTCACTCGCTGCTGCAGTACGGCGTGGTGTTTTGTGGGCGATCCGTGGGTGTGGGTAGCGTCTTTGTAGCTCAGAAGAGATGTTTGAGAGCGGTGTTTAGACTAAAACCAAGAGACACGCGCAAGGACATATTTAAGAAGTATAGGACACTTACCGTACCGTCAATATACATATTTGAGTGTGCTGTGTTTGTGAGGGAAAATTATGGTGAAATATGAACTGACTCACAACTATTATACTTGGCGGAGTTGAGTCGTCTCAACTCCAACCACCAAAAACGGAATTCAGCCGAATAAACCTTGAAGACCGTCAAATAAACTGTTTTTATATTAGGTGTATAGTGGGTCGTTGGTGTAAAAAAAAGAAAAAATATTTGTGTATATTTATTGATACTTTTATGTTTATTGTATGTAGTTTATATTGCCGAGTTTCACACTGCTGTGCATTAGGAAACAAAATAAGTACATACTAAATACTAAATATACTATTAAGATAAAATAAAGCAATTTTTTTTCATCAAGTGAAGGCCGAAACAATCATATACTAAATATAGTCATTTGTCCCGAATTTCTTTCCACTAATCTATTTTTTTCAAGCTTAGGAAAAAGAAAAAAATCACTTGGAGATTACCATATTCACCAGATCTGGCTCAAAGTGAGGCAGCAATTTTTATCATAACTCGACAAATTTACTAGTTGCCATAACGGATGAATAATAGGGCGCGTTATCTTGATAATTCTGAACAAATGTGGTCGTTCCTTCTTCAATTCAGCATCGAAACGTGTCAGTACATTAGCATAATATTCGGCATTTATTGTACTTCCCTTCTGTTAATAATCAATAAAAACTACGCCTTTGAAATTACAAAAAATCGTGGTTTGAATCTTATTGGTCGAAGAAGCGGTTTTTGCCTTGTTATGAGCATTTTAATCAAAAGAAATCCATTTTTTTATTGTGTTTTTGTCTCTGGAGTATTGTGATGTATATAGGTTTCATCTACGGCAATATATCGATGAGAAAATCTTCTAGGATTTCGTTACAACTTGGCAATATACAGGGTGTCTGAGAAAATGTGGGAAATCTCTCGGATGCAGATGACAAGTTTCTATATTTTTTTTTCCTACAGGCCCTTCCTACGGAGATATGCGTCCCTGAAAGACGCCACTGGAAATCGGTTTTTCTTGATTTTTTTAAGTACTTAATATAAACGCAATGGTGTCCCAGGAGGCACCTTAACGAAATTATTGAAAAATTTCAAAAGAGGGTTCAACATGGGCTCCGTGAAGTCTGATACACTTGCGGGCACGACGAATTAAGAACTGTTGTACCCGAAACAATAACCCAGCCGTGTTCCTTATCACATCACAATGAAAGGTGATTCTCTGCAGAAGTTCCTCTTTAGTGTCGACCGGAGTGGAATACACTAATTTTTTGAGGTAAACATCCAACGGCGTCAGGTCGGGAGATCGAGAAGGCCAGGCAATAGGTCCTCCTCCACCTATCCAGCGGTTTGGATAGATGTTATTCAGGTACTCCCGCACACGAACGCTGAAATGAGGTGGTGCGTCATCGTGCATGAAGTACATGTTTCGGCGGGTTTCAAGTGGTAAGTGCTCTATTAAATGTCGAAGAGCGTTCTGAAGGAACTCCAAATAAAGTTGTCCATTCAATCGTTCTGGCAATACGAATGGTCCTATCAAAAAATTGTCAATGATTCCTGTCCAAATATTAATTGATTGGAACTGATGTTGATGACGCGAAACAATAAATAAGAAAATAAGATGACAATCTTATTTTTTCACGTTCTATCTGCATCCGAGAGATTTCCCACATTTTAACGGACACCTGTAATTCATTTGAAATTACAGCACGAATCCGCATTGACTCAACAGTAAGCAAACGCGGCACACATCTTGCGGTTAGTTTTTCCATGTTTAAATGTTGATGCAAAATACTGTGTACCCGTTCGATTGACATGTTTACGGTATTAGCTACCTCACACACTCTTATTTGGCGGTCGTTCTTTATAATGGTATGGTACTTTATTAGTCATTTCTGGAAAAATTGCTGGTAAATAAAGCCCCCCACACGTTCAGCACCTTCTTTACCCATATGACTACTTTCCAAAGCAGTAAATTACTTACATATCATTTCATAGGCAGGAGCAGATTCACCATAAAGTTTAAGTTTACATAACTTTTCTTCAGTTTTTTTAATAGTTTTTCTACGTAAAAGAACTAATTAACACACGAAACTCCTTTTCTACATATTTTCACAAAAAAAAACAATGAATAGTTTACTTTTAAGCGATTATAAAAGCTTATCTATGTGATAAATTTGGGCGAAATATTGACGGTAGGATTCTTAAACAAAGCTGACATCATGGTGAAAAGTGTTGCCTAGTTTTGAGATCTCCGTCCTTTTAAATCACTCTCATATACAGGCTGATTCATTTTCGGCCCTCACCATGGGGTCTCGCTTATTATTGGAGATAGAGTATAGGTTTAAATTTGGCAAAGTTGTTAAATTTTGTGTTTGTTATAAATCCGTAAAGAAAATAGACCTGTGACAAATGACCTTCGTTATTAAAAAAAAAAACGCGAAAACCCCATTTTCTTCTTTTACCTGTAGCACCGACATTTGGCCTTGTAGTGAAAATATAAAAACACATGCTTGTGGCCATTTCTAAACCTCTATCCAGTGGTGTACTCTAAATTTTTATACGACGTTTTGTTTCTTTCTGGCCATCATCAACTATCTAATTTCTTATAGGCGCCATATTGGATTTAGACATCTTCAGAAAGAGTTTTTTTTGTGATTTCAACCATGTACCACATGCTGAATAAAGTTTTTGACATTAGGTTTTATTTGAAAGAATAAATTATAAGATTAAATAAGGTAGCCATGGAATTTCAATCTGTCAAACATTTCATTTATTGTTCATTAATAATACAAAAATGTCATACACTAACGAAGAGAAACGAGATATGATAAGTATTTTTTATTCTTCGAACCGAAATTCAACAGTAGCGAGTACAAGATATCTACAATTATATCCAGAACGACAACAGCCTCATCGTACCATTTTTCTAGATCTCGACAGAAATTTGGTCGAGAATGGATCGTTTACTAAGCCGCGTAATGGTCAAGACAACAGGAATTTAAATGAAAATCGACAAGATATTTTACAAATGGTAAATTAAAAGCGTGTTTTCAAATTTCATGTTAATCTTGTATTTTTATAGATAAATAATAATCCATCAATTTCTACACGCGAAGTAGCGTCAGAATTAAATTTGAGCCAGTCCAGAGTTTGGAGAACTTTACATAAAAGTAGGTTTAAACCATACAGGATCCATGTTAGTCACTCTTTACTGCCTGGAGATAATTTGAGAAGGCTAGAATATTGTAATTGGTTAATGGGAAGGATAGAAAATGACGAACATTTTTTAAGCAAAATCATCTGGTCAGATGAAACAAAATTTACAAATTCTGGAATGTTCAATAGAAATACGGCGCACTATTGGGTAGTACAAAATCCCCGACAAAACAGGGCTAGAAGACCACAACATCGTTTTGAAATAAACGTTTGGATGGGTATTTTGGCAAATCGTCTCTTAGGACCAGTTATGTGTGAAGAACATTTAAATGGAGAAAGATATTTAAACATTTCACGTACATACGTATCTGACTATCTTGACGACAATATCCCATTAAATCAATTACAATATTTATGGTAGCAACAAGATGGCGCACCAGCACACAATGCAGCTGTTGTTAGAAATTTCTTAAATCAAGAGTTTGCAAACCATTGGATTGGAAATAGGGGAGTTGTTGAATGGCCTGCGAGATCACCTGATTTAAGTCCGCTAGATTTTTTTTTATGGGGATATGTTAAAAATAATATTTATAAAGTAGATGCGCCACAAAACATTGAAGAATTACGAGACAGACTTCAGAATGCCTTCGATGCAGTTCCTAGAAGAACTATACAAAGGGCAGTACAAAATGCCAGAAGGCATGCCCAATTGTGCATTACCGAAGATGGCCAGATAATTGAACATTTACTGTAATTGTTTATTGTTTACTTTTCTATGTATTTTTATTAATGTTTTTGTTATCTTGTACTCGCTACTGTTGAATTTCGTTTCGAAGAATAAAAAATACTTATCATATCTCGTTTCTCTTCGTTAGTGTATGTCATTTTTGTATTATTAATGAACAATAAATGAAATGTTTGACAGATTGAAATTCCAAAGGCTACCTTATTTAATCTTATAATTTATTCTTTCAAATAAAAACTAATGTCAGAAACTTTAGTCAGCATGTGGTACATGGTTGAAATCAGAAAAAAAACTCTTTCTGAAGATGTCTAAATCCAATATGGCGCCTATAAGAAATTAGATAGTTGAGGATGGCCAGAAAGAAACGAAACGTCGTATAAAAATTTAGAGTACACCACTGGATAGAGGTTCAGAAATGGCCACAAGGATGTGTTTTTATATTTTCTCTACAAGGCCAAATGTCGGTGCTACAGGTAAAAGAAGAAAATGGGGTTTTCGCGTTTTTTTTTTTAATAACGAAGGTCATTTGTCACAGGTCTATTTTCTTTTGCGGATTTATAACAAACACAAAATTTAACAACTTTGCCAAATTTAAACCTATACTCTATCTCCAATAATAAGCGAGATTCCCATGGTGAGGGCCGAAAATGAATCAGCCTGTATATCAAATAAAATTGGAATGCGTTATTTTTGGCAATAATTAATTCCTTGTGATTCTATTCATTAAATTTCCAGTCCTACTTGCATAATCGTCACTTTCTAGTTCGGCATCTTGACGCGTATGCTGGTATTTACTCTATCAAATCTAGAGTTCCACGAGGTAGCGTGCTGTACTTACTATATACTGTCGATCTGCCAACACTCGTGACGTCACTGTTACTGCATCCCCAGATGACACAGCCATCATTGCCTCACATATCGATCCTGCTATTGCTTCGCAATTATTGCATACAACTCTGAATCAAATTCAAGACTGGTTAACGAATTAGCGAATCAAAGTTAACGAAAGTAAATCTGTTCAAGTAACATTTACTACCAGAAGATGTCACTGTCCCGGAGACTGACATGGAGAAACATTTATTCTCAAAGAGGAGACAGCTAAGCCTTAAGCTTAGTAGACAATACTGGATGATTGATCAAAAATTCAACCTATCCCTAGAAAACGAAGTTCTTGTCTACGAATTATCGTTAAAACCGGTTTGGTGGTATGGAATCCAACTCTGGGTGACTGCTTTCATCTCTAATATTGAAATATTAAAAAGATATCAGTACAAAGTACTCCGTATGATTACCAAGCCTCCTTGGTATGTGCCAAATAGCATTATACATCATACCCTATGATTAGAAAATAAAGTAAAGAACAAAATCAAAACTTTCTCCGAAAAATACGCAGAAAGACTAAGTAATCATCACAATTCTCTGGCAAATACTCGACCCATCAGAAGGCGTAGACTCAAGTAGCTGAATCCCACTCACCTGCTCACAAGATTTTAATTTTAATCTTCTAGAAGCACCATAAAATATGTTCCTTTTCTAATTATACTGTACAGGAATCTGTCTGCCAACGGACAGCTTCCTAAATTGTAAATATTTCAAACACACAATTTGCTTATTGTATTTTCTTTGTACAAATTGTAAATCATTTGAATGTTCAAAAAAATAATTAAATTTACTTTATATGAGAATAAAAATAGAAATTGTGCATCTATAAGTTCGCGCGATGGTATTGTAGAAGTATGTCCTTGAAAGACATTGAAGAAAGTTACAGAAGTTTCTTTTAGTTTACGTTATTTAAATTGTCTTTCTGTAAATACTGACTTGCGCAATGTACAGCACACAATTAAATATCAATAAGACCTACGCGTCAATTCTAATTTTGTTTTGCTGATTGCAAGACAAAAGCATCAACAATTATTAAGTGCGAACATAATAATTTTGCAGTCTATATAAATAATATTGATTAGAAGCAAGTAGAAAATAAATACACTTCAAATGTTTATGCTAATGTACGTATATAAAATAACTGGCGTTTGTTGATAAGTAAATTAAATGTATACGAAGATTGATATTTACCTTGAACTAAATGGAAAAACAATAATTATGAACAATGGCAAAGGTATTTTTGTAACAAAGCTTGTGATATTATTATGAAGATACATATTTTTGCTATCTTTTCTAAACTAAACGTACACAATCCTTAAATAATTGCAAATATAGTGTAATGATCTACAAGTAGAGTTTTTTATGTTATCTAGTTAGCTGTACTGTTGGGGATGATGAGCCAATGTTATGGTTGTTATTGGCTCGATAGTTCTCTTTAAGATAATTTAAAATGACATGTATAAAGTATGTATATAGTATGTACGTATTTTAATTATTACCCGAATGGCATCTTTAAATAGCAGTAGTAAACACAGCAGGATCGCATTAAGGTGGAATATTCTTAAGCCCGATTTTACAATATCGTCCTTTACATTTAATGTGTTCATATAATACATAGTGCCCATGATAATGTGAAGGCCATAATCTTGCGAAGCAAGTGTGAGTGAAGTGGATTCTGAATCTTTTACGGAAGATATACTTGTATCATAACTCTCCCAATAAAATATTCATATATATCATAAACTTCAATGATTAATATTTTAAAGCGGCAACAGCACCTGTTGCCGCTTTACAATTTTTGGAATACATTCCTGATAGACAAATACTATTTATAAATGTTTCATGCCCCACAAGTAAACTCACAGCAGGTACTCCTTATAATCCGCTTAGTGTTAATTGCAGGCATTTTAAAATATTTTGAATCTTACTATACACTATATACATTTATTTTGGATCTACAATGACTTATACTAACATAAAACTGCTGTTGAGACTGGCGTCTCTTGTTAAAATATGATTGTTTGATCTGAATGTTATGAAGAAGACTGTGTGTCTTGTACTGATGTCGATACTGTATTTAAGTTCACACTATTGAGTCACTTGTTGCTGTTATGAGACTAAATAATACTGATCTGTTCTGTTTTACAAGTAGGTAAAAATATACCACTATCCCTAACTATTACATATTAAAAGCGTATTGGTTGAATAGTATATTGGTTGACGTCATAACTGGGAAATTTTGTGTGTTATTTCTTGGAAAGTATATCTACAAGCAATAATACCCAAGGTTTACGATAATGTCTTAAAATTAGAATCTTAACTAATAAGTACGTAATAAAATATCATTACTAATTAAGTATTAGTAGGTGTCATAAACCTAAATTTGCTTTTCCGGATCGTCACTAATGAATTTTATGGTACATATATATTTAGGAATGGTAAACCTATTATACATATCTAGTTAACTAGTTAACACAAGTGTCTTCTTTAAATACGTTAACTGATGACCCTTAGTAATAAACAAACGGTCCGATGTATAAAGCAATAAATAAATTTGGCAGAATGCGCCGGTTATTATTAATTCCAGGTAATAAATAGATTTGCTAATGACATTCGCATGTGAGTCATGGATTTTGAACGACAGACAAAAAAATAAGATACAGGCTGTCGAGATGAAGTATTTGAGAAGAGTACGAGGCGTGACCAAAAGAGAAAAAATGAGAAATAAGGACATAAGCAAAGATCTAGGAATTCAATCGGTTCTTGAATTTATTGAACAAAAACAATTGGAATGGTGGTGGTATCTCATGAGGATGGAAGAATCGAAACCAGTAAGAAGGATATGGGAAGCAAAAATACAACGAAGTAGACAACGGGGAAGACCAAGACAAACGTGGGACAATGCAGTGGCAAGAATATTACAAAGAAAGGACAAGGGATGGGCAGAGGCGAAACAACTAGCACAAAACAGAAAGGAATGGAAGAAGTTTGTTCGCAGTTGAAGCATAAGGGAAACTTTCCTACACCATATAATGGTAGAAGAAATTACTGATTATATATATATATATATATATATATATATATATATATATATATATATAATAAATAGATTTGCAAATGTAAAGGATTCTTAGAACTTAAAGAAAGTTTTTACAACTTGTATGTGCTAATAAAAATATATTATACAGTGGTCCAAACTCGCAAAAGGAATGTTAAATATTTATATGATTGGAAATGTTTATGTTTGAACTTTATATCCTAAATTTACTTATATTTAACAATAAAAAATGTCTGAAACTAAAATGTGAATGTTGTAATTTCTCAAAGTCGTATTCATTGATTGAACAATTCGTGCCTTATGCACCCTGCAGTTGTGCAGATGCAGAGTTTTCTGATCAAAATTATGGGCTCTTTTTTCGCATATAGCCGTGTTCAACTTCTTAATTGTATCTTTGTAGAAATTTCCCGTTATTATAGTCCCTTTTCGCGTATAATATACTCAATTAAGAGAACACTGCGCGTCCCAGAAAACTGCGGCCGTCACTTTGCCCATTGGATGGACTCTTGTTTCATGGGAGGGTCCCAGTGGTGTACCCAAGTTTCATCTCCAGTTACAATTCTATTTAAGAAGTCTTCATCTAGAGATGAAACAGTCCAATTTTCATCACAAATTTATCGTCTACACAATTTTTGTTCCGGACTAAGCAGCCTGGGAATCCATAGTGCCAACACTTTGTCTTTGTGTAGAATTTTCACGTTTTTATCTTCCCAGACTAGGCATTTCCTTTTGAATATAGTACACCGTTTCAATAAGGGGAAGGGTACGTAATTGTACGCATCTAAGTGATTTTCAGGTAATTCGAAGTATTTTTGTTACCAAATTTCATAAATATTTATAAAATCATATATCTCGCCCATTAACGGCGGACTTCTACTGAGTACAGCTTTGGGAAAAAAAATTTTTCTAAATGTTGTTTCTGCGTACAATTACGCATTAATTGTGGGCGATTATACGCCTGTGATATACGATTATTGCCTGTGAAAATAAAATGTAATATAATTAAAACACTAACACGTCTAAGAAAATTTTAATAATAAAATAAAATAGTGAACAGTTCAAACAATTATTTTGTGTCGCATAAAGCGCATGCATATCCTTCTGAGGTGTCCCACCCTGAACAAAGTGAGTGAGCCTATCTCAGACACAGACTGCACCTAAACCAAATTTCGTTTTCGCGATTAATGTCTCCGCAGATAACACAAATCTCATTTTCGACATATTCGCTGGCTTTGTCTAGTTCGTCATTATTACACAAGTTAGAAGCCTTCATCAGGTTCTTCATCACTCTGATGTATTTTTGTTTTAGACCTTTTGTCATTAATTTTCCCCCTCCCTCTTTGTTCTTCTCTTTTGTTTCTAATGCTTTCTCTTTAGCTTACCTTGTTCCATTATTTTTGGGTGTCGATGTTAATATTTGGAAGATAATGTATTTCTGCATTGTCTCTTTTTAGCTTCTGATTTCAGAATTGGAAGTGGATTCAATAGACGGGATCTTGGAAGGACCTTTAATTTCAGTTTCTCCATTTAAAAGACATGAAATATCTTGAATTATTCCAGATACCTTAGATGTTTCTTGAACACGTTCAAAATTCATATTCCCGTATTCCAGCTAATTTTACCGATCAATCAACCGAAGTAAAAAGGATTTAACTGAAATTAAGTTTTCATAAACTGGAATTCACTGAGATCTTCAATCACATTATAATGCTTAGCAACAGTAAAATCCTCTTCTCCGAATTGATTGGCATTAAACGGCCAAATACCAGGCGATCTGAAACCTGATCTTTTCTATTGTGATCTTTTTATATATTTCCGCTACTCCATTTAGAGTAATGCGATTATATTGAAGTAAAAATAAGTCACATTCCCTGTTGAACACTCCAAAAATCCGAATTAGAATTGGCGGAGTAGTTGTACGCAGTGTGCGTATAATTTCCCCATCGACTGAGTTTAAACAAATTTGATTGTAATAAGTTAGTTTCAAAAAATATACAGTATTTCATCAATATACATATCCAAAAAGAGTTCTATTAAAAAATTTTTAAAAAGACCAAAAATTTGTGATCGCACCTCTTATTTTCCACACATAAAGTGCAAAGGGCAAGAATAACTTGCCGTACAGAAATTTCGGTTTCTCAACGACTACAATTTTAAACGTCGAAGAAAATAAAAATCTGTAATCACACGTTATAAGTAGAGAACGGACACGCTTACCACTCAATGCAGTACTGGCGAAAGGCTGTATTTCTAAAATATTTAATTTTATTTATATAATTGGAAAACGAACGGGTGGTGATCTATAAAATTACGAAATACATATTTATTTGTTGAAAAGTTGTATTTATAAAGTTTTTAATTTTATTTCTATAATTGGAACATTTTTATTTGTTCATTTTGTCGTTGAGTAAAGGAGTATTAATATTGGCTAGCAATAGTTTCTCAAAGTTTTCTTCTGTCAATTTTGTTCTCTTTGAATTAAGTACATCCTTATAGATAGAAAACGTCCTTTCTACATCGCAACTGGTTATAGGTGCATACTGGAAATATTCTTTTATTTCTTCATATTTAGCCGTTAGATTTTGTGGAATTGTCTCCATACATAATTGCTGCAATGTAATTAAATCTGGATTTCTATTAAGAATTACTTCAAACTTTTGCCGAAGGCCACATCCGAAGTCACTTGGAATACTTTTCAAATTATTAACAGATACATCTAATGTGGTTAATCCGTCATTTAATTTGAGATTTCGATTTTCAAAATAAGTGATTAGTTTTGGCAATTTGCCAAAGTGTTCGTGAAGAAAGTACAACTGATTTTTTTAATTTGGGATTTGTGTGAGCTCCTTGCACTCACCAATACTTCTAGCATCCTCCTTTAGCAGTGTTACGAAATGTTTTAGACTATCGAAATTCTCAGCATAATAACTAGTAGCTTCCAGCCATGTTCCCCATCTAGTTATTACTGGAGTGGGAGGCAGTGACAGAGATGGAAATTTTTCCCTGAAAAGAGCTACTCTCAATGGTGCTTTTCTGAAAACTTTTTTAAATGCTGATACAAGTCTATCAACTTCCGGAAAAGTGTCTCTGATATATTCACAGATTCTGTGGAGAGCATGTGTTACACAAGTAATATGCAGCATATTAGGATATGTTTTCTTCAATAGTCTGCCTGTTTTTAACATATACGCAGCACTATCACTGACAAATAAAAGTATTTTTTCTTTGTACGTGGCGTCCGAATGAAGCATTTTTTGCATATTCTCCTTAATGGTTTCAGCAACTGTTTCCGCATCAACTCTATTTATAACACTAACACAGCGTCCTAACATATCCACCGTTTCGTCGCCGCTTATCCATACGTATTGATTTGAAAGATGGCTTCTAATGCGTTCTACTGTTCTCGTGTAGCACCTAGAAACATAATATTTGCGTAAAGTTGATTCATCAGTAACATTTCGACCAGTATATTTTTGAAGAAATATTTTTAAAGTGGGATTGCTAAGTTTATTTAATGGAATATTAGCCGCCATAAAAGTTTTACAGAGTTCAGATGTGTCTGCGATCCTAAGTGACGAATTTTTGACGATATTTTACGGATTTTGTAATAAATTTCGGAATCACTGACAATGGACATACAATCAGTATGACCGTCAATCCAACTCGCCATTGTGTTACAATGCCGTTCTCGACATTCTTCCATATCATGTCTGAAAAAGTAACTTAAACAATGCTCTAGATCTAAATAAATGAAAACTAAAAATGTGTGCGTAAGTTATTGAAACTGAACGAAATTCAATGCACACTTACGTCGCAATAATTGGTAGAAGTAGATTCAATCAAACGATATTAAACAGGATCTATCACAAAAATTACGATGTAAATAACAGTTAGAACTACGAAAACAAGAAACTAACTCACAGCACTTTATTTATCTTGCGAAATATAAACTAATAAATAAAATACATACATAAAATAATACATAAAAACCCCGCTTCTATCTACGCTCATGAAAACACTATAAAAAGCACTATATTCTACGAATACAATAGCTGGCTTGTCCATTGTTATCGCGGCGAGACCAGGTGTCCGAGTAAGTCAAACAAATACTTCATTGAATTACGCCGGGATGTACTGAGCGACGTTATACACAATTCCAATTGCCGATTGCGTTTTATGGAAATTGCGTCCGTTCTCTAGTTATAAGTAGCAACGTACGGTAATATTTCTAAAGTAAGATGAATAGAACTGTTCACATTTGAGTGCGTCATTTACCCGCTCCTCCCCAACATATTTAATCCATCGTAAAAATATTCTTTTACTCTGCAAAATGGTTCTTTACAATTGCTATAAGTTCGTCATCGTCTCTAATTTTGTGCCCCTTAGCGTTGTTTTGAGATTCAGCAGGAAAAAGTAGCCACTGCGTGCTAAATCTGGATCATAAATTAGGTGTTAGATGTTAGGTCTTTTTAAAGCCACAAATACCAACAGCAGCTTTTCAAAGCCTTGACTTGTGCACTAGTGCATTATCGCAAAAGAACACCTAGCGTGAGTTTTCCACGTCTTTACCCATTAATAGAATCTCCGAGACGATGCATCAAAAAATTGCGCTATATTAAAGTTATTTGAACATGATTATTCGAACAGAACAATAGAACACCGATTTAAAGAGACGATATGGTGATTAAGCAAAATTTGCAAAACATAAATGTCAATATTTAATAACTTTATATATTTTTTATAAATGTAGTTTTATTTAAATAATTTATACCTTTACTTATATTGATAACACTAGTTTACACCGAAAATGTACATTGGATGAGAGATAGATTTCCTTATGTATTTTCTTCCGCTGAATTCGAAAATCAAGGTTAAATTTTTTTTATGGAACAGTTTTTGAGATATTGTAATTTTTTCATTTTTTTGACCATTTTTCACTTGACAAATCATATTTCGAGCTAGAAATGCCCGACTGGGTCGTTCATGGTACCCAAATGCAAGGTATTGAGATGACGAACAAATATGTATAATCGGATCTTTGATTGGTAAAGCGGTTCAAAATATATCGATGAAAATAGGGAACATTTTAAAAAAAATCATATTTTACAGTGATTCTGTGCCGACAGAAAAGTACAAATCGCCAAAAAAAGTCTGGTTTCTGTTCATGTACGTAAAGATGATACTTTTACGTAAGAACGAAGACCAACCAGAAGAAAATCGACCCAAAAATGACAAAGTTATAAGCAATTGAGTGAATAAATCCAAATCCCATATTTTCCGAATATTTTATTTTTTTCGACAATTTATTGTGTTTAAACGCTTGCAATACATTCTTGACATTTTTGTGTGTTAGAAATAGTTGTGGCTCTTGCTTTGTCTTCGGTTGCTTTTGGGGTCCGTTTCTCTAGTGAGAAACCATACATAGTCTCCCAACATTGCTTCATCCCAAAATCCTTGATAGCGCCGCTCACTGGTCTTAATTTGTTGGTGAAATCTCTCGCCGTGTTCGTCACTTACGTCACCAAGATTGTCCGGAAAGAAATTCAAATGCGAATGCAAGAAATGGATTTTTAGAGACATATTTACACCTGTAAGAAATAAATAAAATGGTAAAAACAATACAATAGAAAACAACCAGGAATGAAATTAAATAATGGCATTCCGTACCCATCTTGTTGTAGTTCTCCAGCAAATCGGTAATAATTCCCTCGTAGTTAGGGCTTTTATTGTTCCCAAGAAAATTGGTAACAACCCGCTGAAATTAATTCCAGGCCTCGTTTTCAACGGGTGTTAAATATTTTGGAAAATCTGTGCTTTTTACCAATTTCTTTATGTGTGAACCATCGAAGACGCCTTCCTTGATTTTTGCTAAAGAAAGCTGCGGGAAAAGGGTTTTCAAATAGGAAAATACTTGGCCTTCCTTGACTAAGGCCTTCACAAAATTTTTAATGAGGCCAAGTTTAATGTGCAACGCTGGAAGGATTATATTTTCTTTTTTGACAAGAGGCACATATTTAATATTGTCTTTGCCCACTGTGACGTTCTCCCTTTCTGGCCAGTCTTTTCTTCTATAATGATGTTCACGAGCACGACTATCCCAGAGGCAAAGAAGCAGCAATATTTTGTATATCCACCCTGCATTCCACACAGCATGCCGACGACTTTGATATCGGAACATATTTTCCATTTGTGATGCTCATATTGAATGTATTTTAGCAAACTGGCCATTGTGGCGTATGATTCTTTAGTGTTGATGGCATGAGCGATGGGGATTGAAGGTTTTTCATTTCCAATATGCAGTAGGACTGCTTTCAAACTCTCCTTACTACCGTCAATGAACAAGCGCCACTCATTTGGATCATAAGGCTCTCCGAGTTGCTCAAACAATGCAGGAATATCGTTGCAGTAGCATATGTCGTTTTCCTTCTTAAAATGTTGTGCGTAAGGTTTATCACGGTTTCTGTAAAATGTTCCATATACTCCCGGAGCCAAACAGTTCCGTTGCTTCAGGCGAGATGCAAGTAACTCTGCTTTTTCCTTTGACAGCTCGAGATTTCTCACCAAATCATTCAGTTCAGGCTGCGTAAAATGTTGCAATTGCGACTCCTGTTGAAATTCATTATCACTGCTTGTGTCTATCTGTAGTGATGATTCGAAAAATTCAATCGTTGAATCGGGGCACTTAGGATGAGGAAATTCACTTGAATGTGGAACTGGAAGCGAAACAGATGCTACTGTCGCATAAACCCATTTGGCACTCTTTCCAAAACCAGTGGATTTGCTCAGGCAAAAGTAACAATCAACCGAATGGCATAGCGGCTCTCTCCATATCATCGGTACACCGAATTTCATGTATCGTCTAATTTGGAATAAAAATTCACTTTATTATTAATTCAATTGTATAAATAAATTTAATCTTACTGTGATGAACCAGAAGCCCACGCGGCAAGAGTTATATGGCACGATAAACAAACATTATTTGGTGTCCATTGCTCATGAAAAGTTGCAGGTGCTATTCCAAAATATTGCAGATAATTATGTTGTAATGAATCGGTGAATCTACGTCTATTTGGTTGGGGGACAAAATTGCCACACACGTAACAGAAATTATTTCGATTGTTTACGCACTTAAATTCTCGTTTTCTTTTAGGCATTTTGGTGAACACAATGAAATATAATTTCAATCAAATTTGTGAGTTCCTATAATATACAAACAACCGACACTACGTTTTATAGAAGATGTCAAAACAAAATGTCAGGGTTCTAAGGTTCCTAAATGTGATGTGTTGTTGTTTTGTTTGGAATAAAATCTAAGAACTCTAGCGTCAACGTGAGAACTAATATACGTTGCCAATATACCAACAGGCTATCGATTTTGCTATCGATATAAAATCATGTTCCTATCCCAAAGACATATAAATATCAAGATATAGCAAGAGTCAGCTGTTTATTGGTACCAATAATAATTATTATTATAATAGTAATAAGAAAGTCAAAATACATAAAAATAACAAATAATAAATTCAATATATTTGCGTGTGAGCAACCGAACTCATAAATTGTAGAAAAAAATAAAATATTCGGAAAATATGGGATTTGGATATATTCACTCAATTGCTTATAACTTTGTCATTTTTCGGTCGATTTTCTTCTGGTTGGTCTTAGTTCTTACGTAAAAGTATCATCTTTACGTACATGAACAGAAACCAGACGTTTTTTTAACGATTTGTACTTTTCTGTCGGCACAGAATCACTGTAAAATATGATTTTTTTGAAAATGTGCCTTATTTTCATCGATATATTTTGAACCGCTTTACCAATCAAAGATCCGATTATCCATATTTGTTAGTCATCTCAATACTTTGCATTTGGGTACCAAGAACGACCCAATCGGACATTTCTAGCTCGAGATATGATTTGTCAAGTGAAAAAAGGTCGAAAAAATGAAAAAATTACAATATCTCAAAAACTGTTCCATAAAAAAAAATTTAACCTTGATTTTCGAATTCAGTGGAAGAAAATACATAAGGAATACATAAGGAATATCTCTCATCAAATGTACAGGAAAAAAATTTCATTTTGTAAACTAGTGTAATTGTTATGAACATTTCTATCATTGTATATACAACTAGATATGAGTAATTTCCAGCTTAATTAATTGCAAATTAAATAATTTGGTTCATTATATTAAAATTTACATTCCAAATTCTATTTAATATCGTCTAAATAATAATAAATAAAATTTAATCTAACATACTCGATTGAATAATTTTTCGTTCGAGACCAGATTACTTGAACGTATGATATAAATAAATATTGTCGATATTAATGGGACTTAGTATTTTTTAATGGTTTTACATAGATTTTGTATCTGATTCTTATCTGTCCCGCAATGGGATTTGAATAAAGCAAATAATTGTAGCGCGATAGTATCATACAATTAGGTATTCGACTTATTTTACGTGAGACATAAGCAGACTAATTCGGAAACAATCTAAACCAGTGTAATTTTCAAAACAAGGTTGTTTGCTTTATCTGAAACCGATAACAATCATCGTCGATTATGCCCTATTAAAGTGGATAATACTTACAAAAACAACAGTAAACCTCTAAACATAAATTAACAAAAGAAAAACAATTTATATAAAAATAATCCGTGCAAATATATTCGTTTCATATATGTATTATGGACGGTTTTTGTATAAGAACTGCAAATTAAATTTGTAATGCAATAAAATTATTTAAAATCAATAATATGAACTGTTTTTTAGTATATTTTAAAAAGTATATGAACTTAAATGTATAGTTTATTTCAAATTATAAGAATATAACTTTGAACGGCTCTAATGCTTTTATTTCACCACCTGCGGCAATAACTACCTGGCCGCTCAATACGATTATCTTTTACGCAAACAAACTGCTGGGGTCCGTAATGACAAAATTTAAATAAATTGTAATTACTGCAATTTAGATGAAATAAAATTTAATAATAATATAAGTACCAACAGTTGTTAATTTGAATATATAGTTATTATATATAGTTAAATAGTCATTATATTACAATTTAGGTGACATAAAATTTAATAATAATATAAGTACCAAGAGTTGTTAATTTGAATATATAGTTATTATATATAGTTAATTAGTTATTAAATTACAATTTAGATGAAATAAGTGCTTATATTTATTAAACAAAATTTAACAAAATATAGTTAGGAGAGTTGGTATATATTACATCAAATATTGAGTCTATTTATCATTTATTGTTAATCTTTACTGCTGTATACATATTTGATTTTTCTCTCTTTACTTAACGAACATGTGGCGACCTTTTGCTGAAAGTGTTAGTGATTATGATGTGGATAGTGATAATACTGTTGGAGCACGACAGCGAAAGCATATATCAGAAGATGCGAAACAGATAATTTTCAATATCTATCATACCCTGATGGAAGAAAATAACGAACTACAAACCCAGAACATTCAACGAACGTCGCAATTAACCAAGGTGCCTTTTGGAACAATATATAAAATAATTAAGAATAACGCAGGGCCTCGAAAGCAAAGAAGTGACAAAGAAGCACCGAGAAAAATTGACACAGACACCGATTTGCAAGACGACTCAATCACAGATGATTTATAAAATGCGGTGACACATAAAAATTTTATTGTGTATTACAAATAAATTAGCTTTATATATCCATATGTATCCACTACACATGCTGCCACACGATTTGTAATTTTTTCTTTGTATATAAACCCAATGTACAGACATTTTTTATTATATACTTGAAATTAACAGCGTTTTATTATTATATTATAGGCCCCTAATTTATAGTCAATACGGCCCCTAGATTCATACGTTGCAAATAGGTAAACCGTACCCGTTCAATAAGGAGACCAGGTATAATAATTATCATCACAGAAGGTGGTGCAATAAAAGCAGTAGAGCCGTTCAAAGCTATATTCTTATAATTTGAAATAAACTATACTTTCATCTAAATATATTGGTTTACACTATTTACATTTATTTTTGGATCTATAACGACTGGTACTAGCATAAAAGTGCTATTCACACTCGTCTCGTCTTGTTAAAATATGATTATTATGATGACTGACAGAAGACTGACAATGCAAGCCTTTTTATCCACGATGTCGCCCACAAATTGGATATATAAAAAATTTAAATTCATTATACGAGGGTATATCAAAATATAACGAGACTGGTGCTATAACTTTCTTCACACCTAGAATTTTATAACACAAAGAATAGAACATGAAACTTCCATCTTTATCAAGTAGACTTTGATTTAACGTTTGACGTTTATTACAAATTAATTACTGAATTGTCAGTGTTTGGCATACCAATCGAAAAAATGAGTGTGGAGCAAAGATATGCGATAAAATTTTGTGTTCGGTTGGGTAAAACTCCAACTAAAACTTTTGAAACTGCATACCCAGATGATAGTTTATCACTATGTAGAGTGTTTGAGTGGCATAAGAAATTCAAAGACGATTGTGAATCAGTGTAAGATGAACAATGACGTGGGCGGCCTCCAACTGCACGGATTGATTCAAAAATTGTAGAAATTAACGACTTGATCCAAAATGATCGTCGGATTGGCATATATCGAATTTCTGACATTGTTAATTTGTCAATGGATTCCAAAAGTGATAACTGATGAACAAAAAGCCAATCGAGTGACAATTTGCCGGCAGTAGAAAAGGCACCTGCAACATAGTCCACGGTTTTTAATCAATGTGGTTACATGTGACGCGAGTTGGTCTTATCATTACGGCCCTGAATTAAAGTGTCAAAGAATTCAATGGATGCACAAAGGCAGTCCAAAACCGCAGAAGGCGAAAACTGTGAAAAGCGCCGGTGAAGTGATGCACTTATTTTCTTTTTTATAAATGGGGCGTTATTTATGATCACATTGCACCTAGAGAGCATACAGTAACTGGATAATACTATTCTAATGTACACTCATAGACAAAATTATCGAATACTTTAAATTATCAATTTTTTTTGTATATATAAATTTTAATGAAAGAAAAACATTATACAGGAAAAAAGAGTTTATTTTTTACTGTTTACTTAACGAATATTAATTTTTAATTAGCAGAGAATCATTAAAAAAATTAATGATAAATTTTACGAAAATTTAGGATAATTATTTTAAACTTAAATGCAACTCGGTTAAGCAAATACTAGTCTTTTGATTGAAATAAGAGCATAGTTAATAACGAGTATTCCCACCTCGACCTCTAATTACTGCTTGCATCCTTCTCAACATGCTACCAATTAGAGTTTGAATATATTCTTGAGGAATTGCGTTCCATTCATATTGTGTTGCAAATCGGAGTTCTTCTATTGTATTTGGAACACACGTGTTTAATGCGATTCAGGTCTTGGCTATATGGTGGTCAGTCTAATATTTGATTCTGAGCTGCATCAAGGTAATTAGTCACTATGCCAACTGCATGTGGTCGAGCATTGTGCATAAGTACGAATCTGTCGTATCCAATGTGGCCCACATATGGCAAAACATGATCTTGGAGGATATTTTCGATATACCAGTCACTAGTTATACTTGCATTGGCTTCCACATGTTCGGTGCATTCATCCCAACTTATGCCTCCCCAAAGCGTTATGCCATCACCTCCAAAACTAACAGTTTGTATGAGATTGCAGCTGCTGTACCGTTCCCCAACTCTTCTATAGACATGATTTCGCCCATCTGGTTTGTATAATTGAATTCTAATCTCATCAGTGAATAGAATATTTTTCCAATTCTCGATATTCCACTAAGCATGTGTTCTGGCAAATTGTCGACGAGTTTTGTGATTTTGGAGAAGATGTGAAACTTTGGCACGCCCTCTAGCTTTAATCCTACTTCTTTTAGTCTTCGTCTAACCATTCACGAACTAACATTAACATGTCTTACATTTAGTAACTCATTTTTGAGATATGTGGATGTCAATATGCGATTTCGCGTAGAATTTAGTGTCAAAAAACGATCATCAATTGCTGTTGTGCACCTTTTGCGCCCTTAACTGGCTCTTCGTATGAAATTTCCAGTCTCTTGATACCTTTTTAAAATATCGGATACTGTAGATTGACGCCTCTCCTGAGACGTCGTGCGATATCGTTTTGTCTATATCCTTCGCCATACAGAGTTACAATTTGTGTCGCTTCAGCTTCACTTCAGTAGCTAACTGGTAGCATAATGCTTGTTTTTAAGACGAAGCAACAAACGAAAATCACTAACACTTTTCACCACAAATAAGTTAATTCTTAAATTATGTGAGAAAATTTTAAATGACGCAACGCGCGGTAGACAATATACGCCATAAAATCATTAAAATGAATTAAACGTCAAAATATTTAAAGCAATTCAATATATTCACCTACTAGATTGTTAACATCAGCACATATAGAACTCACGGCGATAATTTAAAATTATATTTAAGTAATAGAAATAACAAGAAATATTCGATAACTTTGTCCATGAGTGTACTTTGAGGAACTCTAAAGGCAAAATTAAGGAAAAAATGGCCACTTCATGAAGACATCGGTTGGATCCTGCATCACAACAATGCTCCGGCCAGATTAGCGATTTGTTAACGAACACTTGAAGAATTAGGAATTGAAATTATGATTCACCCTACCTACTCATCTGACTTTGTTTCATGTGACTTCCATTTGTTTCCTGAAGTCAAAAAAAAATTGAGAAGTCGAAAATTTGAGTCGAATTTAGAGCTCAACAACGCGATAATGGATATACTAAATAGACGCTCAAAAATGGTTTCTCAGATGTTTATGATAAATGGACAAAACGATGGGAAAAGTATATTGCACAGAATGGAGAGTACTTTGTAGGATAGTTGTTGAAGTTTTCTAAATAAATGCTTCATTTTTGTACTACAGCACCAGTCTCGTTATTTTCTGATATTTCCTCGTAATGATCAATTCTCAAGTCGATTAGCATGGACTCTCATAAATTAAAGTATTCAGTAGGGCTGGGCGAAGTATCGATACATCGTCCAATACCCGATACCATAACTGGTATCGGGTACCCGATACCTCATATAAAGAAGGTATCGATTCTTAGGTATCGATTCCAAAGCATCGATTCCAAGGTATCGATTCCAGGGTATCGATTCCAAGGTATCGATTCCAAAGCATCGATACCTATCGATACTTTACCGATTCCAGTACTCGCTAAGTATCGATGTATCGGGTAGCGAGGTATCGATTCCAAAGCATCGATACCTATTCCGATTCCGGTACTCGCTAAGTATCGATGTATCGGGTAGCGAGGTATTGGGTAGCGATGTATCGGGTAGCGAGGTATCGATTCCAAAGCATCGATACCTATCGATACTTTAGCGATTCCAGTACTCGCTAAGTATCGGGTAGCGATGTATCGGGTAGCCATGTATCGGGTAGCTTACCTTTGTGCATTTTTTTAAATGAGTATGCGTACATCATAGGTATATAAGTTGTTGTTTTATGCAAAATGACAATTTAGAATTTTCTTATTTTTCATGCAAGGATTAAAAAAGAACTACATACATAAGTCTGCAGCTAGTATAATTATAATTTTACCTTTCGGAGGCCAATATTTCAACGTCAGTAACTTCACTATCTTTGTCTTTCTTTTCAATAATATTAAAATATGTAAAAGGATGAACACATTTTATATGCTTTAGCATATTTGTAGTATTACCAGTATACTTATATTCTTTTTTACATACATTACAACTCACGCCCTGGTCGTTAATTTTATCAAAGTATTTCCAAACTACACTATTCGTTTTCGACATTTTGGTACGTACGTATCCACTTATTACACCCAGTTATAAGAACAAAGTGATGAAGCTTAAAATGATATGAAATATAAGTGCTTATATTAAACTTTAGACGACGAATAAAGGTAGAAATTATAATAAATCAAAACTAGGGAACAGCAAAAATTTGTTGACACATAATTTGTATAAAGCAGTGTTGAGAGAAATATAGGTGATATTCATATTCATATAAATATAAAACACTTTCCTGTTCTATAGAATGCACAATACACAATACACGACTGTAAATTGGAACTAAAATAAACAAAATATAATATAAATATGTAGTATTAATTAATATAATAAGGTAAAAAAAGTTGGGTCAAGAATTCTTATCAAGCTATTGTAGGTATAAAACGTGCTTGGTTTGTTTCTATTTTGAAATGAATATTTTAGGCTTTTTGTATAATTTTGTAAAAGCACGCATATTTGCCTATATTATTTTATCTTTCTGCGTTTTTTAAATGTATATAAAAATAACTTTTTAAGTAAAGAATTTTAAGTATGTACGCATAATATATATTTTAAAGACGTTGGTTATTATGCGTAGCAAATTCCATATTATGACATAACTTTAATTATTACAAACAAAAAAAACAAAATATCACAATATTGCAAATTTCATACCGTAGTTATGGTAGAATCGGTAAATTAATTTTACATCTCTTGAAACCGATATCAAACAATCGACACCTAGAAAACGGGTTATGAATACTGATTCCTAGGTATCGAATCAAGGTATCGATTCCAAGGTATCGATTCAAGGTATCGATTCCAAGGTATCGATTCCAAGGTATCGATTCCAAGGTATCGATTCCAAGGTATCGATTCCAAGGTATCGATTCCAAAGCATCAATTCCAGTACTCGCTAAGTATCGATGTATCGGGTAGCGATGTATCGGGTAGCGAGGTATCGATTCCAAAGCATCGATACCTATCGATACTTTACCGATTCCAGTACTCGCTAAGTATCGATGTATCGGGTAGCGATGTATCGGGTAGCGAGGTATCGGGTGGCGAGGTATCGATTCCAAAGCGTCGATACCTATCGATACTTTAGCGATTCCAGTACTCCCTAAGTATCGATGTATCGGGTAGCAATGTATCGGGTAGCCATGTATCGGGTAGCTTACCTTTGTGAATTTTTTTAAATGTACATAAAGGATGCAATAACTTTTTAAGTATGTATGCATTATATATTTTAAAAGAATGTTATTATTATGCGCATCAAATATCCTTATTATGAGATATCTATAATTATTAAAAAACAAAATATCACAATATTGAAAATTTCATACCGTAGTTATGGTAGAATCGATAAATTAATTTGATATCTCTTGAAACCGATATCAAACAATCGACACCTAGAAAACGGGTTATGAATATTGATTTCTAGGTATCGAATTAAGGTATCGATTCCAAAGTATCGATTCCAAGGTATCGATTCCAAGGTATCGATTCCAAGGTATCGATACTTCACCGATTCCAGTACTCAGAATCGATACCGTGCACAGACCCGATACATCGCTAAGTATCGATACCTCGATTGGTATCGGTACCCGATACCGAAAACGCCGGTATCGCCCAGCCCTAGTATTCAGACGATGTCTTCCTGAACGTTGAGAATCATTTATGTCAAAATGGCCCTATTTATCTTTGGAGACTTTACCCGGCGTCCACGTATACACTGACTTTAAAATAAAAATATATCGACTGAAAATTACAACGAAATTACCTCTCTTAAGAAAACGGCAACCACATGTGTTTATTCTCTCTTCGCACGTCTTTGACCTTTCTACCTCTTTTCTAAGAATGCAAAGAGACAACTATAAGGAATCGGCCCCATGTCTCCATTCATCGCGTTCTGTTTCTTTTTAACGATATGAATGCTTTCGTATGCGTCAAGCTCGCGGAGATTATTGGTGGCTTTAACAAGTTTTAACCCTTTAATCGACATGTTGTGTAATGTACTTAAAGAATGGTTGGCCACGTTAGATTTCTCTGGTCTATTGATACTTTAGTAGTTATAAATAAACATAAAATAGAAATCGACATTTTCCGGAAAGAAACCAATGTCAATATCACCGCGGAATCGTAGCTTTCAAGATAAGACAGCTTCTTTTAATTTCTTAGTCAATCGGTTACTAAATTTTCCGCTAACAAAAGAGAGATATATATGAAATAGAACTAGATTTCATTAAAAACATCACGAAGTATAATGGCTTTGACGTAGAAATAATCAATTAATTAATTAGAAAAACTAAATTAAAAAACAATCAGCAAATCCACAAGTTTGATATCTGAATGTAACCAGGAAAAAAAGTACATGTGTTTACCAGACGATCCTATCACGAAAAATATTAATAGAGTTGTTAAAGAACGAGGTCTCCAAGTTGCTTTTCGGTCCGAAAATACCAAAATACCAACTCTCCTAGGGAATACCAAAGATAAAGTTAATTTTAATTTGAAATCAGGTATATACGAAATTAATTTAAAGAACACATATCACATATTAAATTCAATAGACCAGAAAAATCTAACGATTCTTTAAATACATTACATAATATCGATTAAAGGGTTAAAACTTATCAAAGCCATCAATAATCTCCGCGATCTTGACGCATACGAAAGCATTCATATCGTTAAACACAAACAGAACAAGAATGGAGACAAGGGGCCGATTCCTTATGGTTGTCTCTTTTCATTCTTAGAAAAGAGATAGAAAGGTTGAAGACGTGCGAAGAGAGAATAAACACATGTGGTCGCCGTTTTCTTAAGAGGGATAATTTTTAGTCGATATATTTTTATTTTAAAGTCAGTGTATACGTGGACGCCATGTAAAGTTGATGCGTTTTCATATGTGTTTAGCTTTACTGTGCCCCATGTACGACACTTTGATTAGTGGTTTTTACCTACTGATGATGACAACTTAGTGGTCGAAGTACGTATTTAGGATATGATTAGTAATTGTGGTAAGGGGTTATATACGTTTTTTGAGTTCCTCTGTTGAAGTCGAATAAAAGAATATGTCGGAAATATTCATTACTTCTACTTAACGTTCCTCTTGTGCGTTTTCTTTTGTCAATGCAATCTTTGCACATTTAAAAACTATACAATGACACGATATTAAATGTGGAGCCTAGTTTCAAAACGCAATTTCGACAAAAACGGTATTCGGAAATAATAAGCAATTTATTATATTATTAAAAATATATGTCCGGAAATAAAAATATCCATGTTTCCAGGACCTATAGGGTCAGTAAATATAAACTCTAATCGGATTTTATTTAAAATTTGTTCAAAACTTAGAATAGAATAATTACAAAAGAAAATGCTGTTTGAACAGAATCACTGGCGATAATTCCTTTTGAATTAAAATAAGTGGAGAGATATCATTTTGAACAAGTATTAGATGTATGTAAGTATGTACGTATGTATCATACTGTAGATAAATTCTATACTTTTACACCACAGTCATCTTCGTTACATTCACAAAGTTCATCGTCGTATTCTATGTCATTATTATTCTCAGGATATAAAACGATATTTTTATAAAATTGTAACTCAGGCAAATTTTCCCAGTTATCGTCATAGCAAGTAAGTAATTCCTTTATATTTTGAATTTTTTCGGATTTTAGGTTGTTACCAAGCTGAAGCCCCTCCAACATTAGATGCCCCATTGTAATATTCCTTTTCAATATAGATTCGAACCTAAAAAAAGTTTTGTTAGAAAAAGTGAAGAATATCAGTATAATAAAAAAAAGTAATATAATGATACATGAAAAAAGTATGTACATTTTGTTAACTAATCGTTTAAGGACTTTTCCCAAACTTTGGCAGCAATCATCTTATTTGGAAGAAATGTGATGCAACCCCGTTGGCTTTGGACACCCGCTTTTGTTGCCAATATGTATTTAATTGTTGACGTATTTATACGTGACTTTTTATTAGTTTTTATATTGTAAAGATTGCTAAAAACTCTTTACACTCGCAGTAATAGAATAGTAAAATTAATAAAAGAGATATTACTTTCTTTAAATTACTGAATCAAGGACCATCATTGTGTCGGCAAATTTCGCTTTCGGTTTGAATTTTACGTTTGTCAGGGCAATTTGCAATATTGGACGTGTAAAAACCTTTATTTCCGAATTGGATAATGTGAAATATTTCTCATCGTCTAAAACAATAACTCTGTTGCCAATAAAATGTTGACGCCTTAATGTTCAGTAGCATCTGGGGATTCTCTCCAGCTGGGTTGCGGTGTATTTGCGCAATTCTAAATCTATCTTGAGCAGATTGGATGAGTCTGTTTACTTCATGTGGAGCCAAAACTGGAGATCGTCCACTTTTCAGTAAATTCATGCATGGCACACCTTTTTCACATTCCTTAATTGTGCGGTAAATGGTTGACAGTCCAATATTTTGGTCTAGAAAAAATGTTAATAATCTCGCGTTTAGGTACTTGTCCATAGACTTTCGTATTTCAATCTTGTATGACATCTTTCAAAACTATTTCTGACAAATCTAACATGTCACCATAGTAACTAACAAATGAGCATCTTTTCTAGCCCAGTGGTAACTAGTTTGGATACTTTGTATACGTATCTTGTATGACATCTTTCAAAACTATTTCTGACAAATCTAACATGTCGCCATAGTAACTAACAAACGTGCATCTTTTCTAGCCCAGTGGTAACTAGTTTGGACTATTTTTGGTAATAACATTCTTCGTCAAAACTTTTTCTCAAAACTTATGTTCCATACGTTATGTGTTAAAGTGAAATTCAAGAATGAATACAAAGAGAAAATGAGCGCAAAGGAGGGGGCAGGGGCAATGGCAGTGCTGGCGGTGTGAGGAATAAAAATAAACACAGCAAAAAAATCTTTATTTTAATATAAAACCACTACAAAAACTTGTACAATGTAACTAATATTATAACAAAAAAAGTAAGAACAAAATAAAAAAATAACAGACTAATGATACATGAAAAAAGTATGTACCTTTTGTTAACTAATCGTTTAAGGACTTTTCCCAAACGTTGGCAGTAATCATCTTATTTGAAAGAAATGTGATGCAACCCCCTTGGCTTTGGACACCCGCTTTTGTTGCCAATATGTATTTAATTGTTGACGTATTTAAACGCGACCTTTTATCAGTTTTTATATTGTAAAGATTGCTAAAAACTCTCTACATTCGCGTTAAAGAGTGGTAAAATTAATAAAAGAGATATTACTTTCTTTAAATTACTGAATAAAGGCACGCCCACGGAATTTTTTAGTTAAAAAATTGCATACCAATATTGTTCTGCGTCATTATCTAGTAGATTAAAACTTTTAAAATCTAACAGTATATGCTGCATCCACTCGTTGTCCAAGGATTGTATGCTGTCTATGGAATTTTGTAACATTGGAAAACTTTCAACTATAGAAATGGCCAGTTGTTAAGCACCCACTATGTGCTGATTGAAGGGTAAATGGGGTAAACAAATAACTAAAATTAGAAGTAGACTTTTTCTAAATAAACCAAATCATGTCAAAAAATTTAAGTTAAGAATTTTTTAATTGAAAATAAATAAAAAACAAAGTTTCCTAATTTTTGTGAAAATATACAAAAAGTATACGCATTTGCTTAAGGTTAGAAAAAGATACACTAGCAAGTCGAAATATACGAAAATCGTATAATTATACGCTAATTGGCAACACTGGTCCATGCAATACAGCTGTCGGTCGTACGACTTTGGCACATGCGTAATTCGTCTGTAGTAGCATCTGCCTCGTTATTTTATAGCCGCACCTCGTATGAGCGCGCACACATAAACTCTTGTACACACACCGAAATGGTCCTATACGAATTTCTAATTTATTTAGAACCTTGTGTCTTTAACGTTATTAGCTGATCAGAAATGGCTTAAACTTCAACTATTCAATTAATTTAACATATTCTATAGCGTTTCTGTTATATGCTTGCATAGTTCATTGAGAAATAATAATTCAGAAAGTTGGGTTCGTAAATTCGATCCCACTGCGTTTGAAATAAATACCTTAAAGACAGTTATACAATATGTAGTTTAACTAATCGCAATCTCCACTAGCGCAATGAGTTTCCTTAACGATGTTAGAAACTATACCTTATGTTGTGTTGCTAACTAGAATACAAGTTGTAGAAATGTCAATAATGCACATATATTATGTTTCTTAGAACCATACAAATCTATAAATTACATGAACATGCATGAACGTGGCGGAAAACAGATAAACATGAATCAATACTAAACAAGATTTTTATTATATAATAATAAGTAAGAATAAATTAAAGCAAATAAAGGTATATGTAATAAATTTTATTAACATATTACGATTATGAGAATCTTTCCAATCCTTTTAAAATATATACGCAAATTTTGTTTCCTATAAAACTTTATTATTTCAATTTTTTCAAAATAATTTGAGAAAAATCTTTAATTAAATACAGGGTTTCTCAGTAGTCTCGCCCCAGAGAAAAAAGAGAAATGTTGGATATAATAGCAATAGGCCTGTAACTTTCAAAGTAGTTTTTATTACCTTTCTTGTATATTGGTCTTATTATAGTGGACTTGAGTACGAAAGATATTTACTATATCTGCCAAAATCATCGACAGACAATCAGCACAGCGCTTTAAAAGACTTGTGGGTAGGATGACGTTAACGAAGCTATGGATGCAGTCAATTATAGGAAGATTTGTGTTACTACAAAAAGAACTGGAAACTAGGCACGGAGAAGCGGTGACAGCTCACGCTCCAGAGAAAAAAAGAGAAATCACTATAAAATGACAAATAAATAATGTCAAAGAAAAAATTTCGTATCTTGAACGGTATTCAAGAAACGAACATTTTAATTCAACAAATCAGAGCCACGGATTATGTGGAAATGTTGATAATTTACAGAGAATGTGGACGGAATGCTAGAGAAGCAGTAAGCGTTTATGCTTAGTTACGTTTGTTGGTGGTGCGCCCAGGTCTGTACGCACTGTAGAAAACGAAGAAGCTATTTCAGATGCCTTTGAACAATGTACTGAAAGCATTAGAGAAGTTGCAAGACTTCGTAATGAATTATGATATTGAAAACATTATTTATATGCAAGACGAAGCTCCACCTCGCATATAAAATACAGTAAAAACATTATTAAGTAACGCATTTGGCGATCGAGTAATTAGTAGGCATTTTCTAAACAGTTGGCCTGCTAGGTCACCAGACATAAATCCAGGCTACTGGTTATGGCGTTACCTTAAAGAAAGGGTATTTCGTAGTAGGAGGGTGGAAGAAGAATCCACAATCAAGCTGCTATTGAACTTGAAGCCGGGAGGAAAAAAGAGAAGAGGTAGACCAAGATCTAAATGACTAGAGGAGGTAGTAGAAGATTTACGAGGAGCAGGCGTTAACAACTGTCAGAAAAAGACAAAGAATAGGAAACTGGAAGGAAATAAGCCAGAAGATATGAAGAGCTAGGATGGGGACTAATCCACCCCGAAAATGAGGATTTAGATAGCTTCTCGAAGCTGCTAAGCCTTGCTATGGAGTGTTTTGGCCATTATATATATATATATATATATATATATATATATATATATGGTAAACCTAATCAGTAGGCGATTAAAGGTCTGTATATTACTTCAAAATATATGTATTTAAAAAACTCTACATGTTTCGGCGGTACGCCTTTATCAAGAGTATACAAAATATAAATGACCTTATTATAAGGTTAGTATATATATAAGTTATTATATATATATATATATATATATATATATATATACAGGGTGTTACAAAAATGCTATACATAGACGGTTTCTACAACTAAAAATAAGCAAAAAAGTTTAAATAAATTTATGTCCTAAAATGGTTCGTTACTGAGTTACTTGAGGTTTTTTCTTTTTATTTTAGAAAAGGTTACATAAAACGGGAGTTTCTTATGTTTCTTATAGTAAATGTTCAAATTGACCTCCACGGGAAGCAACACAAGCTTCAGCTCGTCGTATCATGGACTGCCTCACGCGCTGAAAAATTCCTGGTGTATTTAGAATTTGGTGGCATCCATCTTCCACTCTACGTTGAAGATCTTCAATATCTTGAATTGGAGTAGAATATACCATAGACTTTAAATGTCCCCATACGTAAAAATCTATTGGATTTAAATCTGGAGACCGTGCAGGTCATGCTACAGGTCCACCGCGACCAATCCATCTTCCAGGATATACGGCATTTAGAAATTCGCGTGCCGGTGCACCGTCGTGCATGAACCACATGCGTCCTCTAACATTTAGTGGAACATCGTCCAGCAAACCTGGTAAGTCGTTTTCTAAAGAATAACGATAATTCTGCCCAGTAAGTCGTGGTGGAAGTACAAAAGGACCAATCACAAATTCGTTAATAATTCCGGCCCATACACTAAATGAAAACTGCGCTTGATGTCTGGACTGAATAATAGCATGAGGGTTTTCTTGTTGCCACTGGTGTAAATTATGAAAATTGACGATACCATCTCTTGTTTACAAAAAGCTGGCTTTAGCCAGCTTCATCACTAAAGAGCACACACGACAGAAAGAGATGATCGGCGGCGCATGTCCGTAACAACCATACACAGTAAGCTTCTCGTGATGGGAAATCATTCTCACTAAGTCCCTGTACTCTTTGCAGGTGGTAAGGAAAAAGCTGATTAGTTCTTAAAATACGCCATACACTCACATGATCGACATCTTCCGCCAATGCCATTCTTCGAGTACTAGCACCTGCATTTTCTTCAACACGATCCAACAAACGTTCTTCCAATTCCAAATTTCTTGTGGTTCGTGGTCTGCCGCGATCTCGGACTACTGGTTTGAATGATCCTGTTTCTCTTAACCTAATATGAAGCCTTTCGAAAGTTTTTTCATTTGGTAAACGTCGGTTTGGGAAATATTCTGCGTAAAGTCTTCTTGCTTCTGCTCTGTTGCAATGTGCCAAACCATACATTAAATGCATTTCGGACATCTCTTCGAAAGAATAATCTGCCATTTTATACTATTAATTATAAAACAGTACTAATCACAAATGACTTAATCAACTTTCACGACTGACAGCAAAAAACACGGACTGCCTACTGAATATGATTAACATACGTTACTCACTTGTCGGCGACTTGTTCAAACATGCAATACGAACGCTTCGCGTCTGCGCGATAATTTGTGACGAGATACACACGTGTCGGACATGCAATACGAAAAACTTCAAGTGGCCGTAACTCAGTAACGAAACATTATAGGACACAAATTTATTTAAACTTTCTTGCTTATTTTTAGTTGTAGAAACCGTCTATGTATAGCCAGCCCTAAATTTTTGTAACATCTGAACGACTTTTTTTTTAATTCCAAATCCCTTTTGGAACAAGACAAATTCTAATAATTGGTATAAAAATGTTCCAATAGGAACAAATATGATATCTAAAAAACTTGTCATTTACGCGAATCCAATAAAATAAGACAAAACAATTATTCAGCATGTGTAGAAAGCAACAAAGAAAATAATATTAAAATTAGTAAACCAAACCAAACAATTTATAATAATTGTACATTTAATAACTGTTCTCCTACTTTCAAATAAAAATAATTATTTATTATTTATTTAAATCGTTAATTTATCTTGCCAAAAAACACTCGAGCTTTTCTTTCACCGATTAATTTTTTTTTTAACTAAAAATTTTTCCTATCAGTAATTTTTCTCGAAAAACTTGTGTTGCTTCCCGTGGAGGTCATTTTGAACATTTACTATAAGAAACATAAAAAACTCCCGTTTTCTGTAAACATTTCTAAAATAAAAATAAAAAAACTTCAATTGGCCGTAACTCAGTAACGAACCATTTTAGGACATAAATTTATATAAACTTTTTTGCTTATTTTTAGTTGTAGAAACCGTCTATGTATAGCCAGCCCTAAATTTTTGTAACACCTTGTATATATTTTCTTTCAGGTTTCCGCGGGTAGTAGTATGTGTTGTAACTGGATTCCGGGTTTTCTTCTGCGTTCCCATTGTTTGGTTTTTGTAAAGACCGGTGCTGGTTTCTGGACGACGTTTCGGAAAAATCACATTTCCCATCTTCAGGTCTGCGATAACTGTCTGCTTCTGCTTGTGGTTACTCGTAAACTGACGTAGTCGAGTTTAGGATGGTGGTTATATACCCGCTTAGGGTTCTGGTTGGTATTATCGGGAAAGCTATCGAAATTGAGAAACGTCCGGACAATTTGAATCCGCAAGATGATACCCAGAGGCTACCAACAGCATGGAAATCAGTATTAAGCAAAGAAGTTGTCAAAAAGAAACAACAAACAAAAACACCTACACCGCAACCCAGCCAGTACACTCCAGCTACAGGCTCAACGACACGGAGCCGCGCACACACTCAATCAAGTGTAACGACTAATACTTATTGAACATATTTAAGTTTTTCCTATTTCTTCTTCTTATAATAAATAAAAACTCCGTTTCTTTATGAACAAATTAGTGCTATTATTTTTGATCATATTAAATATTTGCCAAACTTATTGCCATTTCTAACTGGGAACTTACTTTACCTACACCCGATACTTTAAAAGATAGTAAAAACTTATCTAGTTTAGAAATTTGGGCGAAACTTTGACTTCTAAAACAAGTCAGCGACATACTCATCATGACGAAAGTGTTGTCAACTTTTGAAAAATCACTCTTCATTACTAATTGATACGTCGACGAAAATATCCAACTTCAATAAATTACGACAAAATGTACTACGTAAAATGGAAACAAGAAATGCTGCAGAACACTACTGATAGAAAAATTATAGATACAGTAATTACTAAATTGTAAAAATAGACTTTTTTCCTTTCGTACAGAATTAAGCACCAATCAGCTAGTAGCAATGAACCATTTTCAAACAAGTCGGTTATAGTGCTCAGGGATAATGTATACGGAATCCACCTACCATATAAAAAACAAACTCTTTAACAACTATATATTCCAGAATTGTCCAATGCAATGCATTAAATATTTATTTAAATATCGACTAGAATTAACTAGAACGTTGTTCGTCATCTAAGTTGAATTCACCTTTTCTAAACTTGGCCAAGCATTTTTAATAACTACGTTTGTAAAATTCACACCATAAACAACGCAAATTTTTAATCGTGACATAAATAAATCTCAATGGGTTTTTCTGGGTTGTTGGTACAGTACGCACTGGTGGTTTCCCTTATGATTTTTGCGTATATTGCTAGTATAGGAGCAGCTATTGCTAACTCTACTATGAGGTTTTCTTTTAGAAAATTTAAAAATCATTAATTAATACTTGTCTCTTAGAAAATAAAACAGACAAACTTAGTCCAAACGAGATAAGTCCAGAAAGTAGGTTCGGTTTGGTAAAGAAAAGAAATCAAGTAGAGATACAGAAAAACTGTTTATTGCAAAACAATCTACTAAGCTATTCTTGACATACTTCCCACCATTTTGTATGCATTTGTCATAGCGTGGCATTAGTTTTTGTATGCCTTCTTCATAAAAGGTTGCTGCCTATGTTGTCAACCATGTGGTAACATATTCTTTGAGCTCATCATTGCTATTGAAGTGTTGACCACCAAGAAACGATTTCAGGTGCAAAAATAGATGAAAGTTGCTAGGGACCAGGTCAGGACTGTACGGAGAATGGTCAAACAGGTCCCAACCAAAGCGCTGTAAGAGTTGTCTTGTCACATTCACAGTGTAAGGTCGGGCATTATCATGAATCAAAACAATACCGTTTGTGAGCATTTCTTGGCGCTTGTTCTGTATTGCGTGACGCAGTTTCACCATTCCATTTAGTTTAATGTTTTCCGCATTTAAAAACGAATTACAGATCTAATTTCACAAGCGGTGGGATTTTCAATGAACACCACCATTCTAAACAAGCACTGCAAAGCGTACACAATAAACAACGATCTCAAAATGACGTCATCTCCTTCTCCTTGACTCAGAGCAACTGTCGCGCATGTACGGAACTGCGATCGGAGCGCTGCCGCGGCAAAAAAGACAAACTGTACTTACTTTCTGGATTTACCTCGTATATTGAATACAATAATTTACTCGAATCGAATTCACTTAAAATTATAAACGCAGTAAATTAATAGTTTTTACAGTGTTGCTATCTGTATCCATTAGATAAAATATATTTACCTAAATTACGAAAACAGGCGTTGAATCACAGCCACATTTCCTGTATAATAAATGGTGCGGAAATTATTTTAGTATAATAATCTACGTTATTCGGAACATATAATTAATTTTCTATAATGTAAAGAGATTAAGAAAATTATTATTAGAAAGATTGTTTAGAACTTAAAACAAAGCTGAAGTAATACAATGTAATTTGTAGCAATAAAACGATAAAAACCTTATATGAAAAGATAGCTTATAATTTAAAACGATATAATTAAATTATATACAAGTAAATAGAAATATTTAATTATTATCTTGTAAGTAAATTAAAAGAAGAATAATCTACGTTGTATTTCAAAAACTTTATTTAACAGCCAAGAACTGGGAGTGAATATTGACTCATCCTATATATTCAAGTATCTAAATATATAAAATCTTTCTATTCTAAGTAGGATTTTGTCGAAATAAAATATAATTATATTATATTCTAATATTTACTTATCGTATCGTGTAATACATACATACCTCCGTACCTGTTAATAGATAATATTATTAAATTAAGTTAATCTAATGTGGATTATAAATATTGTGCGAATTCGCGACTACGGTTTTGATCTACATACATATAAGATGTCAGACGACAAGTAAGATGCCATTAGTGTAACAAAAGCTAGGCAAAACCCAATTTGGCCAGAAGGACATTATGATCAATAGAATCGAATGCTCTTGAAAAGTCTGTATAGATGACATTGACCTGTTTGCGTTAATCAATAGCATTAGAGAGGTATTGCGCGATCTATTTCAAGTTTGTAACTGTGGACCTTCCAGAAATGAAAGCATGCTAATTCACTGATAGGAAGGGCCGTACACCGTTATATATTCCACAATCATCATCATCACCGGAAGTCGGGTTTTAGTTTTGAGGCACCATATTCATCGGTACAACCAATATTAAAAGAGAGACGGTTGCTAATTAATTCAGCTTGTCATATTTTAGACTGGCACACTTTCCGAACCATATCGACGATATACTCAGTACAAATAAAATTGTAATCAAAACAATAAGTCTAACTCCTTGTAAACATTATACACTGCATTTAGATACATTAAGATTCAAGTGATTTTTTTACATCACCGGCTAAGAGGCGGCAAATATATCTAAATCGAATTATAATCTTCTATGGAATTGATTTGAAAATATAACAGTAGATAGTAGAACTTCACAATTGAGACTATTTAGACAACTGATTATAATTATTGACGAAAAGAAGCAGAGTCCATCCGGGATAGAATCACAAGTTTTAGATCTGGCTTACATATTGATGTCTATAGGCGACCCTAAACTCGTCCCCGAGCAGGTACTATCTAATGTCTGCTACATTAATTCGCCCCCATGCTAATTACGGTGTTTTAACCCCTTACCTTAATTTGTCCCCGGACAAGAGATTAAGAAATTTATACTTTCTTGGAAATATAAATACAAAGTTGTCCTGCCTATTAAATACAAGTTAAATTCAAATTTATCTAAATTTAAAATTTACCCAAATATATATATATATATATATATATATATATACATATATATATATATATATATATATATAAATATAATATTTTCGTGACCTTGGTATGATAAGGTAAACTTAATAAGTCGGCGATTAAAGGTCTGGTTCATTACTTCAAAGTATATATATTTAAAACAACCCTACATGTTTCGGCAATGATGCCTTTGTCAAGGGAATAAAAAATATAAATGACAGAATATAAATGTCAAATAATTGAGTTGCTATGGTTTAAATTATTCAAAGATGCATTCCAATAATAATAATAAGTCATGCCTTAGTATTCCAAAAAATAGATAGCAAGGTGTGAACATATGTGTTGTTCGCTGCCAGCAGCTTGTGTCTCTTTCTGGGTATGAACCTGTGTGTTCGTTGCTGCTGGCAGCTTGCGTCTCTCTCTGGGTGTGTGATTTTGTATTTGTGTGACCGCGTAAGTGTAGGGTTTTGTATGTTAGTGCGCTCGTGCGTGTGTTTAGTGACCGGTCGCGTAAATTTAGAGAGATCGGATAACCAGCCGTTGCGTAGGGCCGCCAACCCTTTCCCGGCAACTTCTTTACTTTTCCGAGCAGTACTTCGACGGCCCGACCCCCGCCCCAACGAGGCAAGGCGCAGACCAGCGAAGCGCACCCTGCATGGGGTTGCTCATCGCCAACCGAGGGAACACTCTTAGTGGCTACCTCAGTCGACGACGGTCACACTTTGTGCCATCTTAACGATTTCCGCAAAAGCGGGGGCAATGCACACACGTCGAACGTGTGTGTGCTGTTAACAGCAGCCTAGCCAGGTTGCCGCCCAGGACCGGTCCTAGTGGTGTGTGCATTGCGCGGCGCCGTGATTTGCGTTGATTTGCCAAACTCTAGGGGGGTCTGCCCAATAGGCAGTCAGGTGCCATTCCGCCTTTCCAGCAGGAGTGAGGAACCAAGCTTCGCGGCGCAAATCACGGCGCCGCGCAATGCACACACCACTAGGACCGGTCCTGGGCGGCAACCTGGCTAGGCTGCTGTTAACAGCACACACACGTTCGACGTGTGTGCATTGCCCCCGCTTTTGCGGAAATCGTTAAGATGGCACAAAGTGTGACAGTCGTCGACTGAGGTAGCCACTAAGAGTGTTCCCTCGGTTGGGGATGAGCAACCCCGTGCAGGGTGCGCTTCGCTGGTCTGCGCCTTGCCTCGTTGGGGCGGGGGTCGCGCCGTCGAAGTACTGCTCGGAAAAGTAAAGAAGTTGCCGGGATAGGGTTGGCGGCCCTACGCAACGGCTGGTTATTCGATCTCTCTAAATTTACGCGACCGGTCACTAAACACACGCACGAGCGCAATAACATACAAAACCCTACACTTACGCGGTCAGACAAATACAAAATCACACACCCAGAGAGAGACGCAAGCTGCCAGCAGCAACCAACACACAAGTTCATACCCAGAAAGAGACACAAGCTGCTGGCAGCGAACAACACATATGTTCACACCTTGCTATCTATTTTTTGGAATACTAAGACATGACTTATTATTATTATTGGAATGCATCTTTGAATAATTTAAACCATAGCAACTCAATTATTTGACATTTATATTCTGTCATTTATATTTTTTATTACCTTGACAAAGGCATCATTGCCGAAACATGTAGGGTTGTTTTAAATATATATACTTTGAAGTAATGAACCAGACCTTTAATCGCCGACTTATTAAGTTTACCTTATATATATATATATATATATATATATATATATATATACTATATAATAATTCGTCAATCTGAAATAACATTCTTGGCTAAGAAGTGCTTTTTATTAGTGAGAAAGCATGGAAAGCTTCGTCGGTTTGAGTGAATGTGGAAATCAAGTGCTAATTGTAGATTCTGTAAAATTTACCAAACACAAATCCTTAAAAAATGGTGAAATATGTTGGCGACGTTCGAATCGCTCTTGTAAAGCAATAGTCTGATATACTGTGAGTGTAGAAAATTTAATTGTGCGCAATGAAATAGAACATAATCATGAAAAGAATCTGAAGAAACTAAAGAGACAGATAATAAGTACTAGTGTTAAACGTAAAGCAAGCAATGACATTTGTGAGAAGCCTTCAAAAATAACACATTCAGCTCTAAAAGAAAATACTGGTCATTTTATATCCGCAACAATCTATATAATAACAGACGAAATTGAAGAAATTGTCGAATTCACGTGCCTAACAAATGTAAGTGTTTTATGAAATAGTGAAAAAGTATATATCGACAGTACATTCAGTTACTGTCCCGATCATTTTCTGCAGTTATTTACACTGCATATATGTATTACAAAATGGGTATTAATCCCACTAGCATTTCGTTTACTACCGAATAAAAAGGAGTATTCTTACAAAACAGTTTTTAACCTGTTGCGAAAAAAGTGTCATAGTTTGAGTTTAAATCTGAACCCAAAAGTCATCGTAGCGGATTTTGAAATGCAATTCACAATGCCATTAAAGCGGAGTTTCCAGATTCCATAGTTATAGGCTGCAGATTCCATTTAGCACAAGCAAGGTTCCGCAAAATTCAAAATCTGGGACTTGTTCCTTATTATAAAAAGGGAACCATTGAAATTGGAACGTGGCTGCGCTATATATTTGTTTACCATTTTTAAATCAATCGGAAGTAGGTGATTGTTATGCTTTTGATTTTTCGGAAAACTCAAGATGAACGTTTATCACGCGTTTCCGATTATTTGGTTGACAATTATATTTCAGAAGAAGCCGATTATCCACCTAGTTTGTGGGCAGAACTCAGCGATAGCATACAAAGAAGTACAGACGCTTGCGAATCTTTCCACACTAAATTTAATGCCAGTTTTTATTCTACGCATCCATGAATTTTTCATTTGATTGAAATTTTGAAGCAGTTTCAAACAGAGACTTCTGAATGTGCAAGAATACGAGATTCAGTCGTGCGTAGACTTAAGCAGTGCGTTACTATGGATCTGTTTCGAGATTTGATTTTGTTAAATGTATAGCTTATTTTTATAAACGTTAAATGTAAATGTTAATATGTATTAGTGCTTGTATAAAACACAAGCAGGCATTTCTATTCCATTCTTAATTAATAAAATATGTTTTGTGGCACTTACTAAGTTTTTCATTTCTTCCATAAATAAATATGTTATCTATAGATTTTAAATAAGTATATGGGTGATTCATACTGCGATAAAGTCAGGGACGAATTCATGAAGCTATTTTTGTGGACCTTCTCTTCTCGGGGACAAGTTTATGTATATTTTTTCAGGTAACTAATTACTTAATTTTATTTCTAGGGACGAGTTTAGGTACGTCCGATGTCTATATTTGAATAAGGGTCTAATAAAGGGAAAATAGGGTAAATATCGAAAAAGTATTTTGAAAAAGATAAACTTGTTAATCTAATCATGTATTTTTGAAAATTTTTATATATTCGCTTACTAAAATAACTAAAGGAAGCGATAGGTATCGTTTAATTAATAAATTTTGAGGAAAGGTTTTATTTGAAAGAAAACGTAGATAGAGATATGCAACTTCAAGTTTCATTCGAAAAATGGTGCATACAATGTTTAAATAAATGAGTTTGGTGTTGCAATAAAAGCAATAATAATAATGAATGATGAAAAACGTATTAAAAATTCCGATAGGTGTTTCAATTCGCTGGAAATACATATTCAAGATATGAAATTATCACTTTATTGTTAGTGAATCAATGCATAGTTTTATAAAAAAAATATAAACAAAATAATACACAAAACATAATTGAAATCTTATTGGTTCCCAATACGAAAGATAAATTTAATTTTTCCACGTTGTTTATATATTATTATTTTTTTTGTAATGGAATCGTCGGTGTTGTGATATTGTTAGTAGCGCATAATATGTAGTAGAGACAACACTCATCCATATTTCGCTTTTTGTACTGTGAATACTTGTATTAATTATAACTACACATATATTGAGGACTGACAGGTACGTTCATATTTTATTCCATATCATTTTGCCATAATATTTCTAATTAATACGCCAAAATTTCGCCAACACCACAACAAATATTTCGGGAAATAAAAAATAATTTTCTTGTGTGAAAATACGTCGCTTTCCTTTTACGCTAAAATTCGTTTTTAATACGTTTTTTAATCTAACGCTTTTTATTCATAGGTATGTTCGGTTTGTTTAGTTCAGTTGGAATCAAGAAATAGTAATTTCTTCAACATATTTTATAAGCTTTTAGGTTTCTTCATGCACGGAACCAAATTTGGAAATAGTCTCTATTTTACAAGTCTTTATATTTAAAATTGAAAATTAAAAACCAGCTATTTACACAGTTTATCTGATAACAAGTTAGAAAGCATGGTATTTGCCATTTATATTTTTAATTATAAAATTGTAACAATTGAGTTCATCAAACTTCTATTCTGGAGAGCGTTTACTTTGATTAGGTACTTTTTGAAGATAACTTCATAGAATTAGATATTTTAAATTACATTTTCTGAAATTAAGAACGCCTGTATGTTTTATATTAAGTGTCGTAAATGATACGATTTGGCGTCGAGATAAAGAGTATTGAATAAAACACGAACTTCATCATATGAACGTTGACGATCACCAATTTCAATTCACTCAGATTCTGTTAGTTTTAATGCCATTTTAAATATTTATAATTAGTCAATATAACTGACACTAATAAATTTTTACAACATAGAGTAGAATGCTTGCTTTCAAACATAATTTGATTTTGCATTAACTTTTTTTTATTTTTTCTGTTAGTTTCATTAGGATAAAGAAACAATTTTTTACATTTCTGAATGTAGTTTTTAGTTCTCTTTCCGAAATTGCAACAATATATAGGTGTTCCATTTAAAAAAATATAGTAGGAAGCATTTCCAGTCAAACTGGGAATAGAAAATAAATATGAATGTCATGAGTCACTTCGTAATTTTTAACTATACAGGCTGATTCATTTTCGGCCCTCACCATGGGGATCTCTCTTATTATTGGAGATAGAGTATAGGTTTAAATTTGGCAAAGTTGTTAAATTTTGTGTTTGTTATAAATCCGTAAAGAAAATAGACCTGTGACAAATGACCTTCGTTATTTAAAAAAAAAACGCGAAAACCCCATTTTCTTCTTTTACCTGTAGCACCGACATTTGGCCTTGTAGAGAAAATATAAAAACACATCCTTGTGGCCATTTCTAAACCTCTATCCAGTGGTGTACTCTAAATTTTTATACGACGTTTCGTTTCTTTCTGGCCATCATCAACTATCTAATTTCTTATAGGCGCCATATTGGATTTAGACATCTTCAGAAAGAGTTTTTTTTTCTGATTTCAAACATGTACCACATGCTGACTAAAGTTTTTGACATTAGGTTTTATTTGAAAGAATAAATTATAAGATTAAATAAGGTAGTCTTTGGAATTTCAATCTGTCAAACATTTCATTTATTTTTTTTTCTTCGAAACGAAATTCAACAGTAGCGAGTACAAGATAACAAAAACATTAATAAAAATACATAGAAAAGTAAACAATAAACAATTACAGTAAATGTTCAATTATCTGGCCATCTTCGGTAATGCACAATTGGGCACGCCTTCTGGCATTTTGTACTGCCCTTTGTATAGTTCTTCTAGGAACTGCATCGAAGGCATTCTGAAGTCTGTCTCGTAATTCTTCAATGTTTTGTGGCGCATCTACTTTATAAATATTATTTTTAACATATCCCCATAAAAAAAATCTAGCGGACTTAAATCAGGTGATCTCGCAGGCCATTCAACAACTCCCCTATTTCCAATCCAACGGTTTGCAAACTCTTGATTTAAGAAATTTCTAACAACAGCTGCATTGTGTGCTGGTGCGCCATCTTGTTGCCACCATAAATATTGTAATTGATTTAATGGGATATTGTCGTCAAGATAGTCAGATACGTATGTACGTAAAATGTTTAAATATCTTTCTCCATTTAAATGTTCTTCATACATAACTGGTCCTAAGAGACGATTTGCCAAAATACCCATCCAAACGTTTATTCCAAAACGATGTTGTGGTCTTCTAGCCCTGTTTTGTCGGGGATTTTGTACTGCCCAATAGTGCTCCGTATTTCTGTCGAACATTCCAGAATTTGTGAATTTTGTTTCATCTGACCAGATGATTTTGCTTAAAAAAGTTTCGTCATTTTCTATCCTTCCCATTAACCAATTACAATATTCTAGCCTTCTCAAATTATCTCCAGGCAGTAAAGAGTGACTAACATGGATCATGTATGGTTTAAACCTACTTTTATGTAAAGTTATCCAAACTCTGGACTGGCACAAATTTAATTTTGACGCTACTTCGCGTGTAGAAATTGATGGATTATTATTTATCTATAAAAATACAAGATTAACATGAAATTTGAAAACACGCTTTTAATTTACCATTTGTAAAATATCTTGTCGATTTTCATTTAAATTCCTGTTGTCTTGACCATTACGCGGCTTAGTAAACGATCCATTTTCGACCAAATTTCTGTCGAGATCTAGAAAAATGGTACGATGAGGCTGTTGTCGTTCTGGATATAATTGTAGATATCTTGTACTCGCTACTGTTGAATTTCGGTTCGAAGAATAAAAAATACTTATCATATCTCGTTTCTCTTCGTTAGTGTATGATATTTTTGTATTATTAATGAACAATAAATGAAATGTTTGACAGATTAAAATTCCATGGCTACCTTATTTAATCTTATAATTTATTCTTTCAAATAAAACCTAATGTCAAAAACTTTAGTCAGCATGTGGTACATGGTTGAAATCAGAAAAAAAAACTCTTTCTGAGGATGTCTAAATCCAATATGGCGCCTATAAGAAATTAGATAGTTGATGATGGCCAGAAGGAAACGAAACGTCGTATAAAATTTAGAGTACACCATTGGATAGAGGTTTAGAAATGGCCACAAGGATGTGTTTTTATATTTTCTCTACAAGGTCAAATGTCGGTGCTACAGGTAAAAGAAGAAAATGGGGTTTTCGCGTTTTTTTTTTAATAACGAAGGTCATTTGTCACAGGTCTATTTTCTTTACGGATTTATAACAAACACCAAATTTAACAACTTTGCCAAATTTAAACCTATACTCTATCTCCAATAATAAGCGAGATCCCCATGGTGAGGGCCGAAAATGAATCAGCCTGTATATCAATAATAAATTAAAAAAAAAATTACTTCTGAGAAACAAAGTTATGTAACCGTTCCGGGACTTTATACTACCCTTGTATATATGTGAATGGCTTTGGGGAAAAGTGACTCTGAGTGAGAATTCCGAGTATTAATTGAACATTATCCATATCCTAGTATTACGATCGTTGATTAGAAGTACGTAAGATAGATATTTCAACAGAATAGGTATACAATATGTTGCATGAACATTTAAATATGAAAAAGCTATCCGCGAGATGGGGACAGCGTTTGTTTAATGCTGATCAAATACGCGCTCATATCAAATTATCAGGAGAATGTTTGGCTCCTTCAACGTTTCATTCATTGGAATTCGTTCGTCGATATGTTTCAGTAGATGAAAATTAGATACACCATTATCCGAGGGTAGTCTTTTATATTTTGTATATAGAGCTGGAATAAAACAGTAGATAGCTTTTAAAGACTTTATTGTTTTCCGAAGTTCTCCACCAATATTAATGCACTTTTGCATCCGATTGAACAATCTCTGGAAGCAGTTATTCCACTCCTTTGTTGGTACAGTCAAAATAGCGTTTTTGAAGACATCGACTCGTTCTGACAACTGGAACCTTGACCACGCAGTCCGTCCTTGATTTTCGGAACGGTAAGGAAATCGTTTGGACTTAGGTCGGGACTGTACGGAGGATGGTCTAACAATTCGACGTTATGTTGCGTTAAAAATTCATTTGTCTTGCGAGCTGTACGCGAACTTGCATTGTCTTGGTGGAGGATGATGCGTTGTTGTGGGTTGGTTTCTCGGAGCTCAGCGATGGCTTGTGGCAAATAAATGGTTGTATATAAATCGGCAGTAACAGTTCTTTGATCTTGTAGAGAAATTGTTGCTATATGACCTGCTTTCGAAATAAATGTCGCGACCATTGTTTTGGAGACACTTTGAGAACGGATAACTTTTGTCGGCTTTTCTTCACCTTGACCCAAACAGACGACTGGCTCGTATGAGTAAATCCATGATTTATCACCACTCCAGATGTTGTACACGTTTTCAGAGTTTCCTGCGTTGAAGCGGTATAGAGTTTTTTGACACCAATTCACCCTAGCTGTTTTCTGTTCTTCGGTCAACAGATGCGGCATCCAACGGGAAACTAATTTTTTTAAACACAATTCTTCATGCAAAATTTGTTGAATTGAAGTCTTTGAAATCCTCAATGATGCTTCAATTTCGTGATATGTCGATCTTCGTTGATGAGCTTGCGCACAGCATCGACGTTTTCCTGAGTGACTGCCGTTTTGGTGCATCTGCTCTTGGATCGTTGCTAAGACGATTTGAATTCTCCATACCAACGAGAAATTATTGACTGATGTGGTATTTCATTATCGAAAACAGAAACCAACTCGGCGAGGCATTCTTGTTGAAATAATTGTTTCAAAAATTACCAACAATTATTGCGCGAAAATTTTCACGGTTTAATTCCATTTTTCGACTAACTTGTCAACTTTGACAGTTCGTTGTAGCTACAACACTAATCACACTGAAACTCTGGATTTAGACTAACTAAAGATGGAGGTTAATTTTTAGTACTGATATTTTATTAGTGGCGCTCGCTATGTCCCAGTATGCAAAACATAAAATTGTAGACATTATAGACATTATAGACATCGACCAATAGTCGTATGATGAACAGCAAGCTTCCATGCAACCTCACGTTGGCTATACCTTTCTTTAATCAAGGTGACGATTTGCACAGCATCATGCTCACTTAAATTTCTCACTGAATGTATTTAAATATGTACATAATTCGAACAAAATGAAAATCTGGCCACAAGTTGAGAAATCACAGGAAAATCAAATTCAGAACGCTGTTACACTTGCTGAATAACTGCAATAACAATGCAATATTGCAAATAAGCGCAAAACAAGTCTTAACTTGCATAAAAATTACTTAAGAGAGAACTAATTCAAGTGACAGTACAGCGTTACCCGTTTTTTTTTCAAAAAATGTCAATGAGTGCGTCTTCCTGTGTCTTCTCTAGTGTTAAAGTTTTAATGTTTTTGGTTATTTTTTGTGTTTTTTTGGTACATTAGGGAAAACCAGGATTAGAATTTCACTTGGTGGGCTTATGGGCAAAAACAAGCCGAAAAGTCCTTAAATAAAAAAAAATTATAGATGGTGCGCTAATTTTGTCCATCTGTGTATGTATTTCATTTAAAAATAACTCTCCCGTCAAACCGCCTTGGTACGTGCGTGTGTGTGCATATTATAAGCACATATTTGAACTTAACATTGAATAATGTAACACTAATATTTTATAACTTCTAAGCATTTAGTAGCCTAATAAACATGTAATTTTAATAATAATATAAACATTTTTAAATAAGTAAATGTAATAGAATGTGTGATTTTATTATTGTTCTTTCCACATAATCTAATCTATTCTCATGTTTTTTATATACAAATAACACCACGTTCACTCTTATATTAAACAACCAAATTCAGGTTTCCCTAATTTTTTTTACAATTTAATTCTCATTACTGTAGTCTTAACATTTAGGACCATCTATTAGTCGATACTGATTAGATTAGTATTACCTATCATGTGATTTACATGTGTTAAAAAAGTGAAAATTGTTAATATTTGTAAGGATTTATATTTTTTGTATTAAATAAATAAGTTTTATGTTATAACTAGAGAACGGACACGCTTACCACATGACGCAAAGCCCAGTGCAGTACTGGCGAAAGGCTGTATTTCTAAAATATTTAATTTTATTTATATAATTGGAAAACGAACGGGTGGTGATCTATAAAATTACGAAATACATATTTATTTGTTGAAAAGATGTATTTATAAAGTTTTTAATTTTATTTATATAATTGGAAAACATACGGGTGGTGATCTATAAAATTACGAAATACATATGTATTTGTTGAAAAGTTGTATTTTTAAAGTTTTTAATTTTATTTCTATAATTGGAACATTTTTATTTGTTCATTTTGTCGTTCAAGTTGAGTAAAGGAATATTAATATTGACTAGCAATAGTTTCTCAAGGTTTTCTTCTGTCAATTTTGTTCTCTTTGAATTAAGTACATCCTTATAAATAGAAAACGTCCTTTCTACATCGCAACTGGTTATAGGTGCATACTGGAAATATTCTCTTATTTCTTCATATTTAGCCGTTAGATTTTGTGGAATTGTCTCCATACATAATTGCTGCAATGTAATTAAATCTGGATTTCTATTAAGAATTGCTTCAAACTTTTGCCGAAGGCTACATCCAAAGTCACTTGGAATACTTTTCAAATTATTAACAGCCACATCTAATGTGGTTAATCCGTCATTTAATTTGAGATTTCGATTTTCAAAATAAGTGATTAGTTTTGGCAATTTTCCAAAGTGTTCGTGAAGAAAGTACAACTGATTTTTTAAATTTGGGATTTGTGTGAGCTCCTTGCACTCACCAATACTCTAGCATCCTCCTTTAGCAGTGTTACGAAATGTTTTAGACTATCGAAATTCTCAGCATAATAACTAGTAGCTTCCGGCCATGTTCCCCATCTAGTTATGACTAGAGTGGGAAGCAGTGACAGAGATGGAAATTTTTCCCTGAAAATAGCTACTCTCAATGGTGCTTTTCGGAAAACTTTTTTTTAAAAGCGGATACAAGTCTATCAACTTCTGGAAAAGTGTCTCTGATATATTCACAGATTCTGTGGAGAGCATGTGCTACACAAGTAATATGCAGCATATTAGGATATGTTTTCTTCAATAGTCTGCCTGTTTTTAACATATACGCAGCACTATCACTGACAAATAAAAGTATTTTTTCCTTGTACGTGGCGTCCGAATGAAGCATTTTTTGCATATTCTCCTTAATGGTTTCAGCAACTGTTTCCGCATCAACTCTATTTATAACACTTGTTGCTATTACATATGAGTTATAGGGAATAGTTGGATGTAGTACACCAGCTACAACATTTACCACACAGCGTCCTAACATATCCACCGTTTCGTCGGCGCTTATCCATATGTATTGATTTAAAAGATGGCTTCTAATGCGTTCTACTGTTCTCGTATAGCACCTAGAAACATAATATTTGCGTAAAGTTGATTCATCAGGAACATTTCGACGACCAGTATATTTTTTCAGAAATATTTTTAAAGTGGGATTGCTAAGTTTATTTAATGGAATATTAGCCGCCATAAAAGTTGTACAGAGTTCAGATGTGTTTGCGATCCTAAGTGACGAATTTTTGACGATATTTTACGGATTTTGTAATAAATTTCGGAATCACTGACAATGGACATACAATCAGTATGACCGCCAATCCAACTCGCCATTGTTTTACAATGCCGTTCTCGACATTCTTCCATATCATGTCTGAAAAAGTAACTTAAACAATGCTCTAGATCTAAATAAATGAAAACTAAAAATGTGTGCGTAAGTTATTGAAACTGAACGAAATTCAATGCACACTTACGTCGAAATAATTGGTAGAAATAGATTCAATCAAACGATATTAAACAGGATCTATCACAAAAATCACGATGTAATTAACAGTTAAAACTATGAAAACAAGAAACTTACTCACAGCACTTTATTTATCTTACGAAATATAAACTAATAAATAAAATACGTTATGAAAACCTCGCTTGTATCTACGCTCATGAAAACACTTTAAAAAACACTATATTCTCCGAATACAATAGCTGAGTTGTCCATTGTTATCGTGCGAGACCAGGTGGCCGAGTAAGTCAAACAAATACTTCATTGAATTACGCCGGGATGTACTGTGCGACGTTATACACAATTCCAATTGCCGATTGCGTTTTATGGAAATTGCATCCGTTCTCTAGTTATAACCAAAGGCCCGATTGTATGCAAAAAAAAAACTGAGAATATGCGCATAAATATGCAGACGTTTTAGCGTAAATATGCACTTCCTTATGAAAAATATGCAGGTAAAAAAATACGAGGAATGTTATAAAATGGAATACTGTAGACAAAATATTCTATTATGTTTACTACAAGTTTATCTAGTACATTTTACAACATAATTAACTATAAAAACAATTTACAATCCCATACTTCTCAAAGTTTTCAACAGAAAAATTGTGACGCTTGTCTGAAAACATGTATGTATTTATATATTGAAAAGGTTCGTTCTACGTTGACGCTTGTTATAGGAGGATATTTAAAAGTAGAAATAGCATCTATTATCAACTCAATATTTTCTACTGAATCACCACACAAGATTTTAGCAATGTCCTTTAGCTTTTTAAAACCCTCATTTTTTCCTATTACACTTAAAAAAATTTCATACACGGACTGTCTCACTCCTCCTCTAACATCAAAACATGACTTTTCAATTTGTTTATTATTTCAACGCTCTCGATTAGCAACATAAATTGTTTTTCCAACTGCAATCTAGAAGTGGAAATAAAACTGTAATTGGCTTTAATAAACGCCAACTGTTGAGATATTTCTTTACTCGAATACACCTTTTGGGCGTCTATCACAGACTGTGCATCCCTATCAAGATCTATATTAATTATCTTTATTTCTTCATAATGATTTGCATGAAAAATAGCAGCCTCCAACCATGTTCCCCATCGTGTGATTACTGGTTGAGGAGGAAGCGGAACACCGGGTTGATGTTGTTTGTAAAACTGAACTCGTAATGGGGCCTTTAAAAATACTTTCGTAAAACTACTAATTAAAGTATTTACTAAGGGAAATGGTTTCTGACTTCTTCTGCAACACGATTTAGTCCGTGCGCCAAGCAAGTTGTGTGAATTAAATTTGGGTAAAAGATTTTCAAGTTGAAAGCTGCCTTCACCATATGTGGTGCAGCATCCGTTAAAAACAATAGAATTTTCTCTGTTAGAATCGATTCCTGTGAGAAGAAAGTTGCCAGTTCTTCCTGTATAAACCTTGTAATTGTCAAATGATTTGCCTTTTCTAACTGTTTGGATAAAATTAAATAAGATTGCTGGAACCGATACGTTAAGGTTACCAATCATTAAATGAACTATGTATCGCCCCACACTATCAGTAGTTTCATCTACGCATATATAAGGATAATTGTTTCCAACAACCTTCTTAATGCTATTTATTCAATGTTTCTGCATAGATGCAGCGAATATATTTTTTTCTTAACGTGCTCTCGGCGGGAATGTTATATTTGCTGATGTATGTAGTTTCATCTACCCATATAATCACAATCTTGCAGCATGCTTGCAATTCTGAATAAGGTGCAATTCATCCAGACATAGTCGCTATTTTCGGTATTTTTGCTATTATATATCACAATTCACAAGTTTACCCTTCGAAAAGCCAACGTAAAATGACGTTTAAAATAAAATTACTTTCGAATATGTGAACAAATTTCTCCGAAGAACAAAGAAACACATATACTCTTAATTTTCTGGTAAAATGTATTTAAAATGTCTCGGCCTGAATGTATGGGAAGAGCATTAATAAATTCGTGGAGATGCTTATCGGAAAAGTAACGGAAAGAGGCTTAATAAAAAGGCTTAATATTTTTAATTTAAAGAGGGCTGTTTAATTTTTGTTTGTTTGTTACATCCACGACATATTTTTAGTAATGCCTATAATAAATTTGATTTAGTAAATAAATAAAACTTCGATACTTAAAATATGCAAAAATGTTTAGTTATAACGAAATCAGATATAATTAAAAAATAAGATACAAAATAAAGATACAAAAATATAAAGATACAAGGTGTGTAAATTAAGTAATGAGACTGATTTTTTCAGTTTTTTTATTCGAATAAAGTTACAATTTAATATTGTCTCCCTCAAAATAACTTCATTGGAAAGTTACACAGCGCTGGAGACTGTTCTTCCAATTTACATAGCAGTGCTGGAACTATGATACTAGAATAGCCTTCAACTGGTCTGTTACAACCGTTTGAGTATCCCAAAATGATGTCCATTGAGGTGATTTTCAATCTCAGGAAGAGGAAAAAGTTAGAGAATCTCAAGCCAGGCGAATGAGGAGGCTAAGGAGCCGCAAAAATGTTTTTACTGAACAAAAACTCGTTTACTGATATTGCTGTGTGACAAAGTGCATTTTCGTGATGCAACAGCCGGTTATTCTTGATGTTTGGTGTCACACGCATGGTCCTTTTTCGAAGTTTTCCAAAAACCTCTCAGTAAAAGTGTCCGGTTGGCCTTGAGGCACAATCTCTTTGTGTACCATTCCATGGCGCGTGGTTTCCGAGTCGTACTCAAACACTCAAGACTCCCAGAAAATGGGGATCATTTTCAATCGATTCCAAAGAGCCAAGCGCTTTTCTCTCCTGATGTACTCGTTGCACTGTGTCCAAGTCTGAAACGAAACCTGATAGCATACCGTTGCTCGAAATTGATGTCACTCATTTTTAAAACACACTGGAAAAAATTGTTTCACGAAAAATATTGGTAACCAACAACCAAATGACTCTAGCGAGTTCAAACTCGTACTGAAGATGTATCACATATTTACCTGCCGCCCCTCTAAGTTCCGCGCCCCAAGTATTTCCAGATCGAACTCTACGCTGCCAGTCTCATTACTTAATTTACACACCTCGTATATATTTGAATTCTAAGTTTATAAAGATTACCATCTAATGTATTTTATACTTTTTAATTAAAATTATCAGAAGTATAAGTTGTGACTTAAGATTAGTATTATTATTTTATAAAAAGTAGTTTTAAAAGCTCCTTTTAAAGATTAATAACCGACATTTCAAACTTATCAACAAATTAATCAAGCAACTTTCTATGTGCATAGTTAATACAATGTCACTTACCACTTACATTAAATATGAATTATATATATATATATATATATATATATATATATATATATATATATATATAACAGAATATTTGAAACACACTTGAGTGAGCAAAAAACCTCACCAATATTATATAATACAAATGTATTTTACATATATATATATATATATATATATATATAGATAGATAGATAATTATTTCGTGATAATTATTATGTTATGGTAAATTCAATTTGTTGGCGATTTAAGGTCTGGTTTTACTTCAAAATGTATATATTTAAAACAATCCTACATGTTTCGGCAAATGATGCCTTTTTCAAGGAATATAAAATATAAAGGACAGTATATTAATGTCATACTTATACATTTGTTGTTGCTATGGATAAAATTATTCAAAGATACATTCCAATATAATAATAATAAATCATGCCTTAGTGTTCTAAAATAGATAGGCAACAAAAATAGGGAAACGCAAGACATGAGTTATTATTACGTATGCGCCCGTGGAGCGACTTAAGATGTTAAGCTGTCGGCATTCGCCTTAAACGAGAAGGAAAACCACGAAAACCTACTCGGACAGCCAGACAGGGATCAAAATACGGAACTGTCAGCATGATAAGCAAATGTATAGATATTTTAAATAACATAAGATATATAATTATATAACAGCAACATATATTATGATGTATATATATATATATATATATATATATATATATATATATATATATATATAAAATAAAAAATTGTTGGGGAATCCGGCAATAAAAACCTTTAATTCGTCAATTAGAGTCCTTTATTTTATACCTTATATTTCGCTCTGTAGATTTAGAGCTTCATCAGAGGTCAAAAAGCGGACTAGTTGTGAGAGATATATACATTTTCAAAAAACAAAACCGGTAGAGAACAAGAAATCCACGTAATACAAACAAAACGTCATATTAATTAAAAATTGTGTCTTTAAAAGCTTATTGTTATTACATATTAAAAACCATTTAAAAAATTCTTTTTTTACAGCAAACACATTAAAAAAAAAGAAAAAAAAAAAATAAACACGTAGTAAAGAAACTACTTGTCTTGATGTAAATTACATTTTAACAACTTAAGTGTTGACATGGTAGTGTATTGAATTTTCAAAACCAATGAAAATGTATATATCTCTCACAACAACTAGTCCGCTTTTTGACCTCTGATGAAGCTCTAAATCTACAGAGCGAAATATAAGGTATAAAATAAAGGACTCTAATTGACGGATTAAAGGTTTTTATTGCCGGATTCCCCAACAATTTTTTATTTTACATACTTGTTTTAACGGCAAAGACTCGTTGTCTACTTACACATTCCTTAATGGGGTACTTCGAAAACATCCGAAACAACTATATATATATATATATATATATATATATATATATAATAAAACTTGAAAGAAATTATTGACCGTACTATATTGGTTAAAATAAATTAAAGACGGGCAAGCGGTCCGTCAATTAAAACTCATTTATTAATTATCTCTATATTTCGCAACGAGCTTGTTGCTTCTTCGGGAGATACTACAAGATTAATGAACAAGGACATTAAATAAATTAGTGTATAAAGTTGTTCAATTTATATATACGCTTAGAATAGCCATTGTTGACGAAGATGCTGAAAAGTTTTTTAAGATTGTCATTTAGAGAGGTTTCATGTATAAAGAATTGGAAGGAGATCTTGTGCATTGGTAGCCCATGCACTTGATCGTGACCATACATTCAATTTTGTCGACGTTAAGATCTTAGACGTTGAAAATAACCATAAAAAAGAACCTTTTTAGAAATGGTCCACATTAACAGAAACACAAATAACATTAATTATAGATCTGATACTAATGGACTAAGTATAATTTATTTCAATACACTCGGTTTGGCGGTTAGTTGACCATTTAATTTTTTTTTTGCTAATTGGTCCTTGTATTGTTAAATTTATAACGCATAGTTTTATGGGTTGGATATTCTTGTGACTTTAGTTTTTTGCTATATGTTTCATTTTTATATTTTTTATGTTTTAACTTTTACATATACATGTTTTTTAAAGGTTGATGTGACACCTTATATCTATAATTATATTAATGTTTTAAATTTAATCAATGTAGTATCTCCCGAAGAAGCAACAAACTCGTTGCGAAATATAGACATAATTAATAAATGAGTTTTAATTGACAGACCGCTTGCCCGCTTTTAATTTATTTTAACCTATATATATATATATATATATATATATATAGTGGATTCCGATATTGGGCGATTGAAGGTCTGTTAATAATCTGTGTAATTAAACTCTTACATGTTTCGGCAATTACTGCCTTTTTCTAAATCTAAAATCCAGAAACCAATTGCTTAATTAAATGATGTGAACTATAGAACTTTCAAAGAAATTTTCATCTCCACCCTGCACTGCACTTAAATAATACTGCACTGTTTTGCTAATTTTAAAACACTTTTAAAATGCAATGAAAAGTTACAGTAACAGAACATCTAGTAATTAAACTTATATAAGGATATTGCATAAATATTTATATAATATTCAATATTATAAATATTTAAATTTATTAAACTATCAAACTACAATAGTTACGATCAATAATTCTTTCTATAAACTTCAAGACCGCAAAATATCCATAATATTGCTTTGTTAAGTTTCTCATTATTATGTGGTTGTATAAAAACATTTAATATTATTTAGAAAACGCAAAGGCAAATTCGAAACATTTTTTCACCAAATCAATTATTCGTAAAACCTATCGTATTAGTTCGAAATTTATCTTAATGTGAAATACTTTAAACATGTAAAAAGAACAATTGCATCTCATTTTCTATTGTTACGAAAATCTCATCAAAGTTTTTGCACTATTTTTTGCACTTCCATTACGATTACTAATTATTAATAAAATTAATTAAATTATGTTGGTCTTTATGTATTTCTTATAATTGATTGAATGAAATGATACTTCTTGAAATTCCATGATAAAATTCAATAATTTAATACAAGTTGTTTCAAATAATTTATTGTACACTAACATACACTACAATATTGTTTCGCTAAACTTTAGTTTCATCAGGTGATGATAACTGAATAATAAGCATTATTCAGTTATCATCACCTGATGAAGCCAAAGTTTAGAAAAACATTATTGTAGTGCATGTTAGTAACAATAAATTATTTGAAACAAGTTTTACCAAATTATACATTTCTTTCTTAATTCTTTTTTCTAAAACTTTTCCAAAACTAACTGTAGCTATTAATCACTCTTCAGATTCTAAATTTTTGATACATAGAATGCCAGAATTTGAGTTTATGATGTGATTACTAAAGTTCGGATTTTTTAGCAAGATTCAAATACTTTGGCTATGTTGTTAATAATAGCTATGGGTGTATAGTTTTCAACAGAGTGACGATTACCTTTTTTGTAAACAGGAGTAAGTCTAGAAAATTTCCAGATATCGGGGAAAGTACAAATCTTGAGCGATAAGTTGAATAAACAGCTCAGCGGGTTAGAAAAAACAGCAGCACAGTCCCTTAAGATAAATGAAGGAATGCTATCATAACCAACAGTAAAATTCACTTTTAATTTCTTAAGAGCTTGAAATACCTCGGTTTCAGATACAGATCTTATATCAATTAATGGATTACATGGCAAAAGAGAAGATGCTGAAGGTGCAGTTGGAATATAAGTGGAGCGGAAATATTCATGAAAGCCATTAACTATTGATAGTGGATCAACCATTCGCACTCACCATTAAGTTCGGAATATCTACATTACTCCTTCTGGAACGTATATACTGCCAAAACTGACACGGGTCAGTCTTGATAATATTCTTCATGTTTGAGATATAATCGTTGAATAATATGATGAATTACGCTTTATCCTTCGTCTCAACTCCCTATACAAGACGAGATCTTCCACAGACTTAGTTCTCCTGTGTTTTTGTCGGTAGTAATTTTTTGTTTTTATGCTATTGATGTGCTCCCGGTTAAACCAAATAGGATATGACGATCTGTTATAACTCTTTATGGAACATGCAAATCGATATAGTCATATAAATGATTATAGAACGCTAAACAAGCTTGATTAATATCACTGTAACTTGAAAGAAAAGATCAATTTATATTTGAGAATGCATTATTCAGGCCAACAAAATCGGCTCTTCTAAAATTATAATTTTTAGCATTTGCATTACTACGAAGGTTGGATACATGTTTAATGCTACATCTCAAGCTAAGGTGATCTAAGTCTTCGCCAACAAACGGTAAATCTTCTTTTTCCACGGATACACTTCCAAAATTAGACAGAACCAAATCAAGCATTCGTTCTGTATTATTTGTTATTGTATTAAATTGTTTAAGATCCATAAAACTCAGAAAGTTTAACATTAATTGAGATTTAGTATCTCTAATAGTTGGATCGTTGAAATGAGTAATATTAAAATCACCAACAATTATTAAATATTCCTCCATATATTTCAGAATATCGTTGTCTATTTTTAGTTATCTATCTTTAAAGACTATAATTTGACTATTTTTCTTAATTACTCAAACCTTTTCCAGGTGACATAATTACAATGTTAATTATTTGTTAACAAGGTATCTATTTTCAAAGACTATAATTTGAGTATTTTTTTAAAGGCATGATATTGTTATGATCTTAATTATTAGATATTAATTATTTATTAACAAATTATATATTTTTAAATCCAATACTTTGGCTCATTTTTAATAATTTCACATTTTGCCGTGGCATTACGTTTCATAAACTATTGAAAGACGAGCAAATGTTAATTAATATTTACCAAATATTGAACATCGGTTACATTGCTAAATGTATTTGGTGTTATTAAACGATAACAACTAGTAATTCAGACTTTTATCAGTATTTATATTTAAGATAACGCAGTTTTTAAAATATTTTTGAGTTATGTTTCTATAACTTAGAATTGAAATGTATTTTATTTTGGCAATTCTATTGGCCAAGAGCGCTTGAAATATTTTATTTATATTTATTCAAAGACATTTCTTCAAATCGTTTTAAATATTTTTACATTGCTCTTAGAAATCATAATTTTGCAATAAATTTAAATATATAAGTAACTTAAACTTAACTTGGTTTGTTTTCTTGAGAGTTAACTTACAGACTCCAGATTTATTATTTTTATCTGTTCTAGCTTTATTTTTTTAATGTGTTTGTATAGACTCCCGATTTTTTACTTTCATCTGTAATTATTGTTAATGTGTTTGGATAAATTATTATTCCAAAGGTATTTTTAATATAAAATATTATTAAAAATCTGGTGTGAAGAACACAAATACAGGTTCAATATTAATATTTTTTGTGAACGTGTCCGAACATATCGCTCCCCAGAGACGCAGATTCGTATTTCGCCTTTCTACAGGCTCATCGGTACGCCTCCGCTGGAGAAAGGATATCTTCAGACAAATTCACAAAAAAAGAACCACATCGCCATATTACAGAAATTACCCAGACTGAGCGTAGAAGTAAATTCAGCGCTGCCTGTTGTCAGACAGCCGAAGTACCTCGCCCTGTCCACATAACCAATGCGAACCACTGGTTTTTAATAATATTTTATCTTATTAAAAATACCTTTGTATTATACAAAACGGGTGGGGTTTTACCCACTCGTGTATGTTTCAATTATTCTGATAAATTATTATTTGTTTTGAAAACTGTTTATATTAAATTTTTTTTTAATATATTGTAAAAATCTTTATTAGGTTTCCCAGTGTATGTTTGTAATCTAAATTTTGAATTTTGCTTTTCCTTCATTACAGAATATATCATAAAGATAGCTTTTTTTAAATAGATCTTTTGTCAGCATATTTTCAATTAGAGTATCTGTGTAGCCGTTATTGATTGCTATTTGTTTGATTAGATTTCGTTCTTTTGTATAATTTTCTTTAAATAGTGGATAATTAATCCCTTAAGTCTATTACTATCAGAAATTTTCATGGATCATTTAGAATCCATAATTTTTAATAATCTCCTAAGAAAGCATATTTTCTTTTGGCATAGATATGTACACGATATCGTCTACAGGATCTGTGTTAAAAGGCAAAAGTTCTGGTAGACCACATACACAGCAGAATATTGTTGAACAAGTAGAAAACTTTGTTGGAGAAAACCCGCATTCATCAGTTCAAACGAACGTATTTTCTATAGAGCGTCTCACATTCACGGTGCAGTATGGGATTTATGGAGAAAGCTTGCATAGTTGTTAAATTGTTCAATACAATCTGCCAATTGATAAAATAATTTTTGAAGTTTAATTTTAAAATAACATCTATTGACGGTGTTGTCATAGCACATAACCTACATAAATTAAACATGTAATTATAATGAAGAAAAATCTTGTTTATATTGAATTGTAGTTTTCCAATTAGAAATACAATATTCATTACACTGGCCTACAACCATTTTGGTGCTGGAGATTTTAGACCCGATTTTAAGTATGTCTTACATGGCGATATCAAAAATGTTACCCGTTTTCTTCTGTCAGCTCTAGTTCCCGAGAAAAAAAAACACAATTCACGAAAAAATATATATTTTATTGACATTAAACATCAAGAAATTGTCTTTTGAGTGATTTTCTAGAATGAAGCTGACTCGGGCAATCTCGCATGATTCCCCAGCAATAGTCAGCCATCATATGACTGTCCCACCTTCCTTGGTATTTATTCTCCATTGTTTTTAGGTCTTGGTGGAAACGTTCCCCTTGTTCTTCGCTTACATCTCCTAAATTGTGTTGGAAATGATGTAGATGACTATTGAGATAGTGTAATTTTATACTCATATTACAGCCTAAATCTTTGAATCGCACCAGCATTTCCTCTACTAGTTCTACATAGTTGTCAGCCTTATGATTTCCGAGGAAATTTTGTGCAACTGCTACAAAAGATTGCCAGGCAAGCCTCTCCACATCATTCATACAAGTCTCAAAATTAGTTGTGTCTTTCATCAATTTACGTATTTGAGGTCCATCAAAGATACCTGCTTTTAGTTTTTCAGTACTTAAACCAGGAAATTTGTGAGAAATAAACTGGAAACATTGACCATGTCTATCGAGAGCCTTAACAAATTGCTTCATTAGCCCTAATTTTATATGCAACGGCGGAAGAATGATTTTTTCTCTTGAAACTAAGGATTCATTTATAACATTTCTTTCCCCAACAACAAGAGCATCTCTCACAGGCCAATTTTTTGCAGTCCAATGACGTGATTTAATTCGACTGTCCCAGAGACAAATAAAACATGGGTATTTAGTATAACCACTCTGTTGACCCAATAAAAAATTAACCATCTTCAAGTCGACGCAGATCACCCAGTTATGTTCAATATATTTTATTTTTTGTAAAAGATTTGAAATTACCTCATATTCTTCTTTTACACATGTTGAGTGAGCAATTGGAACGGGAGCATATTTATTTCCATTATGTAGAAGAACTGCTTTTAGACATCGTTTACTACTGTCAATAAAGAGACGCCATTCATTGGGCTGATAGATCGTTAAACCCATGAAAGCCAGCAAACCACTCACATTACAGCAATACACAAAATTTTCATCAGATGAAAAAAACTTCAATAACTTTCCCTCTATCGTGCGATATGTAGACACTCGAACATCTGAGGAAAGAATTTTTTTCTTTTAATCTTGACGCTAGTAACTCAGCACGTTCCTTCGAAAGATCTAAGTCTCTGATGAGGTCACTAAGCTCATTCTGCGAAAATGGCTTAGGATCTGATGTTATTCCGCAGTATTGAAAGTCATCATCTACTTGGGAAGAAATAGGTATTTCAGCTTCATCCTCCTGAGATTGCTGCACTACCTGGTGAAAAGTTGGTATTGGAACATTTTCTGAATGAGGAACAGGTCTTTGTACTGAAGAAATATTTCTTCAGTACAAAGACCTGTTCCTGGGGTATTTCCATTAATGGCGATTGTTTTTGTTGATGCCCACTATATTAATCATACAAAATAACAGTCGTCATAATGATTTTTTTGTTCTCGCCATATCATAGGCACTCCAAACTTCAAAGACTTACGTTTACCTCTCTCCCATTGTCGCAAATGTTCAATGCATATTTTACAAACACTATGAGGCACCCACACTTTATCTTGGTGTAGAATTTCAATACCGAAGTAAGCAAAATACAAACGACGCACTGTGTTTGTAATCGATTTACGCTGATTTTTCAGTATGTATTCACCACAAACATAACAAAATATATAAGGATCGTTAACACAACGTCTGGACGTACTAGCCATAATGAAATAGTAACACAAACTTTATCGATGATATTGTAATAATGACTTGTTACGAACAAGACCATAACAAGACCGACAACAATTCACAATGAGGGTAGTAGGTAAACTAGAGCTGATGAGTTAAAATGACGTATGTCAATATACTGTACATTACCTACTTTATCGACTATTCAAACAAACAGAGATGCACCAAAAAAAAATTTTTTTTTGTAGGCCTGTGTTATCAGCATGAAGGGTTTGAACATGCACTTGATGTTAAAGCAATCGATTGGATGGATCTGTTAATAAATCAGCTTTGGCATCTGTTGAGCTAGACTCTATCGCATGTGCAATGTTTTGTAAATTACAATGTGAGAGCAATAATTCTTGAATGTCTTTTTTGTATTGACAATGACAATAATATAAACAATAGTACTTTATTTATTTTTATTGAACTAAAAATACATTTAATTATTTGGATGCAATTCATTTTTGAAAAGTTTAAATTACAATTTCAATATCACGATGAAGGATTTTAACATGCGTTTGATGTTAACGGAATCTTAGAGTAATCAATTAATTGAATCTGTTAATAAATCAGCTAGGAATCATCATTTGAACTTGATTCTTCCACAAGTATTATGAATTCCTCAATATCATTCAGCAGTCCATCGACAATCCACATCTCATCTTCAATTTTTTTTACATGTTTGATGTAATTTTCCAAATTTTCATTATATGCATTTACAATTAGAGATGACATATCTTTTACTATGAATGTAGTGTTGTTCATCTTTATATGGTTCTTTACTTGTGTCCAAGCCATCTGTATTGTATTTAGCTCACAATGGTAGGGTGGTAAACGCAGAACTTCCCGGTAAGCTTTTTTGCCAAAACATCAATCACATATGTGTCATATTTATGTCGAACTTGTGATACACAAAATAGTAAATCTTTTTTTAACATATTATTTTCAACAGGTATATTCTTTTCAGTCAGCCAGTTTATTATATTTTCCTTCCTCCAAACATTTGTAGGAATTTTATCAGTCTTTCTACTGTGGTATGTCGCATTATGTAGAACAATAACGGCATTTTCTGGTGTGCTGGGTAATATTTGCTCAGTAAACCATTTTTTCAAATGTTTCTGCATCCATTTCATTATGGGCATCAGCAGTATTTTTTTACACAGAAATGTTAATTCTGCACCCACGAGAAATCCATTTTCATTACCGGCATGTACTAAAGCAAAGCGAGGACTAAGACCAGTTGGAGATTTTAATCCTGTACTCAGTCCCCGAATAAATGCATCTCGAGTATTTTTAATAGTAGTTTATTTGCAGAGTACGCTACATTAACCTATGATTCATCTATGTAGATAATACATCTACCTAAAATTATAGTTAATTGACGAAGGAGATACTTGTTGAAACTTCATTATAACGCTAAGAAATAAGTAATTAAACTTCTAGTTTCAAAAATTCTTTTATTGTAAATACCACTACAATATTGTTTCGCCATTCAATGGCTTCATCAGGCGGATGAAATACTGAATATTTACAAAACAAGTTTGAATATTTATGAGAAAATTATTGGGGAAATGGTGGTGGAAAAATTTTTGTTTCATCCTCCTGGTTTGAAGGAAGTCGGTATGTGTAGACCGAAGTATGTGTTGAAATAATACAATATTTTTTGTATTACACTAATATATTTACAAGTTTAATCTTGGAGTTCCGTTAAATAAATGCAGTATCTGGTCTTAATACTAAAGATCGAGAAAAAATGGCTAATAAATAATATTGCTCCTATTTAGATCACTGAGATCTTAGTAGGAACTTTTTGTTAGATCACTGAGACCTAAGCTTTAACTCGAAGAGATCGTACTTGTAACTGTAGTGAGCTCTAAGAGATCTTGTTTGGAACTGTTTCTTCATTCCCTTATTTTTCGGCAAGAAAGTTTTGTCCCCGCCAGTCAAAGAGAGGGAGAAAACAATGAATAGAGTATACGGAAATTTCCATAACATTATTTTTACCTTTCTTCCAAGAAAAGTATATGCTGTAGTTTCCAACGTCATAAATGTATTAAAATAAACAATATACGCCGGAAACCCTTAATTATAGAAAATAAAATACCTCTTAGAGATAACAACATACTTCGCAGAATCGCCTCGAACCAAATTATTCAACCTATTATAATAATATATAACAGGAAATATGTACAATAAAACTTATTCTATTATATTTATTCTTATTCAAATACATTATTTACATAATGAATGCAGAGGGTTGTGCCTGTAATAAAAATAAATAGTTTTTATGATTGTAGAAAATAAGACAATGAAGAAATGTAATACCTGACCAGTCCTAAAGTAATTAAGACCTTTTCTATATACAATATATAATATTTACAATTTAAAACTAGGATTAAATATATTAACATAAATATACCTACATCTAAAAATACTAAATAATCTATTTTGCCCGAACAATTTTTACAATCTTAAATTTAATAGAGGGGAGTTGTTTAAATCTAGTTGGTCATTTAAAGCTAATCCTAAACTATTGTATCTATTAATTTCTTAAGTTTTCTAACAGGTTAAGTTTTTTACTTTTTTCTTGAATGTGTAAAATTTTGAAATCTATATTAAATATATGATTGATATCTATACAATGACTTGCGAAAGTTGAATCTGTTTTCTAAAATTATTATTATAATAGATATATGTTTTGATGTAAATAATAAACATATATTACCTTCAGCTCTAAACCTAAATAATAATAACAACGAGAAAGTAACAATAATATTTAACAGGCGTAAAATAAATTACATTATCACATCTCAATTTCATTAACTGTACAAATGGAAAATCACTAACAAAAATATGGATACATTTGGCAACGGTTAAAGAGATAGAAAAAGTAAGCGTTATTGTAATTTTTTTAAGAGAAAAGGAGGTATATATCCCCATAAAAATAGACACTGAACCGTGAACATGAAACGATCTATAGTACCGTTCATAGAATTTTGAAGCGTCGCGGTCGTTTACACAAAGTATCGATTGTTCAACAGATCTAGCCTAGAGATCACGCCAGTAGGCTTAATTATTGCAACTTCTTTCAAGAGCATTTAAATAATTATGAAATTCTTGGTCTAAGTTTTTTTTTACTGATGAAGCATGGTTTCATTTAAGCGGGTTTGTAAATAAACAAAATTACAGAACATGGTCTATAGACAATCCAAACAATCACATTAAAATGCCTTTACATCCTGTTAAAGTTGGAGTATGGTTAGCTGTATCTCGTCGTGGAAAAATAGGCTCAATATTTTTTCACAATAACATTAATAGCCAACAGTTATTAACACCATTTTTAACTCAAGTGCAACGAGACGAATTCAGTGGGGGTTACTTCCAGCAATATGGGGCACTGCACATACAACTCGTGAAAATTTAGCGCTTTTAGAAGTTTACTTCCTTCGTCGAGTTATAAGCAGAGGTGTTTGGCCGGTAAGGTCACCAGATCTTACTCCGTTAGAGTTTGCTATTTTCGGATTACAAAAAAATGAAGTATATAAGACAAGAATGAATAACTTAAATGACTTGATCAATTGAACTTGTTATCAATTTCATCACCATATCTCTCGATATAACGAAATAAAACAAAACACTTTTTTCACAAAAATAGTTTTAATAAACTAAATGTACATTTTGTGTGCTCTGCACACATCATCAGTAGTACTGTTTAAACTTAATATCTACGAGACAATATATAATATGAAAATACATCATATACAGAAATATTAGAGGTAGGGTGAAAACAAATTAATGAAAAATTACAATGAATCTTAAAACTAATACAATTTCTGAGAATGAGTTCATGGGAAATACCAAATATCTATGAAACAAAAGATGGCATCGGGTTGGACTAACGGCAAAAGGATTAGGGGTTACAATATAAAATATTAATGTGAATGAAGAATTTAGTACCTATTTACAAGATGTCTTAAGTATTTAATGATGTCGGTATACATGCTAACAGTTTATTATTGAGTGGTGAACTATCATTAATTAGAAGATAATTTTCGTGTTTTTTCATGTATATGGCTTCCTACATGTCTAAATTTCTATTACTGCTTTTTTTAAACTAAACTAACATTTTCTAAATTGAATTTGTGACCTGTATCTGTATGATGTAGAGCTAATGCTGACTTTTCTATGTTGTGTAATTTAACATGAGCCATGTGTTCTTTGTATCGTGTTTGAATATTTCTTCTGGTTTGCCCGATGTATAATTTTGGACAAGAATTACAACTTATTTTGTAAATGCCCGACTCTTTCAACAGATCTGCGTTAACAATTTTTTTTTAGATACTGTTGTAACTTATTATTGCTGGACAAAGTTGCAATTAAATTGTACTTTTTAAACAGTTTTATTACGCTGTTATGCCAATTTTTATGAAATGATATCTTACAGTATTTTTTATCGTTGTTCAAAGTGTCTGGTGTTAGAGTGATTTTTTAAGTTTTGAGCCTTTTTTTTTCTAGTTTGTTTTTAATTTTCAATAATAATTGTTTGTCGTAACCAATCGATTCTACAACTTATTTTATATTATAATCCCTAGTCCTTTTGCCGTTAGTCCAACCCGCTGCGCCCCTTTGTTTCATAGATATTAAGTATTTCCCCATGAACTCATTCTCAGAAATTGTATGAGTTTTAAGATTCATTGTAATTTTTCATTAATTTCTTTTCACCCTACCTCTAATTTTTCTGTATATGATGTATTTTTATATTATATATTGTCTCGTAGATATTATGTTTAAACAGTATTACTGATATGTGCAGAGCACACAAAATGTACATTTAGTTTATTAAAACTATTTTTATGAAAAAAGTGTTTTCTTTTGTTTGGTTATTTCAATATTTCACAAGTGCTCAACATATAATATCTCTCGATGATAAATTTTAACAGTGACAGGTAGATAACCTTGATACCATTTAATCTATATCCGCATTTCAAGAATGCAGTATATCATAATTTATAGGAGAAATTCATAGACAACTAGATGAAATTCTTTATGAAACATCTTGTATAACAGTAAGGGCTAACCAGATGGGCCACACATTTTGACTACAAATTCTCACATTTTGAAAACATTATAAAATAATATTAACATTTTTCATTTTCTTTTTATCTTTATGTATACCGATGCTTGTAACGTGCTCTATTAAGTATCTGACGAAGCCACTATGTTGGCGAAACAATTGTTATTTTACAAACAAATATTAATAAAGTGATTTTAATTATTAATTTTATTATTATTTTAAATTATAGATCTTCATCAAGTAAAAGCTTAATCAATTCAATTATGTAAATTTTGGTTGCAGATTGTGTACAAAAAAGGCTTTTTAACTGTACTGTATTTTGATAAACTGTTGCTATACAATTTTCGAGACGTATTATCGTATTATTAACAAATGGATAGAAGTTTTACGATTACTACTATTAAGAGCAAATTTTAAAAGGAACCACTTGAAATTTGTTCATTATGGAATGATATTATCAATGATTAGACTAATCAATGAAGTGAATACATTCTTGTCTACCTATTGTACTTTTCTCTTTAGAAATGTGATACTTAGTTTCAAGTGCTTTAAATTAAACATGTTATTATTACAATAAAATATATTAATTTCTAATTAATTAATATCGAGTAATAATTCCATTTTATTATGAAACAAGTTGCCTTTTTCTTAATTTTTCGTTAATTAATCGCATTTAAATCTCGATCGATTAAATATTTCGAATTTCCTGTTTATATTTATACTTACGATAGGATATATTTTCCTTCGAATTTTTGTTTTCAGTCAATAATTTATAGATGGTAAATACACTTCTGGACAAAATTAAGGGACCACCAGTAAAATTCAAAATAAATTTAAAACAAGATAATGAAATTTAATGAAATGAATAAATATAATAATAATAATAATAATAATAATAATAATAATAATAATAATAATAATAAACCCGCACAGGTAGCCTAGAGATAGGTTACTGGGGACTAGCGACCCCACGGGTTCCTGAGCTAACCGTTGGGTTGGGTTAGCAGCCCAAGTGAGGTGCACTTGCTCCAAACACTGGATGAAAGGGATACTGTGGTGGGTCGGAGGAGCAGGATCCAGGTAGGATTAACCAGCAAAGACCGAAACAGCAAATTGGAAATGAAACACAAACATGGCATGCTATAGTAGAAACAAAGAACGCAGGCGAGGATGTTGTTGAAATACCTTCATCTCAACCCACTTCGTCAACATAACAACTAAAGCGCCGGACCCTATGGGCCGTGAAAATGGACCCCCTTCCCCCTTCCCCCCACCAGGTTGTTGGGAGATGAAATTATCTGTTTACTAATAATGAAGCATGCCATATGGAGGAGAGCTGCATAGTTAGGTTACGGAAAAATACCTGGAAATAAGAAATAATAAACAACAATAATAATATTATGATAGTTATGCCAGCGGGATAACTGTGGCGGGGGTTAAAGAAGTCTGTAAAAACCTAAAAAATGGAAGAGCCCCAGGACCAGGTAATATTACTAATGAACTGCTAAAATACGGCACAGATAAACTCTACGGGCTATTAAGAAATTTATTCCAAAGATGCCTTAACAGGCATGAAGTACCAACGGAATGGAAGACATCACACCTTACGACGATACTTAAAAAAGGGGACAAGAGTAACTGTGACAACTATCGGGGAATAGCCGTTACAAGTGCTATAAGTAGAGTTTATGGGAAAATCTTAAAGAACAGGATAGAGAAAGAATATGCCAATATGGAGGCAGAAGAACAAGCAGGCTTCAGAGCAGGAAAATCCACAATTGATCACCTGTTTACGCTAACTCAAATTTTAGAAAAGAAAACAGCACGAAATCAAGAGGTACATCTCCTGAACGTAGATCTGAGAAAGGCTTACGACAGTATACCTTTAGTAAAACTATGGGAGGCTCTTCAACATACCAACATAAACACGGAAATAATAAAAGCCGTGAAGTCTTTATATGCGGGTTCCACATCTAGAGTCAAAACCAACGAAGGATTAACATCCGGATTCACAATAACCAAGGGTCTTAAACAGGGTTGCTGTATATCTCCGACACTATTCAAAATATACTTGGAATATGCACTAAAGACATGGAAACGGAAATGCAATAACATGGGAATGCCAGTGGATGACGACACGACAGTATATACCCTTTCTTTCACGGACGACCAAGTAGTTATTACACAAGATATACATGACATGGAATGTATGAGCCGAAAGCTCATCGAACAATATGGAAAATGGGGCCTGGATGTTAACATAGCAAAAACAGAATATATGTGCATAGGCGGACAGCAAGAAGACCTACACCTAGCAACGGGACATCTCATCAAACATTGCAATATATACAAATACCTAGGAATGAAAATATCCAAGGATGGGACACTAGATGAGGCAATATCAGACAGAAATATACTGGGAAGAAGAGCTACTTCCATGCTGAACAGTATTCTGTGGGACAAGACCATTACAAAAGAAAATAAAAAAAGGATTTACAACTCCATCGTGAAAAGTATATTAACATATAGCTCGGAGGTGTGGCCGATAAAAGAAAAAACAAAAAGAAAGATAAAAGCCACAGAAATGGACTTCTGGAGAAGAGCGGCAGGAAAATCCCGGAGAGATAGAGTCCCAAATGAAACCATTAGACAAGAAATGGGAATACAACATGACATTATAGATGACATTATAACCAAACAGCTAATATGGTATGGGCACGTCCAAAGAATGCCAGAACACAGAATCCCAAATAAAGTGCTAAACTGGAACCCCCAAGGAAACCGAAAATGAGGAAGACCGCGCAGAAGCTGGAGAGACGGAGTGGATAAAGAAATTCGAGAGACGGATCTGGAGGAGGGCCTATGGATGAACAGAGGGGAATGGCGATTAGGAATCGGAAGACGTAAAACGTTGTAACCCGATATATATATATATATATATATATATATATATATATATATATATATGGTAAACCTAATCAGTAGGCGATTAAAGGTCTGTATATTACTTCAAAATATATGTATTTAAAAAACTCTACATGTTTCGGCGGTACGCCTTTATCAAGAGTATACAAAATATAAATGGTATAAAGGCGTACCGCCGAAACATGTAGAGTTTTTTAAATACATATATTTTGAAGTAATATACAGACCTTTAATCGCCTACTGATTAGGTTTACCATATCATACCAAGGTCACGAAGTTATTTTATATATATATATATATATATATATATATATATATTATGCCAGCCATCTTGTTCTCACGAACCGATGGGTTAACACTCTGGCAACGAAGGACAAATTCAATGTTCTTGTGAATGGAGGAAATAATAAGAATAATAATCGGAGGTCCCAGAAGTGGGAAGAGGGTAATACTATGTAGTGCCGTGTCATCGGCATTGTTATACGGAGCACCAGTATGGTGTGGTGCACTTCAGAAGAAAACATATAGAAAACTGCTGGAAAGAACCCAAAGAAAGTTTTTGCTTAAGTGTGTGTGCGCTTATAAAGCGGTGTCGGTGAAGGCGTTACAAGTTATAGCGGGAGTGATACCCACATGTTTGCTGGCCAAAGAGAGGTTCCTCACAGAAAAACGACCAGTAACATTTGTTGCAGCGCCAAGAAGATCTGGGCAGCCTCAAAAAGAGTGTGAGACTATCTATTACCGGCGAGTGGCACGAAGAGTAGGGAAAAAGCCGAACAGTAGCGCAGTGGACAAAAACGCTTATACCAAGCGTAAAGACATGGTTTCACTGCAGACACAGAGATGTCGATTATTATATGTGCCAGATATTAACAGGGCACGGACAGTTTCGCACATATGCAAAGGGCATAGGAAAAATAGAGAGCGACATGTGTGCCTACTGTGCAGAACAAGACTCGCCAGAGCACACTTTTTTCTTTTGCATTAGATGGAGAGCAGAGAGACGACAGGCTTTCTCCAGGTTGGGAGGGGAACTGACGGTGACCAACTTTGCAGCGGTTGTCACTCGAGACAAAGTGGCCTAGAACATCGTTCAAAAAAAAAATAATAATAATAATAAATTTATAAATTCAAGTGTTTCCTTAGAGTTTAGTTGATTTAAGTGCTATTAAAATCAACAAATTTTACTTTTATGGGCTTGAAGAAAAAGTCAAAAATTAAACTAATGTACCAATGGGGGCTTCTCATGAACTTAAATCATAATTTGTAATTAGTTCACAAAAGTAACGTTATTATTGACGTGTATGCTCTCCTCTTGCGGCAATACACGCTGCTAATCTTCTTGGCATGCTTGAGATTAAGTTTCGGATCCTTTCTTGAGATATCTGTTCACATTCTTGAACAAGTATGTTAGAGAGCTCAGCAAATGTTACTAGTAGTCTCGGCGCGTTTTTAATATTGTTGCCCAATTGATCTCAGAGATGCTCAATAGGATTGAGATCAGGCCTTTTGGCACGCCACTCCAAACATTGGATGTTTACATCTCTCAACGCAGCTGTGACAATGTTAGCTGTATGAGATTTGACATTGTCTTTCATAAAAATGGAATCGTTGCCGAAATTTTCAGCAAATGGGTGAACATGGGGTACGATAATTTCGTCTCTATATCTTATTGCTGTTAACGACCTATTTCGTACCAAAACTAATTCTGTACGACAATTAAATTGTATGCCACCCCAAACCATTACAGACGCCCTCACTAAATTTGTAAAATTCTTAAATGGTACACGGTGTAAATCGCTCACCTGGTCTCCATATGGCACAAACACAGCGATCATTCCCGTTTAGAAGTAATCTGGACTCGTCCGAAAACAAAACGTAATTCCACTGCCCCTCGTTCCAACCTTAATGATTTCCACAAAAGTTCGACAAAAGCGATTTCTTTTGTGCGTATCTGTGAGAATTGGACCGGTTGCTGGTTTTCCAGGAGGCAAATTGACTTCTTTAAGTCTTCTTCTTACAGTTTTGGTGGAAATTTATTTTCCAGTGGCTAATCTAAGATCATTTTTTAACTCATTTTTTAACGTTTTCTAAAACTCTGAAGTTCGATATAGCGATCTTCTCTGCGTGTTGTTTTCTTTTACCTTATCCACGTCTTCTTTTGAAACTACCAATGCTTCTGAACCGTGCTTCAGCCCTTTGTACCATAGATTTGTTGGTATTTAGAATTCCAGCAACTTCTCTTTGTGAATATACTTCACGAAGAAGAATCATTATTTGGGATACTTCTTCTGATCTGCAATGGTGTCTAGCTATATATAATTAACTTAATGCAAACAAATTCACTAATTTTAGAAACAATAAACCAAGCTTTATTAATTAAATAACTTAAAAATTTATCAACAGTTACACTTTTTTGTTGACATTTCATTTCCTTTCTTGCTATTGTTAATTGTTTCATGCCACACTATTTGAATTGTGTTTAATTAACGTCAAATTATGACATGTCTATTTACATGTCTAGTTACTTCAAGTTTATTTGGTGGTTCCTTAATTTTGTCCAGAAGTGTATTGATTTTATTATATACGAGGGTAGTCCACAAAGTAACTTCTGTTTATGTGTCACGCGATAAGTAGTGGGGGTAGCGCCACCATTCTAACATCAGTGTACGCCGTGATTCAGTATGTGTCTAGCTGTGCAAGGGAAGTATCCTACGGTAATTCTAACCTGTAAACATGTGTGCCGCAATTGAAAATCCCGTCAAGTGTGAAGTGCGTAGCGTAATAAGATTTCTTCTTGCGAAAAATCACTCAGCAGCTGAAATTCATCGTGAATTATGGCGGTGTATGGTTCAAACATTATGAGTGAATGTGTAGTCCGTCAATGGGTACTTTTCTTTAAAGATGGAAGAACTAACGTTTACGATCAAGCCAGGAGCGGTAGGTCATCTCTTGTGATGACTTACTGAAAAGAGTGAATAAAAAAATTCATGTGGACCGTCGCTTCACAATCTCGGATATTTCCGATCATTTCGCTGAAATTTCTAGGAGTCTTCTACACGAGTTAGTGACAGAAAAACTATGCTACCACAAGTTTTATGCTCGTTTGATACCAAAACTGCTTACCGACGACCACAAAATCAAAAGAATGAGTTCTGTTATAGACTTTCTTTCTCGGTATGACGTTGAAGGAGAATAATTTTTTAACAGGATCGTTAATGGAGATGAGACTTGAGTAGCCTGCGTGAATGCTGAGACAAAACAGCAGTCAATGCAATGGGGTCATCCAGTTTCTCCAAAACCAAAGAAAGCCCGTCAAACTTTCTCTACGAGGAAATTAATGGTTACGGTGTTTTTGATGCTAAGGACATCTTGCTCGTTGATTTTATGGAGCGTGGTACGACAAGCACTTCTGCAGTGTATTATGAAACTTTGAAAAGACTACGACGCGCCATCCAAAACAGGCGTCGTCGTTTGCTGACATCTGGTATTGTATTTGTTCACGACAATGCTCGCCCTCACACAGCTCAAAATTTTTTGGAACAAACTATTTTATTGTTTTTCAAAATATTCGCCTGCATGGTCTATACACTTTTGCATGCGTACAAACCAGTTCTTGAAACATTTTTTCCACTCTGTAGGTTATACCTCAGAATCATGGTTTTCAAAGGTTTCGACTGCTTCTTGAGGTGTTGAAAATCGCTGCCCACGCATTTTTTGTTTCACAGTTGGGAACAAAACGAAATCATTCGGCGACAAGACATTATTTCAACACTTTTCTCCTTCAAATAGTCAACTATTAGACGTGCTGTATGGGAACTCGCATTGTCGTGATAAAGAAAAATGCGACGTTTTCGGTTGTTCTTCCTGATTTCGTCTATAACTTTTGGCAAACAAATTAGTGTATACCAATCAGCGTTAACAGTTTTTCGATCCTCTAAAGGGATTGTTGCGATGTGTCCTGTACAGCCGAAGAAACAAGCGATTATTTTCTTGGAAGTGCACCTTGCACGAACAACTTTTGTGGGATTCGGTTCGTCTTGGAACACCCAAACAGTAGATTGTTGCTTGGTTTCCGGCTCATACGCATATATTCATGTTTCGTCATCTGTGACGATGTGGTATACGGATATTGTGGTCCCTACGTAGGATTTTTTGCGCATGTCTTTACACCAATTGACACGAGCTGCTTTCTGTGCTTCGGTAAGTGATGTGGAATCCATCTGGAACTTTTTATTTTTCAAATAAATGTTCATGTAAAATCGAATGAATTGCAGTCTGCGATGTGCCAAGAGATGCCTCTATCTCACTGTAAGTCACATGTCGATCGTGTTCTATCATTTTCCGCACAGCATCGATGTTTTTTGGAATCACAACAGTTTTTGCGTGATTCATCACTCACTGAGGCACGACCATGACGTCATGTAAACGTCTTCTCTGATGGTGCTTCATTACCAAAAGTTGATCGAAGCGATATAATGCATTCCTGTGGAGTTAGGCCTTTTTTATAATCGTAAAAAATCATCCAACGAAAACCTTTACGAGTAATCCCCATTATTTTACAAACTCACTGTCTTAAAACTGTCACTATCAACAAACTACTGACTCAATTTCTAAGCTATCGCGGATTTTTCATGGACAAATGCCAAACTTTAGGAATATAGTGATTACATATGTCAAAAGCACCATCTAGTGGTCGATTGTAAAAATATAAAAGGTGTCCCTCGTATTATTCTGCAACACTGAATCTCAACCGGCGCTGGGATTGGTGTATTTTGAAGGGGATGGTAGTGAAAAAGTTGTAGGAACAATTTATTATGTTTGTTTTCACATTTCGACAATTTCTGGGTAGCATCTTGTACTTTCTGCTTGTCTCGTTTCATTGTGTATTTAATTATTTCTTTGTCGTTTCAATTTGCAAACTGAAAGCTTTAATGTACTCTTGAGTTTATACTTACGGCTGTTTAAACTAAAGTAAACATTTCATTGTTCTTGCTTTATATTAACAGATACTTATTTATATTCGGTATTCTTTAGTAAATTGCATGATTCTATTTAATTTCATATGGATGTATCATAAAGATCCATTATAATTGTACAGAAGAAAATAATGTTGAAATAATATTTGTTTTGAGCAAATTTAATAATTTCCAAATGATATTGAAGATAAAAAATTTGTGTGTAAATATAAACATGGAATAATCGCTTATATCTACATACATATATACAAAATAAATCTGTCAGTGTACTTTACATATTATATATATATATATATATATATATATATATATATATATATATATATATAAGTGTTTAGATAATTTCTTAGCCGTTTATTAAATATAACAATTGATAAATTATTAGAGTTTTCCTGCTTTTATATGAAATATTTACAAATATCAAATTAGTATGTATGTAATTGCAAAGTAAGTGGGGATGTAAACATTGCTGTCTACAAATTACAAAGCAAATCATACGAAATTTTTAATTGAAAAATATTGTCTACGTTGGGACTTGAACCCAAGTCTACAGTTTGCCGGACTGTCGCTTTTACCACTTAAGCCACGATAGACCTTGGTTCAAGCTATTTAGAAATGCATTATAAAGTAACAGTGTTAATGAATCAGATGTCAGTTATTGATTGTACATGCTTTCATAACAGACATCTGCTTTCAAAACAGACATCTGCTTTCAATAACTGACATTTGCCTTCAATAACTGACATCTGCTATCAAAACTGACATCAGCTTTCAAAACTGACTTCTGCTTTCAACTTGACATCTACATTCAATAACTGACATCTGATTCATTAACACTGTTACTTTATAATGCATTTCTAAATAGCTTGAACCAAGGTCTATCGTGGCTTAAGTGGTAAAAGCGACAGTCTGGCAAACTGTAGACTTGGGGTCAAGTCCCAACGTAGACAATATTGTTCAATTAAAAATTTCGTATGATTTGCTTTGTAATTTGTAGACAGCAATGTTTACATCCCCACTTACTTTGCAATTACATACAAACTAATTTGATATTTTTAAATATTTCATATAAAAGCCGAAAAACTCCAATAATTTATCAATTGCTTTATATATATATATATATATATATAAAACAATTGATAAATTATTGGAGTTTTTCTTATATATATATATATACATATATAAGTTTAAATTTCGCATTAATATTAAAATGAGGTGGTTATTTCTACGAGTTGCTACCCAGAAATTCATGGAATGTTAAAAAAAAACACAATCAATTGTTTTTACAACTTATTCACTACTATTTCCTTCAAAGTACTACCCTTTCGCATGAATACACGAATGCCAGAGATTTGTCCATGACTGTTAGCAGTGCTAGAAGTCTTCGCGTGTTAACGTGTTCAACACTGCCTAACTCAACAAAACAAATTTATGAAAAAGTGAAAAAGTCATCGCGATTTTTGTTTTTCAAAGGAACATAAAAAAAATGACTGGAATTAAAGATGTATTTGCTTTAGCGAAACTGTAGAATTGTCTAAAATCAACATGTTTTTTTCCCGGGAGTCGTTTTGAATAAAGTAATTTCGCGTACGTACGTATTCTATTGCACGCACCATAACATTAACAAACGAATTTTTTTCACAATCTGTTGTTTCGTCCACAGATAACCAATTCGAATTTAATCATATCTTCAATACGTTAACGGAGGGATGGTAGAAGATTTAGTAATCTTGCCGGCTAGGTAACGTTCCTTTACCATAGTGCTTCCAAAATGAACGAAATGATTCGCTATCTACTAACTTAAACGGTACATTACAAAATATGAAAGTTACACATAAAGAAACACAAATGTCTCGCCACTTTTTTTTGCGATTATTACACTACTTATGTGTCTTTCGCAGTGAAATATCCTTGAATACATTAACGGTATATCACACACTTTACACTATAAATCCGGGAATCCCTTTGTCAATTTATGAGCTAGATCGTGAAACGATACCCACTCTATTATTAACGAAACGACCATATCTAAATAGTCCTTGTATATTGCAAAATGAAACAGAGTGTCATATGTAAATCCTCTTTAGCAAAATTTAGAAGTCGGGACTTTCCTGTTTTGAAAGCATTCGTAAAAATAATTTCCCGCTGTATCCTTAGTACAGTTACGATATAGTGTAGCATCTTCATGATTTCCGATAGTATTGTTTGTTGCTTTTACTCATTTGACCATGATGTACATATACTACACATACTTATACATAACTGTGTAAGTGCATAAAATATACATACGTCAGTTTATATTGTGACGTATATTTCGCTGCGTTAGCGTTTAAATACTTGAAAATATCTCACAGTTGTAACTACTACCGTGGATACAGGTAATGCACGAATATGCCATCAATTTAAAAACATTTCACAAATATTCCCCCAAAGTTTAGTTATGGGGGAATGTATGAGGAAGAAATTTTTATAAATAAATAAGATTCATTTTGCAAATCTAGTTCTTTTTTCAACCGAAAAGTGTAAGTCTTTTTCATATTATTCCTTTTATTTAAGATTTGCAATGAAAAAATTTGTAAATTACACATTTTCATGTTTAAATTCTACAGCACCAAACATATAATGCACTTAATTATTTTGTGATATTCAATAAAAAACGCACGGGAATTATTTGTTTCAATTAAGGCACTGACTTTTTAAAATATTTTTATTATAATATAAAATTTACATGTGTTTCTTACTAATGCTATTTACTGACTGACTCTCTATGTTAAAAAAGAATGTATTATAAAAATATAATTCAAGATAAAAATGCATGGTTGACAAAAGATAAGCAAGTACATAGAACATACATATGAGTAGCAAGAAATGTCTTATTTATCTAAATGTTGTGTTCACATAATTCCTCCCTGCGAAGTTTCAAGTACGCAGCTTCACGAGTACGTTGAACGTTCGGCAACATGATATCCCGGTAGAATTTTCTATCTTCTTTCCTCTTGATTTATTTTCTTCTTTTTTCTTGAAACAATTTCTGCTTTCCAATTTCTTATAACATATAAATATAAAAATTATACAAATCAATATATAAAGGAGTATTGTCCATAAATTGGGATGTCTTGAAATCCTGTTGAAAGTTATTCCTTGTTGATTTTCGTATATTTGATCTTGAATAGCTTGCAAATCATCAGTCTAACATTTTTAATATCGACTTTTATTTTAGTGTCTGATACAAAATTGTTTTCTGTTTCTAATTTTGGAAACAGTATTGGAGAATATTTGTTTACATATTCTGTATTTATTATTTCTTCACGAGCTGTACTAATTCCGCATTCGACTGGAATTTCTATTAAATATGTACCATTTACTTTAAAAGTTTCTTCTTGTTGTTTACAATGTAATTTAATAGTTTCTTTCTTCGGAAATATACCAATCCATAAAATTGAATTTTCGAGTTGAATTAAAATTTTGTAATTTCAAAATTTCTTTGAATACATGTTGATAAGTTTTTAGAATTTAACAACTGTATTTCGCATGGATTGTGATCCTTGATTTCATAAAGTTGTGTTTTTCCACAAATGTAATATTGTGATTTTATCATTGTACAACTATCGCTTAGAAATGTATAATAAAATTCATTTTTTAATAAATATTTATTTTGTGTAAGTATCGTCTTAAATTGACCATCGAGAAATACTGGAATTGAGTAGAGATGATAATAATCAAATACATTGGGATACATGACAGGTATATTTAATAAATAAGTTATTCTATTGTTTGAAACATAACATTCGACTTTTATAATACTTTTCAAAATTCCTATATTCTCAAGAGTAATAGCAAATGGAATTTGTTCTTGTTTAATTCGTTTTTGTAAATCTATCATCATATTATATAAATCAACATTTCTTGTAACACTGGGATCTAGAATGTTTAATTTTGAAAACGTAATTGAATTCTGTATTTCTTGTAAAATAGAATTAATTATTTCGTATAGATTGATAAATTCGTTTAAAGTTTCTGTTACTATTATAGCACCAAGACTATCAATATGTTGTTCTAGAATCGCAGCAATACGTAAAACTTTAAATTTTAATATTTGTTCATTATGTGATATCTGTCTTATTGACTCATTGAATTTATTAATTATGTTTAATGAAATGGGATTTTGTTTCACAATATTAGATGCTAACTTCATTTGATTATCTTGAAGTTCTCTTATTAATTTATCGTATCGTTTTCCGTCATTAGCGTCTAATTGAATTTTGAAATTTGTTTCTCTAAGTCTTTGAAACACTGTTTTTAAACTATTAATATGTTCTTGTAATGATGTTGAGAAAACAATTATATCATCTAAATACACTAGGCAATGTTCGTTCTGAATACCACGTAAAATATTGTCCATTACCCTTTGAAGGGTAGCGGGCGCGGACGGCACCGAGTTCGTTCCCAAATCCGCAGGTAACAAAATGATATAGACCGAATTCGTTCCAGGGTCTTAGCCGAATTCGTTCCCAAAGTTGTAGGTGTATACATTAGAGGATTAAAAGATAAGGACGAAGGCGTTTTTAAAAATACTCAAACCATAGCAAACATGTATGTATTCAAATACAATATACAAAAATATTTACAAATATACATATTATAACAAATATATACATACGTGCAATCTCGTGGTTATTGTCGGTTACACATATTTTAAGTGCATGGCACTTTTTAAAATAGTCAAACATTCAAATACATTATATGTACATATTATACAGCAAATATATACAACGTGTAAAGTTATGTCAAAATATTTATTACCTTTATTCACTTTTCGTTAATATTATGCACATTTGCATGTACGAGTATTTTAAATCTGTGTGAAATAGACTGCACAAATTGAAACCTATTGATTTTTCCATTTATAAAATCTTTAATTTTCGTATCTACAAACTCCGTTCTTTTTATTAGTCAATGATCATACACTGGTTTCACAACGGCGCTACTTTTTTGTTTTATATAGGAATCAATTTGAACATTTTTTAATACACTAAGAAATTGGTGAATGTTAGGATGTGGTGTGTAGAAGCATGAGTTGTATTTAGCGTGAAAAGATTCGCACGCATTTGTGTTTTTTTTGTGTCGACGACGACATTGCTGCCCAAATTTGTGGTGGAAAAGTAGCATCCTCAGAAATATATGTATCACCTAAATAGTCTAAAAATGATATTACACTTACGTTGTCTGGTCGCAACGACATGAAATTTTCAATAAAACATTATTCAACGTCCTTGGGGTTTAAAAAGGGAAGACCAAATAGGTAGGTTAAAAAATGTGATGTTTCTGAGTCTTTATTCCGAAATTCAGTGGAGAGACCCAATTCTTGAATTTTGTGCCACCTGTCAATAATTGGAAAACATAAATATTAAAATTAATTATTTTAAGAAACCACAATAATTACTTACCAAGACTGACCTAAATGAAAACGGCATCCTTTAATGACAGTTGTTGGAAAAACAGCAGAAATAGCTTTATGAATCGCAATTTCAAAATCTACCGTAAATAGTTTGGGAAAAAAATTATAACCAAGTTTTTGGCATTCTTTCACCAAATAACGAAACGCCGATTGATAAGTTTCAAATCTCTTATTTGGGAGTAAAAAATACGCGAGAGGTATATAGTGGTTATTCTTGATTCCATGGATAGTGAATAGTTGTAGAAAGAATCTAGGACAATATTCAAATGTTCCATCTGCATATAATGTTGTTATATTTTCGCACATAAATTCTAAATTTGTTTTACATGAAAACATTATGATGTGATTTTCTTCATCGTTCACATATAAAAATGTTTCCTGTTTATTTGTTTCTATTGGCAGTTGCTTTAACTGTTGATGTATGTCGTAAACATTTTTTGGTAATTTTGGTAAAACTGATTTTCTCGCTTGGTATATATTCTTCCTAATACAGTTCACGTCATTAACAGTAAGTGTCTCAATGTGCCTATTTTGCCGTTCTTTATGTACAAGTTTCATAGGACGTTCGCACAAATCATCAACTGCTTTACGTTTCAGACCGTTACTTAATATATTTCTATTAATTATTTCAGTTGTAATTTTATCGTGACTATGTATTGCCGACATTTGCACTACACTGTTGTCGGCACTGTTGCTTTGCACAAATTTGTTTTACAACGCGACGTACAAGTCCATCTTTTAATACCATTGGCCAACTCTTTATGAAATGTAAATTTATAACCATCCAACACCAGCATTGTTTTTCCTTTTTCACTTTGTTCAAACTGTACAACACTCATGGCTTATTAGTTATTATTACTTCAACTTACAACGTCAAAAGTAAAACTTAGGAGTAATTAGAGGAAGGGATAATAGCACGCAATGTATGCATATTGGTTTCTGATCGGGTAATGAAATTCTTATTATATATACATAGCATTTACTCTATCTTATAGTTTTATTATAAATGTGTTACACTTAAAATACCTCATTATCTCTTAATCCTCTTAATGTATACACCGGCAACTTTGGGAACGAATTCGGCTAAGACTCCGGAACGAATTCGGTCTATATCATTTTATTACCTGCGGATTTGGGAACGAACTCGGCTCCGCCGGCGGGCGCGTTCTTTAAACCGAATGGCATTCTGAGGAATTCGAAATGTCCGCTTTCTGTGTTAAAAGCTGTCTTAGGTATATCTTGTTCGTGCATCTCAATTTGATGAAAGCCACTAATCTAGAGTTGAAAAATATTGACATTTACCTAATTTATCAAGTAAATCGGTAATGTTTGGTAGAGGATATTTATCGTCGATTGTCTTTTCATTATGTTTACGGTAGTCGACGACGACTCGCCATTTTTGTTTGCCAGATGCATCAACCTTTTTTGGAACTATCCAAATAGGGGATGATCAGGGTGAATGACTTGGTCTAATAATATTTTGATCTAACATATTCTTAATTTGGTTTTCAACTTCTTCTTTATGAATAAACGGATATCTATAACTTTTTGTATAAATAGGTATTTCATCATTTGTGCGAATTCTATGGGTGACTTGGTTTGTAAAAGTTAATTTACTGTGTTCAACATAAAATATATCAGAGTAATCTTTGCATAAGTTTTCAATTTGAAATTTTTCTTCTGAATTTAAATGATTTGTACGAATTTTTGAAAAATTAAAATTTTGTTTTGGAATATTATCAAAATTGTTTAAATCTATTTCTTGTATTTCTTTTCGAATAAATGGTTCTACTCTAATTGGTTCAGAAAAATTTAATGTTATTGGTTTTGTCGTATTATTTAAAATTGTAGTAATAGCTATGCCGTTATTTGCTATCGTTAATCATTCGGGAATTTCACAATTATGAATCTTTTGATATGGTATTATTATTTCGCCATTTTTAATACTCGTTTTTATTTTGATTATTTGTTTTGTGCGTGCATTAACCGTTACAAGGTTTAAATCATTTTTTAATTTTTGATATTGTACCTTTATTTGTGCATACGGTGTTTTAAGAATACCTAATGCAAAATCTACATTGGCTTGTAATAATTTTAGATTATCTAATCCAATTAGTCCATGGAAAATGTTATGAAATTTAAATAAATGAAATTTTAACTTGGTTTGTTGTGGTAATTTAAATAAATTTGAAGCTGTCATGAACATACTATATTTATGAGCAGACTTCTGAAATACTGTTGAAACTATAAAAGGATCATCATATATATAATTAGAATAAAATTTATAAGCAAAATCTGGATCGATGAAAGATTTAGTAGAGCCAGAATCTATTAAAAATTTTAAATTATGTTCGGATAGTACTATATATGGTAATTCACTTTCATTAGTGGTATTAAAAGATATAATATGGGGTTTTACGTTTGATCGGTTGTTTGAGGGGGTTTGTGAAAATTTTCATGATAATATGACTCGTCAATGTTATCGTTTGCCGTTTGTGAATCTTCTAAAAATTCTTCATTATTTGAATCAGAAATTTCGTGAATTAATTCTGAATTCTGAAAATCATAATTAATGTCGGATGTCTCATCTACGTCGTTTACGTAAGTATTGTAAAGTTGTTCAGAATTGAAATTTCTTTGCGAGTTTTGGGTTATTTGTCTCGAATAATTATTAGTTGGCCTGGTCGAAACACTCATAGGAGTGGGTCTTGGTAAATTTTTATGTTGACCGGGCCTAAATACGTTTTGGTTTGGTTTTTGGTGTGGTTGTTTAAATACTTGCGAGTTTGTAAAAAATCTCTGAGGTGTAACTTTTGGTCTCGGTTGTATAGGAATAGGTTGTGAAGGGAATTGATTAGTATTTCGTGTTTGATTGCTAAAATTTGGATTAAAATAAGGACGTTGAACATTTGAATTTTGTTGAATGAAAGGTCTTTGTTGTGTCGGTCTTATTTGTGTATTTTGCTTATTTTGCTTAATTTGCGTTTTCCCTGTTAAATTTTGAAAATAATGTATATTTTCTTCCTGATTAATAAATTGTAACGCTTCGTTTAAACTACTAGGTTTCATGCAACGAATAGTTGTTCCTAATGGTTCTTTTAATCCGGCTAAGAATGTTTTTAAAGTTAACTTATTATATAAATCACGTTTTAATACTTTTCCTTCTTCAGTTGTTTCATGCATATCAATATATGAACATAATAAATTTAAAATTTGTAAACATCTATCAAAAAATTGATGAGGTTTCTCGTTTGGTGATTGCCTCATTAAAATTAAATCTCTATTAAGACATATTTCATCTCTTTGATCCGCAAAATTCCTAGTTAAAGTTTGTTTTAATTCGTTCCAAGTAGTAACACTTTGTATATTGACAACAAGTTTTGCATTTCCTTTTAATTTACCTATCAATGAGTGAAGTAAATAAATATTTTGAAAATTATCTGGTTCGTTATCATTATAAAAATGAGTAATTAAAGTTTCACATGTTGCTATGAATCTACGGAGTTCAATTGGGTTACCATCAAACTCTGGTACTGTATTTAAATACTCTGGTTTGAAATTATTTGCCATTTTAATAATTTTAATATTCCTTGTATTTTCTTGAATAGTATTGGCGTGTAAATTATTTTTTTCTAATATTTTTAAATTTGTATTTTCGTCTGAGTCAGTTTGAGACGATATTTGTAAATTTCTAAATAAATTTTCTAGCGACATATAATACAATAATCGTACTCACATTAGTAGAGTCAGCGCCGTTTTCATCTTAATTATGAGAGTCCGTTACAAGGGTCCAGCGATTTTTGTCTGTTTTCTTGAACTTCTTCTCGGAAGAAAGGACGATTTTCTTCCGTTCCAAATTGCACACTGGATTGCCGATTAATCGTAAATACGAAATATTTGTTCGATACAAATATTCGACAAAATCCGACTGACTGCGCCAATTATTTGTTTCAATTAAGGCACTGACTTTTTAAAAGATTTTTATTATTATATAAAATTTACATGTGTTTCTTACTAATGCTATTTACTGACTGACTCTATGTTAAAAAAGAACGTATTATAAAAATGTAATTCAAGATAAAAATGCATGGTTGACAAAAGATAAGCAAGTACATAGAACATACATATGAGTAGCAAGAAATGTCTTATTTATCTAAATGTTGTGTTCACATAATTCGGGTGAATTTTAATCGTCGCGATATAATTGGAATTTCTATGACTCAAGTCGTAACAAGCTTACCATGTTACTACCCCAAAAGCCTGCAATGCTAATTACGGAGACCTATTATTATCCAATTCGTTATTAACTTTCTACTGATAAAAATATAATGATTTTTTAATTGAAGCGATTATATTGAACATGATTAAAAATATAATGTTACCACGATGTGACATACGAGTATTAATATAGTAGATTAAATTAGTATTAATATATATATATATATATATATATATATATATATATATATATTAATACTAATTTAATCTACTATATATATATATATATATATATATATATGTATATATATTATATACCGTATATATTAATATATACGGTATTGATATCTAGTTAGCCTAGACCATTTTCCTTGAACAAAATAAAATCTTGTTACAATCGCAAGAAATAATGACATTTTAAAAGTATCACTGTAAAATCTTACGTCAAGAAGTTGAAGTAATGCTGTGCAGTAAATTTTGAAAGAAAGCATGTCGAATGCAAATGTGAAAATCGATGAATTGGAGTATCGAGGCATCATGTATTTGAAGAGGTTAAGTGGCAAATAAATTTAGATAGAAAATAAGATATGCGTAACATACTTGGCGATCAATGTCTATCATATGCGACCATCAAAAATTTGATTGTGTCATTCAAAAGAGGACACCTTTGCGTTGAAGATCAGAAGCGACCAAGAAGACCAATTTCGCCCCCCCCCCCCCCCGAAAATATTGACGCGGTTCATGACATGATATTATCAAACCATCGAATTGGGCTGAAACATATAGCTGAGGCACTAAAGATTTCATATGAACGCTTCCATCATATAGTTCACGTCGATTTAGATATGAAAAAATCTCTACAAAATGGATTCCTAAATGCTTGAACGCCGAACACAAACGAATAATGAAAGCATCGAGATCAATCTGTGTCCGTTTTGAAGGAGATCCAGATTTTTCGAACCATCTTGTGACTATGGATGAAACATGGGTCCATTTCTACGACCCAGAAACAAAACAGCAATCGATGGAGTGGTAGCATCATGGTTCTCCAAGGCCTAAGAAGTTTCAAGTTCAAAAAGCCGCTGGAAATATTCTTGCTTCAGTTTCTTGGGATATCCATGCAATAATTATGAACGATTACTTAAAAAAGCTCTAGACCATCACTGGAGATTCTTATTCTAAATTACTGACCACCCTGAGAGAGAAAATTAAGGAAACAAGACGTGGCATGTTAGCGGAAAGTGTGTTTTTGCAGGACATTGCCCCTGCATTCATATCGCGCATTACCATGAATACAATTCGGGATCAAGGGTTCGAAATGATTGGCAAATGGTTCGCAATAATGAAAGCAGCGAGATCAATCTGTGTCCGTTTTGAAGGAGATCCAGATTTTTCGAACCATCTTGTGACTATGGATGAAACATGGGTCCATTTCTACGACCCAGAAACAAAACAGCAATCGATGGAGTGGTAGCATCATGGTTCTACAAGGCCTAAGAAGTTTCAAGTTCAAAAAGCCGCTGGAAATATTCTTGCTTCAGTTTCTTGGGATATCCATGCAATAATTATGAACGATTACTTAAAAAAGCTCTAGACCATCACTGGAGATTCTTATTCTAAATTACTGACCACCCTGAGAGAGAAAATTAAGGAAACAAGACGTGGCATGTTAGCGGAACGTGTGTTTTTGCAGGACATTGCCCCTGCATTCATATCGCGCATTACCATGAATACAATTCGGGATCAAGGGTTCGAATTACTGGAACACTCACTCTATTCCCCAGACTTAGCCCCCTCAGATTATTATCTGTTCCCTCGATTGAAAAAAAGTTTAGAAGGACGTCAATTTTTGTGTAACGAAAAGGTAATAGAAGCTGTGGAGGGTTGGTTTGCAGACCAACAAGAATCTTTTTTTTTAGAAGGGTTAAAGGCGTTGCAGAATCTCTGTATTACGTGTATTAATTTAAGAGGAGGCTATATTTTCCCAACTTTAAATTGTTTCAGTAGTAGGAATATATCAATGCCCTCTCGTACTTTGACTTTGTTTACCTTCTAATTTATCAAAAGTATAATTTATTTGTATTCTAATTTATATTGTTTACCAAGTATTGTATTTGTCTCTTTATTATTTTATGAATTATGTCATAAAATGTAAATCATGTTTTTAGAATATAATAAAAAAAATAAAATGCTTATTTTAATATATTTTTACTTACTAAACATATTAAATAGAACATGAAATGGAATACTTCGATGTTTATTTGCTGTTTAGAAATACTTGGCATTGCCGAATATTTAAGTAAAATTTTTTTACAATTCATTTACTTAAATTATATCATTGGCCTATTTAATTTTTTTACGTAAAATATTTCTAACTGTAACAAGTGGTAAGATATTTTTATTAAAAAAATATTAATAATAACTTGTTACTTTCTCTCGACCACCTACACCACTGCTATTCGCTGTAATCTAAGCCCTATATACAGTGTGTTTAAAAAAGATGCCGCAATATTAAAGGGGGTGATTGCCCAGGTCATTTTATACAAAAAGTTCCTATAAACATAGGTCCGCATACGCTTCGTTACCGATCTACAGCATGTTGAAGTTTAATTTTAAGAAACAGTAAAAACTTGATTTTTCCAAAGCGGCTTGAGATATCATAATGAAATTTTAGGCGTGTTAATAGCTGTGGGAGACACATACTTTGCAATACAACACGATGTTTCAGTCGTACCTGTGGCGCGCGTATTGGCACGTCACAGGCTATTTTTCAAGAAAAAATAGGACGCCTCTGATTTCTCTAAAAATACAAATATGCTTTTATTTATTGTTCAATTATGAAGAAAAAAGCTCTCTTAACTTTTTATCGTACGACGTACCGTTTTTTATTTAAAAAAAACATTTTAGTGCATGTCCATTTATTACAGAAAAAAATATTAAAGAACAAGGTTTTATTCAAGGGCAAAAACAAATATTTTACCAAACCAACAATTTTATCAACCAAAAATTACAAAAACTGTGTAAAGTGACCACCTCTAGCTCGGATGCAAGAATCCAATCTTCTCCTCATTGACTGGCGAACTCTCTGAAAAACACCAGGATCGGTTTTAATTGAGTTGCATCCAGCAATGATTCGGTTTCTTAAGTCTTCTACGTTTTCCAATGGAGTAGCGTACACCAAGGACTTCAAATGGCCCCACATGAAAAAATCCAGGGGATTTAAGTCCGGGGATCGTGCAGGCCATGAGTGAGATCCACCTCGGCCTAACCAGCGATTTCCGTATGCTTGTGTTAAGAAATCACGAGCTACTTGACTAACGTGGGCTGGTGCGCCATCGTGCATATACCACATTGCATCTCTAATTGCTAATGGTACGTCCTCCAGAAATCCAGGGAGCGTGTTTTCCAAAAAGTTGCAATACACTTCTCCGGTAAGTCTCCTTGGTAAAAATACCGGTCCAATTATGCAGTCACCCACAATCCCAAGCCAAACGTTCAAATAAAACTGATGTTGAAAACGATCTTCAACAATTTCATGTTGATTTTCGTCACACCATACATGGTTATTATGGAAATTCCGTATTGCATTTCTTGAAAAATTCGCTTCATCGGTGAACAGAATCAACATCAGGAGTTGAAGGATTTGAACCATTTTGTGCAAAAGCCATTGACAGAATGCAATGCGAGGAGGAAAATCAGCAGGAAGAAGTGCTTGAACGCGTTGTATATGGAATGGATACAACAAATTTTCCTTCAGAATGTGCCAAATAGTCCCATTACTTACATCCAAAGCGTCAGCAATTTTTCAAGTAGAAGTACCTCGATCTTCTTCAATCATGTCTAGCACATCCTCTTCCAGCTCTACCGTTCTTGCTGTCCTTGGCCTTCCTGCTCCTCCATTTCGTCTTAATGTGCCTGTTTCATAAAGACGCCGATGAATACTTTCGAAAGTTTTTCTATCAGGAACAATACGGCCAGGAAATCTTTCAGTATACAACCGCCTAGCTTCTAATGCATTGCCATCAGCACGCCCATAAATGTAGTGCATGTCGGTCATCTCGGCATTCGTATAGCGATTCATGATAAGGAACTTCAACAAATTCGATACATACAAAATTATTAATCACGAGACTCATTCAATATGTCACTGAATAAAACAGGACTGTGGTTTGGTAAAATATTTGTTTTTGCCCTTGAATAAAATCTTGTTCTTTAATATTTTTTTCTGTAATAAATGGACATGCACTAAAATGTTTTTTTTTAATAAAAAACGGTACGTCGTACGATAAAAAGTTAAGAGAGCTTTTTTCTTCATAATTGAACAATAAATAAAAGCATATTTGTATTTTTAGAGAAATCAGAGGCGTCCTATTTTTTCTTGAAAAATAGCCTGTGACGTGCCAATACGCGCGCCACAGGTACGACTGAAACATCGTGTTGTATTGCAAAGTTTGTGTCTCCCACAGCTATTAACACGCCTAAAATTTCATTATGATATCTCAAGCCGCTTTGGAAAAATCAAGTTTTTACTGTTTTTTTAAATTAAACTTCAACACGCTGTAGATCGGTAACGAAGCGTATGCGGACCTATGTTTTTAGGAACTTTTTGTATAAAATGACCTGGGCAATCACCCCCTTTAATATTGCCGCATCTTTTTTAAACACACTGTATATAAAAAAAAATTTTTGATAAAAAATAAAATCCAAGCCAATTAATTTTTTTGTTCTAATCATTTATTCAAATCATATACAGTATTTACCGCCATCAATTCGTTAAATAATTTTTTGTATGTTTTTTTTTGAAATATTGATATAAGGGTTGTGATCCTTGTTGCTTCAACGTTTTCAGAAGTTCCCAGAAGTTTATTCATCAGGAAATGAAGTCTACGTTAATAAATCAGGTGAAAACAGTTTTGAAATTTTTGCAAAACTCGTGTTTTTAGTTATATATTATGGCTCCAAGACAAAGACGTGCCTTCAAAAATTTTCCGCATTATAGTACGCTGTTTTTCGAGTAATTAAGTACTCAAAGATTTGTGCATATGCGAAGCTTTAGAAAACTTCAAATTCTGACAGTTGTCATACATAAATTCAAATTATAAATGCTTATATTATATTTTTAAATTATTTTATTATAATGTTGTTACAACATAAAATATTTGTTATTCAAAATTACTACAGAACTAGGCAAAAATTAGAACATTATTCCACTAATCATCCTCACAAGATTTCCGACAACAGTATCCTAATCTGCCAGTTACTTACGCACAACTGCAAAAACATATTCAAGTTTGTGTTATTAACAGAGAGTGGAATCGAGCGATTGATGATTCGCAATAGGTTTGTATCTGTAAGCGACACATGCCACATGCATAAGTGGCACATACCTACATATGCAGTTAATATGTATCTGTCAATGCACAACAGAGCTAATGTAATAAACGGTTTGGTAAACGGCAGCAAATACTGTTGAAACAAAAGTAATGCTGACAAGCGATTTGCGTATCGAATTTTTAATAAAAATAATTTACAAAGAACAAAACTCAAAACTATGTATTTTCTGTGAAACATTGAAAGTATAAAACATTACTATGAACAACTAAAATTTGCAAAAACATAGTAGCATATCGATGCGAGAGCTCACATCAAGCGTTCTTACAAATAATACAAATCTGCATAAAACAAATCTGTATCTGTACACATGGACATACAGCATACAGCTAGTAAATACGTGCTGTATGTCCATGTGTACAGATACAGACTTGTTTTATGTAGATTTGTATTATTTGTAACTAGGTGTTACTGTATTAAATTAGTACTTTTGGATGTTAAAACGTCTTTAAAAATAGAAAATGTCCGTTCCACATCACAACTGGTGATAGATGCGTGATCAAAATGTTGCAAAAGTGCACCATACTTCGAATGTATAGATTTTTCAATCGGCTCTGTGCAGAATTAATATAATATATTCAAATCTAGATTTCTGCTAAATATGGCATCAACTTTTTGTCTCAGTTTGTTTCCAAATTCAGAAGGCATACTTTTCATTCGATCGATAACGGTTTCTAAGTTAATTATCGCCTCTTTTAGGTTAATATCTTGATTTTGCAAGTAAGTAATCGTATCTGTAAGTTTAGCTGGTTTTGTAAATTTTCAATTTGTATTAGGTGTTTACAATTAGAAATGCTTTACATATCATCATCTTGAAAACAAAGCTTTTTAATTCATCCAAGTGTTGTGAATGGAAAAATGCTGCTTCTAGCCATGTTCCCTACCTATTTAATACCGGAACTGGGGGTAAAGGCAAATTTGGAAGTATTTCTTTATATAATGCCACTCATGAAGGTGCTTTGAGAAATATTTTTTAAATGGTGAAACTAACTTCAACATTTGGAAAATGACCCCTTATGTATTCACATACTCTGTGTAGTGCATGTGCTGCACAGTTAACGTGTAGCATATTGGGATAAGATTGCTTTAATAACTTCCCTGTTTTTAACATATAAGCTGGCGCATCAGACAAAAATAATAGCATTCTGTCTTTATAGTTGTTCTCCGATGACAGAATATTATGAATACATTGATCAATTACTTCTGCAACTGTTTCACCATTTACGATTGACAATATTTTAGTTGCAATTAAGTATGATTGGTATGAAGTTGTCGGATGAAGAATACCAACTACATTTAACATTGTCTCATTACATCCGTTGTTTCGTCTGCACTTACCCAAAGATAATGACCAGATAGGTTGGTTCGTATTTTTTCAATGGTTCTCAAATAACATAAATTTTGGTAAGTGGTATTTACGCAAAGTAGATTCATCTGGTATATGACGATCAGTATATTTTGTAAGAGACCTCTTGAGGACTGGATTGTTAAGCTTTTTGAATGGGATATTGGCCGCCATGAAAGCTTCACACAGTTCTTCGTTAAAAGTGTCAGGTGCAGATGGTCATATGTCATCTTGATGAATTTTCAAAGAAACATGTCTCTGCACATTGCACTTTTGTGGACACCTTAAACTTAATGAACAGACATTGCAATATATCTTGGTATCATTACGAATATGCAACCAATCTGTATGGCCTCTAATCCATCCTACCATGGTTGTCCTACGAGAATTCTCCATAGTTATGTATCAAAATAATTGAAACGTACATGAGTGGGTGAAACCCCACCAGTTTTGTATAATACAAAGGTATTTTTAATAATACAAAATATTATTAAAAATCTGGTGTGAAGAACACAAATACAGGTTCGCTATTAATATTTTTTGAGAACATGTCCGAGCATATCCCTCCCCAGAGACGCATATACGTATTTCGCCTTTCTACAGTCTCCACATCGCCATATCACAGAAATTATCCAGACCGAGCGTAGAAGTAAATTCAGCGGACAGCCGAAGTACCTCGCCCTGTCTACATAACCAATGCGAACCAACGACGCTCTTCCAAAGATGGTACAGCCGTCTCTCTAGAAACTGTATTTTGTTTGTGTCTTCACTCATAACTACGGACTAACCGCATGTGTAATGTATCAGAATAATTGAAACATACATGAGTGGGTAAAACCACACAAATTTTGTGTAATACAAAGGTATTTTTTTTAAAAAAGGTATATAACCCCTTACCACAATTATTAGTCGTATCCTAAATACGTATTTCGACAACTAAGTTGTCATCATCAGTAGGTAAAAACTACTAATTAAAAGTCGCACATGGGGCACAGTTAAACAAGAGAAACGCTTGGTGGGGGGTAACAGCAGAGCAGGGGTAACAGCAGAAATTTAGACATGTGAGAAGCCATACATATGAAAAAACACAAATATTACCTCCTTAACAATGACATGTCACCTATTTGTAATTGACTTTTAAATTGTATACTAACAATATCTAATAATTCATAGAACCTTTTCACGTTACTCGATTGTTTTTTAATATAAGTCAACACAGTCAGATGTCTTGTTTTTTCATATGTAACGGTTCCTTCAAAATTTTGTCCTTCTTAGAATTTTCAATAGAGTACAGTTTTTACAATATACGACCATACTTTCCGATTTTAGCATTTTTTAACCATTTGTAATTGGAAATATTTTTACACCCCTACCCAAAATAGATATTTTTACTATACATGTACTCGAAATAATACGTTTAAATATACTATTGTTTTGTGAAAATAAAAGGTGGTTTATCTAAGTTTAATAGTGGGTCATCGTAGTTCTTAAAATCGAAGTGCCGCCCCCCTTAGAGAGGATGTCTGCCGTTCCTTTGTCCGACAATTTAACATATGTTCAGACCTTTTCCAAAAGTAGGTACGCGTTTGTCTCGTAGTTTTAGATTGACTTGTTAAATTTAGTCTATACAGGGTTGCAGTGTATAATAGTTGTGCGGAAGCGTTTCTCTTGTTTAACTGTGCCCCATGTGCGACTTTTAATTAGTAGTTTTTACCTACTGATGATGACAACTTAGTTGTCGAAATACGTATTTAGGATACGACTAATAATTGTGGTAAGGGGTTATATACCTTTTTTTAAATTTTGATTTAACCACAGTCTCCATTGAAAGAATTTTAAAGGTATTTTTAATAATATAAAATATTATTAAAAATCTGGTGTGAAGAACACAAATACAGGTTCACTATTAATATTTTTTGTGAACGTGTCCGAACATATCCCTCCCCAGAGAAGCAGATACGCTCGGTCTGGATAATTTCTGTGATATGGCAATATGGTTCTTTATTGTGAATGTGTCTGAAGATATCCTTTCTCCAGCAGGGGCGTACCGATGAGCCTGTAGAAAGGCGAAATACGTATCGGCGTCTCTGGGAAGGGATATGTTCTAACACGTTCACAAAAAATATTAATAGCGAACCTGTATTTGTGTTCTTCACAACAGATTTTTAATAATATTTTATATTATTAAAAATACCTTTGTATTTTCCATAGTTAATCAAAATAAAGAGTAATAGTAAGAACAGAAAAAAATGGACTAAAAAGAAGAAACAAAAACTACTCCAAAAATAAGGTAGTAAATTAAACTTAATATTTATAAACAATTATAGGACAAATATACAATATAACAATATAAAACGGATTTTTTAAAATATTATAATATTATTTTTTAAAATATGTAACCAAATAACACTGAAAGAAGTAATCCGTTATAGAATAAAATAGAAAATATACTATCTCAAGAACAATAAATATATATATGTATATGCATGTATAACAGCATGTAAACACGAGAATACACTTTGGAAATTAGCGGATATATTTTTTTTGAAGCGATTATTTCAAGAAGTCTAACGAAATATATAAATGTATATTCCGTCTTACACGCCACTGCTGAATTTAATTTATGAAGGATTACACACAATGTACTATTCATAAGACGGTAATAAAAACACCTGCTTGAAGAATGCAATCGAGCAAGCAAATAGTGGAGCTATTATAACATGCATAAAATACCTGAGACCACCACGTTTTATCGGAGCAATTGGTCATTCAATCGCTTCAGTCCGCTCTCTGGTTATTAAATTTGGTGAAACAGGTGCGCTAACTCGTAAACTTGTGAGTGGAGTACCTAGAAAACGAACAACAAATTGCATTGAGGATATAAAATCAATTGCAACACTATGACAAGTTCATTTGTCAGTGGGGATATGTCATACTTTTTTTTAAATGGACTTAAAGTTGTTTCCATATAAAATTGAAGCAGCTTGTGAAGTGAAACAGGTAGATTTTGTTACGAGAACACAGTATTTTCTATGGTTTTTGAATAACATAAATAATAATGACATTCTCGACAAATGCTTCTTTTCGGATAAGGCTTGGTTCCATCTTTCAGGATATTCAAACAAGCAAAATATGAGATTTTTTTTTGCAGAAAACCCTCATGAGTTTGTGGAAACTACGCTACATCCACAAAAAAGGCGCCTGGCTAGCAGCTTCAAGAAGACGAATTATTGGGCCTATATAATAAACTTCATAATAACGAACTTACGGAAGTATATTTCCATCATTAACCAGCTCACAAATCTCGAAAAACAATAGCTTTTTGCAAGAATTTTTCGACACAAGAATTATTAATTTTCCTCCAAGATCCCCAAATTTGACAATTTTAAATTATTTTATTGTTCCATATTTAAAGAATACGATTTTCAAGACCAGATATCACACAATCTAAGAGCTTTGTAATACAATTATGAATTCTCGTGCTGACATAACCCAAGAAATCCTAATAAATGGCTTTGAAAGCATGAAGCGTAAAGTTCAACTTTGTCTTGAAAATAATAGTCAGCATTTCCAACATCAGCTTTAGTATTATTTTCTTTTAATTTTGAGTATTGTAATAAAAATTTTTGAAAAACTAAATTACTAATTATTACACACATTTACATGACATAACCAAACTATCAAAATTATACGTTTGTAAGAGAATATGTGCATGTCACCAACCAATAAGAAAAAGGATAGCCGTCTCTAATGAGGAAAGTTATTGAAGGCACGTTATACGTTTCCACTGAAATTATTAAAAAAGAACCTTAAGTATGCAAAATGCATATCTCGTTTAGATCTACATGATATCGTTACGCTCTTGAATTCGCGTAAAATCAATCTACGCGAAGTACAGTTTCCGAGAAAAGTATAAAACACTTACAATTCAGCAGAGAATTCGCAATTACGGAACCTGTCTGTATAAATACGTTATTGACTAATCATTGGAAAATTATCATTCACTCTATCTACATTGCCTACGTCAATAAAAAATTTAGCTTGGAACGTATTTATATTTGAGACACCACTATTAAGATCGAAGTAATCAACAAGTATGCACCTCGTGCTCATCAACTTCGCAAGATCGTCCATTTGTTTCGTTGATATAGTTGCCTGGTTCCGTTCTTGCGGCTATCAGGCTCTTTTTCATTAGTGTTATTGTGAAACGATTTGAGATCCATCAACGTAAAATTCTTCGATCCAAAATACTGGTAGTATTTGCAATCGGTGTTTAGTACTTTCGTTCATCTTCAGGTAAATATTAGTTTGAATTTAGTTAGTTCCAGTTTAACTATTAGTTATTAGATGTTAAGTGGACATCTTCAGAAATTTTTATTAACATCTCTCTTTATAAAATAAGTTTTTAATAATTTCTTGACAATTAAATCTATGTATTACATACGTAGAAAAGTAATATATATTTTCATACTTCACGTTTTTCATTTAACCGCAAGGATGAGTTTAAATTAATTTTTACTTAGTTTTTTTTTAATTTGTGGTATTCTTCTTGGAATAATTTTTTCATACACTCCGGTTGTATAAATCCGGGTAATAGATTTTATATAAAAAAATTACTTTTTTATATGAATCAGAATTAATTTCCTGGAAAAAATAAAAACTTGTCTTCTTGTTCGCACTAATAAACTAATAGATTAGTTGCCAAGCACTTTATAATGACTATAAGTACTTCATTATCTTGAAATCTCAACGAAATAATCATTTAGAAATCGCATATTTATATTATAGAGCTATTCTAGTGATCATTACATTACTCTTCTCTGCTCGTAGGATGGAAGGGAAATTTATGTTTTCTATGAACGCCAGATATATTTTAAATACTTTTATTTATAATTTAATTCAGTGCAATATAATATATTAATGAAAAAGAAAAATACAATACATTTTAATACAACTACAGATCCATTAAAAATAATCCACTAATGTTAAAGGAATATTAACTGGTCTGGTGTATTAAAAATTGTTAAGTTTTATAATATCAGGAAATTCCTTAAATACTTTCAACTCAATATAAGCTGTAATATTACATTTACCAGGAGGTATATAAATTTTCTTCTTTAAATGTATAAAGTTGACTGTAACCTATTTCTACTTTTGAATATATAAATTGATATTCCATATATCAAAATGCCTGCTAACGTTAATAGATCAATTTTTTTATAATATCTCGACCTACCCCATTGGCATATATCACTATATTGACACTAATTATTCTGTAGATAACATATACTTTATATTTCAGAATAAATAACAAAAATTACGTAATTATTTGTAAATTAAATTATTACAATGAAGTTTGTAGTTTCAATGTTCGCCTAGTGATAAACTTAAAAGTTAAACCTTCTCAGCATTATCTATCACCTTCACCCTAATCGTAGCATAATGTTTCTACGTGTTATGAAAACGATTGTCGAATCGAATGTCAAATTACGTAAGGGAGAATTCTGGTGTTCTTCAAGGATCTCATCTTAGGCCTTTTTAGTTTGTATATCAACAATATCAGGAATATCTAATGTTTTTACGTCCGCTAACGATTCAAATATTTGTCGTGATATTAAAAACTTTCATTTACTGTTACAATCTAATCTTGCCAATATTGTAACACAAATAAATTATATTTGAATTTAGACAAATGCGAATTTATTATGCAATAGTAATAAATGCAATTGGTATCCAAGATTTACTAAAAAGTTTAATTGATTTTACTTTGAAAGAAGTATCAATTATTAGAGATTTTTTTCGATTCATATTTCGCATTTCTTTTAATCCAAATTCGAAATTTTATTGGTAAAACGAAGCCGTTTAATGATTTAAACTGTATCATTACATTATTTGAATCTCTTGTAATTAATAACTTAATTAATTGTCCAGTTCATTCAATATCATTACATACATCAATACATACTTGAATTTACAGATTCAGAAATAGTGAACTAAATTATATTGATCTATTACCTATTGTATAAATATAATTAGATATATTATTAGATATATATATAGATAGATATATTTAGATATATATTATTAGATATATATTAGATTATATTATTAGATATATAATTAGATTTTAGTGAAACGTAAATTGTTAATTGTTGATACCTTAATAATACATAAAATTGTTCATTAGTTCTGAAAAATTATTTTAATTTATTTTAGAATTCCAATGTGTCCACGTTAAAGGGTAGAACTATTGTTACCTTCGAGTTAATTGTATCGATACATAAATTTTGCTCACTTCTTCTTATTGTTTGTTATTTTTCTTGTAAGTTTCATATTACCATTTTTTTCTTTCGAATTTAGCCTACAGTACTGTTTCACATCTTTGCGACTAGCCTTTGATTTATATAATACTTTGCAACATGTATCTTGTCATTATTCATGTCCATCATGCTAATGAGGTGACCATCTTATCTGTTCTATTTTTTTGGTAGTCTCAACTTTTTTAAGATCTTTTTTTTATGTCATATTTTCTCGTTACTCCTAGGACTTTCCACAAATACCTAATTTCCAGCAATTATACTTAACTCTTAATCCGTCAATAATGTTCTCTTCTAAACATTAACACTATCTTAAAATTTCCTTAAAGACGATAATTTTTGTTCATCTACTGCTCATCTACTCATCGCTTTTTATTATTGTCCATGCTTCTGATGGTGAGGATATTTAATAAGGGTTTTATATGTCAATATCTTAGTTTTGTTTTGTTTACTATACTTGATATCAAGAGCTTTCCAAAGCAAGCTCATTAGCCAAGTATATTATTTTCTCAATTTCTGCACTTATCAAGTTGCTTTCGTTTATGTGGAATGCAATATATATCTACTGCCTTATACCCTAAAATATATAACTTTCTGTACCTAGTCTTATGCTAGAATCTATCCGCTCCTGTTAATAATAGTTCCACTAGTCGCCAAAGATAGTTCTCTTATGGCCTTTTACAGGGCATTGCATGAAAAGCCATCCTCCTGGCGTGCCTGAAAGGATTAAAACAGGCTGCAGTATTTTTTGTTTAATTTCATACCAAATAATAGTATTATACAAATATCCATCATAATACATCCATTTAAAAAATGTTTTTTGTTGATCGTCGGAATTTATATTTTGGGTTCTCTCTGTAAACTCCCCAAGTAGCAATAATTAATTTTGAGAATAAATCCAGAAATCGTTTATATTAATTTTAAATACATTCTTTCCAGTCTTTTAAATATAAATATCAGTTCAGTACACTTAAGTGTGATCAACTCAAACTATGTACATTAGAAAGTGGTCTGTTCCTGTTCATATCTTGGTACTAACTCACAATATGAATTGTCCTTTCTAAATTTAGACGCTTTGTTCCAATATCTATCATTTGAATTAATTAAAATAAAATGCGAGCATGTAATTTCGAAAGTTTTGTTTACTTAGATCTTTAATATATTATATGCACAGAGATATTCAAGAATCTGATAGACACATCTCCGTTATCTTAAATTTATTTTACGGAAATTATATCTTCTTCTCTTTTCTTAATTCAGCATTTTATATGTTTGTTTTATGTGTGTCTGTGTTTTGCGGATAATAAGAGTGAATTTAGAACATTATTTATTAATTTAATTACTGATTATGAATCTTGAATAAAAATGTATTTGTTATAAGTTTGTTCACGGAGACAGCTATTCAATCATAAATGAGATTTATCGTTCAACTTAGATGGAGATGATTCTGGTTAAATATAAGAAAACCGTAACCATAATCCTTAGAGTGATCAAGTCTAATAAGAACTTTGGATAAAATTGTGCGGTTCAAAACGGTATGGGTAACATTAACATTAGAACGAAACATAAGCGTGTTAGGCCCCTTTAATAATAAATGTGGTAAATGCACAAATAAAAAAAAAAAACTGTTTAGAGAATGGAAAATATTCTAAACTATTTAACTATTCAAAAATAACTTCTAGTAAATGTATTGCATGTTTCTTTAATATATCTTTTTCTAATGCATTAGCATGTTATGAAGTTACGCTTCGTTTCTTTTATACTTTCTTTAAAATAATAGATTTTTAACATTTGTTCCATATAAGCACATGCATCACTGACGCAGAGATCATTTTTCTTGACGACAACAGTATACATGTATATAAATTATTGTGCAACGTAAATAAATTAACTATAACTTCAGAGAACTATTTCAGTGCATTGAAAATGGTATTATTTTCGTCACGAAAATTGTAATAATAATTAGAGAACGGATGCAATTTCCATAAAACGCATTCGGCAATTGGAATTGTGTATAACGTCGCTCAGTACATCCCGGCGTAATTCAATGAAGTATTTGTTTGACTTACTCGGCCACCTGGTCTCGCAGCGATAACAATGGACAACCCAGCTATTGTATTCGGAGAATATAGTGTTTTCAGTGGTGTCGTGTACGTAGATAAAATACATGAGTTTATCGTATTTCGTAAGAGAAATAGCACGTACATTCCTTTTCTTTTCATTTAAGCAACATCTTCCAATTATTTTCACGTAAGTGTGCATAAAATTTCGTTATTTAATTTCGTTTATTTGGATCTAGAATATTCTTACTGTGTGTGAAACGTTATTGAAAAATTGCAATAAATCAACCGTAAAACGTCACGTAGGATCGTTAAAGCACGAAAAAAAATTGAACCGTTGGAATCTGACAATTTTAACGAAGAACTCCGTGAAACTTTTATGGCAGCTAATATTCCATTATTTAAATTGAACAATCCAATTTTGAAGACATTTCTGAAAAAATATACTGGTCGAAATGTTCCTGATGAATCAACTTTACGCAAATATTATGTTTCTAGGTGCTATACGAGAACAGTAGAACGCATTAGAAGCCATCTTTTAAATCAATACATATGGATAAGCGCCGACGAAACGGTGGATATGTTAGGACGCTGTGTGGTAAATGTTGTAGCTGGTGTACCACATCCAACTATTCCCTATAACTCATATGTAATAGCAACAAGTGTTATAAATAGAGTTGATGCGGAAACAGTTGCTGAAACCATTAAGGAGAATATGCAAAAAATTCTTCATTCGGACGTCACGTACAAAGAAAAAATACTTTTATTTGTCAGTGATAGTGCTGCGTATATGTTAAAAACAGGCAGACTATCGAAGAAAACATATCCTAATATGCTGCATATTACTTGTGTAACACATGCTCTCCACAGAATCTGTGAATATATCAGAGACACTTTTCCGGAAGTTGATAGACTTGTATCAGCTTTTAAAAAAGTTTTCAGAAAAACACCATTGAGAGTAGCTCTTTTCAGGGAAAAATTTCGATCTCTGTCACTGCCTCCCACTCCAGTAATAACTAGATGGGGAACATGGCTGCAAGTTACTAGTTATTATGCTGAGAATTTCGATAGTCTAAAACATTTCGTAACACTGCTAAAGGAGGATGCTAGAAGTATTGGTGAGTGCAAGGAACTCACACAAATCCCAAATTTAAAAAATCAGTTGTACTTTCTTCACGAACACTTTGGAAAATTGCCAAAACTAATCACTTATTTTGAAAATCGAAATCTCAAATTAAATGACGGATTTACCACATTAGATGTTTCTCTTAATAATTTGAAAAGTATTGCAAGTGACTTCGGATGTGGCCTTCGGCAAAAGTTTGAAGCAATTCTTAATAGAAATCCAGATTTAATTACATTGCAGCAATTATGTATGGAGACAATTCCACAAAATCTAACGGCTAAATATGAAGAAATAAAAGAATATATCCAGTATGCACCTATAACCAGTTGCGATGTAGAAAGGACGTTTTCTATTTATAAGGATGTACTTAATTCAAAGAGAACAAAATTGACAGAAGAAAACCTTGAGAAACTATTGCTAGTCAATATTAATACTCCATTACTCAACTTTAACGACAAAATGAACAAATAAAAATGTTCCAATTATAGAAATAAAATTAAAAACTTTAAAAATACAACTTTTCAACAAATACATATTACTATGAACTGTGGTGTTGATTAATTATTTGAATTGGCCCACAATACACAACAGCTTGCTCGGTCTAACTCTAATCGGTTCAGCCTTCCAGGAGCTCTTGTATCTTCAGGTTACCCTCGAAGGGTATGTGTTAAATAAAAAGGTATTAGAAATGAAACTCACATTAACAACACAAACATATAATTTTCAAAAAAAAATAAAAAACTTCTCTTAACAAAGTATTAAGAGTGTCTTATGCAACACTAATGCATAAGACTGAGGAAAGCTTGTATAAATATTGACTTGTACACAAGATAAAAAACTTCAATTTGACCGCGAACAAACTTAACCTAATTAAATAGTTAGCAAAACTTTCAAATTTAATTAATTACGTTAACCAAAAACTTCAAACGTCAAACAGAAAATTATCTGTAAGCGCGCAACTCAAAAAAATGACTAGATCATGCGCTTTATAACATGATCAAACTCCCACCAAATTTCCATGACCTTCAATACAACTACAGCCAGCCAAAAGCAAAAACTAGCAAAAAAAACTAAAATGTTGAAAATTTTTCTGATTATAAATATATATTATAAAATAAATTTACTGAATTTACGAGCTCAATCAATATACAAATAACTTAACTAAATTAATATAAATATAACTATTCTTGCAAATGCAAAAATTAATTAATTAATTAATGTGGTCGTCGCACCTCACTAAAAAAATTATACTTAAAGAGAGATTTCAGATAGGTCGCACAAATCAAAAATTACAAGTATCAAAAACTCATAATTAATCGAAAATTACTTTAAACACATCAAATATCACAACTAAAAACACAAACGGAAATTAACTATAATATACTGAATAAAAAGGAAGTCTTTATTCAGAAAAATTAACTCAACCTATCTGTCTAACGGATGAAAAATCTCTAACGCTCCCCTACGGAAATGAATACCTCCATACCTAAAACAAAATCAAAAGACCGACTACAACGATATACTTCCGTCGTGGCGGGAACCGCAAACATCAAGACCACGCTCGAACATTCTAAAGGCGTGGACAAAAATACACATTATATTCAAATTTGAAATAAAATATAAAATATCTCTAATTATTTTCCTGGAATAAAATGTACATAAATATATATAGTCTTTTACTGTTTCTTTAATTTTTCTTCGGGGAAAAATTCATGACAATATGTATTTCGTAATTTTATAGATCACCACCCGTATGTTTTCCAATTATATAAATAAAATTAATTAATAAATATGTATTTCGTAATTTTAGGTAGATAGATCACCACCCGTATGTTTTCCAATTATATAAATAAAATTAAAAACTTTATAAATACAACTTTTCAACAAATAAATATGTATTTCGTAATTTTATAGATCACCACCCGTATGTTTTCCAATTATATAAATAAAATTAATTAATAAATATGTATTTCGTAATTTTAGGTAGATAGATCACCACCCGTATGTTTTCCAATTATATAAATAAAATTAAAAACTTTATAAATACAACTTTTCAACAAATAAATATGTATTTCGTAATTTTATAGATCACCACCCGTTCGTTTTCCAATTATATAAATAAAATTAAATATTTTAGAAATACAGCCTTTCGCCAGTACTGCACTGGGCTTTGCGTCATGTGGTAAGCGTGTCCGTTATAATATTGATATTATATAAACAATGATGGGTAACAATCACCTGTGCAAATGTATACACAAAACTGAAAGGTTATACGAATACATATCATACGAGTATATTTTTTAGATTAAAAATTTCCCGTCGAGTGTTGTAGTGTTCTCTTCATTTACGTCAATACAGAGATTAGTTCTACGTGTAAATTTATAAATGAAAACATGAATTCATATAGTTAAGATTAAGTTAACCCTAAACGGCGCAATTTTTTTATATTAGGTAATAAGAAAATCATACTGGCCTTGTTAAAACATAATGAAACGTCACACTTGCTGCATTTAATAAACGTCAGCTTTTTACAATTTGGTTTCTTACATCTTACTCTATTTGTACTATACTCAGGCGACTCAGGCCAGTGTCCTATCTCTTCTTTTTCAACTGTATTTGCGTCTCAATGTCATTCGACCGTCTTCCACGTTTTAAAATACTTTGGCTTCCTTCTCTGCACAAACAATCAGCTATTTCAATTCTGTACTCTGATAGCGAAATATATTTTTCATTTCGTGAAATCATTTCTTTACGATAAATAATCCAACTGTTGACTAAAGTCAAATCAACTAAATGGTAAAAAATCCTCATATACCACTTCTTCGTCCGAATTTGAATTCCGCCCACGCCACCCATATTGCGATTATATTCTTTGATCAAGTTTGGATAATCAATTTTAACTACTTTTGTTTGCTTTTTATCGTGTCGGTCAACCTGTTGTATAGGTAATTTCCCTGTAAAGCTTGATATAAGTATAACAAGCTTTTTGTCCTTCCAGACAGTTGACACATCAATACCTTTCACGTTTCCTACATATTCATAAGATGTTCCTCTAGGTTCTTTTTTAATTTTTTGCTCATTAGGTAATTTATAGTTTGGAATACGATTTCCTCTAATAGTTCCCAAGGAATACACACCCTTAGTTGCCAGGTAGTGAACAAGTGCTAGAGTGAAGCGTAGTAATTGTTAAAATACAATCTAAAGAATTGATTACATGGGCTGTTCTTGGCTAGCCGGACTACAACATTTGCACTACAACTCAAATCAGGTTCGCTGTATAATATATTTTTGTTTTCCATTCCTGTATAAATTTCGAACTTATTTGCGTATCCACTGACACCACTCAAAACACATAATTTGAAACCCCATTTATGGGGTTTCATCGGTAAATATTGTTTTAAATAATGACGAGTTTTAGTGCTACATAACTGTTCGTCCACACACAGATATTGTTCATAGGGAACTGTTTCAAAAATTGCTTTTAAAAAGTCTACTACTGATGTTATTTTTTTATGCAGTCTGTCTACATTAGGATCATCTTTTGTTTGCAATGTCGCATTATCATTAAAATGTAAATATTTTTTAATTAATTGAAATTTCTTCTGGCTCATACAGTCCTTTATTTGTTGAAGGCCAACCTTTTGAGACCAGTATGACTTTATACTTGGTAAATGTACTACCGACGTATAGATTATTATACCTATGTACTTTTTCAAATCTTCTATGCTAATATTAACAGGTTTTGATGGATCAGTTTGTATACCATAAAGATTAAATTGTTCTTTAATCATTTCGAAAAGTTTATTGTTGAAGAAGTATGAAAAAAATTGATATGGAGTATCAAGTTGTGCAAATGCGTTTGGCAGCGTCGTCTTACCTTTAAATGATACCACATCCTCATTTAAAAGTATATTTTGTTTTTCCATATAATGTCTTTGTAATTTATAATTTCATATTCATTATTTTGCGGTTTGTCCACAAGTTCTTGCATTCACCAAATACAGCATCGTCTTCAAATACAATTGGCATCGTATTGAGGTCAAAATTATCGTTTTCATCCGCTGACTGCTCAATATCATCATCACTCATAGCCCAATTCTGAGCAATTTCTTCTAATTCCTTGTCCGACAGCGGGATTTTGGAATTTATTGCAGACATCTAAAATGTACGTCGAAAGTGCGCGGTCCATCATAAATGAAACATTCCTATTTATTACTTACAATCTTCAGATTTTCCAATATTGCCAGTTACTATGTGTGAACAATACAACTATAATAATCCCAGATACTGAAAATATTTTTAATTACCTCTACTTTCCCCAAAAACATACTCACAATACGATTCTGGCATACGCTATAGTTATCGTATTATAACGATCACATTTAAACTGAATAATAAAACACATCTAGAGTAGATGGCGGTTGCAGTTAATAGTATAAATTAGACGGTGTGTAACAGAATAGATACGTTGCTATTAAAATTCAAGTAAACTATTATGTATATTTCAACAGCCAATTATTTACTACGTATCAGATATGATATGTTGCACCGTTAAGGGTTAAGCATAATAGTTACTTTCATGATATGTAAGAATTTGTCTATAATCGATAGTTCGTTCCAGGACTCGCGCCTCAGAGAAAATTGACAAATGCCGACGACAATCTAGATCCCAAAAATGCAAACTAAGAAAAATTAATTGCTTGTATAAGAGAGCTGTGAGATGTTTAAAATCCAGTTGCCAATGTGAATAAGATCTGTTGCTAAGCTTATATTATCACACTCAGAATGACGTGGCTGCCAAAGTATCAACAACAACACGTTAGGTTAAGGCAGATGTCATTCAAGATGCTACACTCGCCATCACATTAATCTCATTTTATTTTTTTAAATAAAACAATAAATGGCGATTCTGAAAAGAAGCTTGTTTATTCTAATACACGTGAACTTATCATAAAAAACAGGAGAAAAGCTGTAACATAATAATAATAACAGAAACAACATAGCCAAAATGGATCATGAAACAAAAATAAATGCAATCAGGGCAAGTGCTCAAAGTCGCCACCATTCATTTGCAAGCATAATTGTGCCCGCCGCAAAAGACTTTAGAATTCGTAACTATTTCAGAAGTAATTGTAGCAAAGGCCTGCTGAACGCAACTCCTGAGTTGTTCTTCTGTAGCAACAGGATGCTTCATTGTTAACGTAGCCCCATAGAAAGAAATCCAGAGGATTTAAATCGGGAGACCACGCAGGCCAGTGTCATGGACCGCCACAGGGTCGCCCTATCCATCGTTCAGGATGATTTATTATTTCTCGAACATCTCGACTGAAGCGTGTTGGTGCGCCATCGTGTTGAAACTAGTTGTTCACACGAAAAAGCAGTGGACTATCTTCAAACAAATTGCGAAGTTCTGCGTTCAAAAATTCTGCATAAATGTGTCCCATTAACCTTGCAGGGAATTCAAAAAGTCCTACCTAAGGAGAGAAGTTAGATGACATGTAAACTAATTTCTATTGAAGACATACCATACGATTCCCTAATAGACCAGCCCACAAATTTATAGAAAATCGTTTTTGAAATGCTCTTGAAAATAGAGCATGTGGATTTTCTTCTGCTCAGATGTGATAATTATGTGCATTGTAGCAATCCTTGCCTGCTGAAAATTGATTCACCAGTAAACAAAATCCTAGATACAAAATTAGGATTGTTTTCTTTTTGATTTAAAAGCCATGTACAGAATTCCCGTCTGGCAGGGTAATCTTCTGGCTGGAAATGCTGCACAGGCGTATAATGATACGGATGTCGTCGTTCAGCCTTCATCACTCGATGTACAGAAGTTTTTGAAATATTCAATTCCTATGCAACTTCTGTAATGCTTTCAGTACCTTCTTCAAAGCTATCTGAAGTAGCGTCTTTGTATTCAACAGTGCCTACAGTCCTAGGCATATCACCTTTCTATTATGTAAAATTTGATTTGTCTCGATTGTTCGTGCGATAGTCGTGAGAATCGCTTTGTGATACACAGGACCAGGATGACTCCTTTTAGGAAAGCGTTGGGCACAAACGTTTGCTGCCTCTCTAGCATTCTGTCCATATTCTCCGTAAATTATAAACATTTCCACATAATCCGAAGAGCACGATTGAGCATGACGGCGTTACTAAAGCGATTTGAAGGAATTTGGAAGAAACTTTGACACTAACGTTTCTCAAAAGTTCCATTGTCGCCCAATTTAAGTGACAACGTAATAAATATGTAACCTAGCAATAATTATAAAAAATCCTCCTGGATGGCTTACAATGCTCTAATTTGTTGAACTAAAATGTTCTTTTCTTGAATACCGTCAATAAATAATGTTATCTTATGATTTCTCTTTTTTTCTCTCGAGAACGAGTTCTGGGATACTTGTATATATAGTGCATTCAGAAAGGTCCAGTACCAATTTACGAATGTAAGAATAGCGCTATCTAGATTTTGCCGTTGGAATTATTTAATCTAAAATCATCATCAAATTACTATAAAAATTTCGGATTGATAAATGACTGCAATATAAGAAAGAGTTACGATAGAGTTTTGTTTTAAATATGGTGAATATATTACAAATCTTTTCAATAATAAAACTTGCATACTGAATTCGTCATCTATATCAAACAGTAAATCTTTTTACCATTCGGAAGAAGGGTTCTTTTTGATGAAAACACACCAGCACATTTGTCTACTTGTTACTTGGTTTCTAAATAAAAAATCTGCGTCTATAATTAATCACCAGCTTTATTTTCAGATTCAGCTCCTGTAGATATTGTTGCTCCCAAAATCAAAAATTCCATTACAAGAAGATTATTAACGACGTAAAGAGTATTTTGAGAAATATCTTAAAATAGGATTTCGCACAAGCGCATCACGGGCTCTGCGAGTGTTTATACAGTGCGATCGGAGAAGTCGCACACATCAAAATAAATATACACGTGTATTTTATAACTGTATAATTATAATAACCTTATATCATATACACATATCACTATATAACATTTTATATGTTTCACATCATATGCTCAAAATGGCTGCCTTGTTCAGTAAGGCATGCAGGACCTCGTTTTACCAAGTTTGAGGCCACTTTATGCAGCATGTTTACACTGATAGAGTTAATCTCCGTTCTTATGTTCATCTTCAGTTCCGTGTATAATTGTTTAGACAAAAGAAAGATATGTGGAAAATTAAATACAAGTTTTTAGTTTATTTCTCTGCCCATAAAAACTCAATTCCGGAACTTTTTGAATAAACTATGTACGCACTTAATTAAAAACATAATTTAGATTCGTTTTAAATTATTATCTTAGATCTAGATGGAATATATCTTTAACACATTTCACATCTTAGAAAAAGATAAACTAATATATAGATCCATTTTATCATTTATTTTTAATTAAAAAAGATACGAAACAATGCTTTTGTCTTTTCATCAAACGATTCGAAAATGTACATAGCGGTAACATGATACTTATACAGTATCACGCTACCGCTATACACAGTACAAGGGATTTATACATAAGTGGATTGATTGCATACGACAAGGCAAAGCAAAGATTTCTTATTTAGAGATAAACCCGAATTAACATTGAAAAAAGCATTGTCTGAGCTTCAGTTTAATAAAAGTTAGACAGCAATTGATTGAAGCGAGAGTTTCTGACCAAAACCTACAAGATATAGGGTCTATACCTTGTAGGCTGTGGTCAGTAAATTGTCGAAGTCTATAGTCTATACTATAGACTTCAACAATTTACAGCATACCGGAATTCATTTGTTGCCTCTTTCTACATCCACTGTAACTCACCTAAACTTTCAGCTACTGAATCTACCTCTTGCTTGAACTCAGTGGCGGCTCGTGAGTTATGAAAGAGGGTGGGCACAAAAAAAAACTTACCTACTTTTTGTACATAAAATCCATTCTCCTATTTTTCATGCTGGAAAAGGCGTCTAAGACTTTGTTGTCAAAATCCAGGATAAACTGGATGAACTTCTTTTCTATTGATAGGACCGCCAATGCATTCAGTCGATCTTCTGACATTGTGCTTCTCAGAAAAGTTTTAATGCGTTTGAGGGTGGAAAAACATCGTTCACATTTTGCTGTCGACATGGGCGTTTTACAATAATATTCAGCAGCTTGTGTGTTTCCGTCAAAACCTTTTTTAGGTTGTTGTCTGTTATGAACACTAATTGGGCTTAAAATAGTGTTACATACTTCCTTTGCAATAACAGCTCTGTTCTCTCCAGCTGTCGTTTTTTGTTTTTTCCTTGCAGGTTCTCCATTATTGCGTACTTGATTATCATTGTCAGTAGAATTTCTTAAATTTATAATGTGAATAATTTGCTGCTGGAATTGTTCATTTGCCTTTTGCAGTTGAGCACTGTCAATCCCGCGCATTTGAGTCTGATTTAATAATATTTTAACATGGAGCAATTCAAATGTTTCAATAAACCACTTGCTTCACTAATAGTAACTGAATCCATGCTATCTTCGTCAATAATTTTGTCTAAACATTCTTTGAAAGAATCCTGATGTTCAAATAATGTGTTCACAGTTCGACTTTTGAAAATCCAGCATGTGGAGTAGCGTGTGGTAATTACGTTTGACTATTTCATCAAAAATTACCGTTCGTTTTGGGGATCGAGAAAAAAAACTTGAAAATGACTGCAAATTTGCAAATTTTTACACATATTTATTTATGTGCATGTGGAAATGTTCTTTTTATAATAGCTTGGGCACCATTTGCCTTACCACTTATCACGGATGCCCCATCGTAACTTAGAGCAATTAGTTTATAGTTATCAGACCCAGAAGGAGAATTTAAAATAGTTTGCGATTCATTCAGCAATGTTTTTGCTAAAACATCAGCATTATGTCCACCCGGCTTAAAAAAGACTAAACGCGTTCAAAAATTTGTCCAATAAACACGTATCGAATAATAACAACCATTTACTGATTATTAGCGGTGTCTGTAGTTTCATCGGCCACCAAAGCAATGAAACTTGCAGATTTAATTTATTTTAATATTTCCTGCTTGTAAGCTTGCTACATTGCATCTAGCAATTCGTTCTGAATAGTTTTTGAGGCGTCTTTAAACACTTGTGAACCTTTCATATGTTTTGTAACCACAGCGTCTAATTCAGCTGCAAAGTTAATTAAACCTACATAACTACCTGGATTTTCCGACATCAATGTCTCATCATGGCCTCGTAACGCCAATTCAAAAGCTTCACAAAATTTTATACACATAATTAACCGGTGCAAAATATGACGATTTTTTTCCATATCTTCGCTGTACTTAATTTTATGTCGCAAATAAGCACTGTCTAACTGTTCACGTTAGTCCACTTTGCTTAGGACACTAAAATTCACGCATGCATTCATGTGAAAAACAGAATTTCCGTGCTTCTTTGCCCTTTCTGCGATATGCTTTAAATCATTCAACCCTTGTTTATTCCACGCACTAACCTCTTATCAGATAAAACAAAATAGTTTATTTGTTAGTGAACATCCCCAAATTCACTCATATTTTTCATATATATTTTTATTGAATACTCTATTGTAAGTTCGAGTTTTACTTGTTGAAGTGTAGTTTATTTGAAGTTTAGGGATAGGCCTTCCTTTCTTCTTAATTAAAAGTTTTTCCTCAAATGATAGTGGGTTTTTTAAAAGATTTTGCAGTATGTGACGGAAACAATGCAATCACAACGTTAACTGGGGTCGACCGAGTTTGTGCCCCCAAAACGACGTATAAACGCATATGGCGAAGATAAGCGGAACCGGCTGATCCATATTCGGAATAGGTACATCTGAAATCGTGCTCCGGAACATAGTTTTGATCGTTTATGCGCTAGTGTCTGTGGTGCGGAAGGAAACTTTGATACCATCGTTATAAAAATACGTAAAAATAATAAAATACAATATTGCACTGAATTACATGCGAATTTCTTTCTGTGTATCTTGGTGGTTGGGTGGGCACGTGCCCTTGTGCCCTTTAGTACCAGCCGCCATTGCTTGAACTAACTTCTTTACTTCGTCTTTTTCAATTTGAGATTCCGTCCTTCAACGTGTTTGGAAGACAGATACTACCCGATAAACATAAACAAAAACACATTGGATGGGCACAAAAGATATCAACGGTAATTACTCAATCATTGTGTTCAGTAATCAACTTCTTTTCAATGCTTGAATACTTAAAGAGAAAGCCTCGTCGTTTCAAAAGGTCTGCGTTATCGGATGCATAATAAAACAGTTCGTTAAAGTAAGGCCGTCGTAATATAGACGATTTCGGGACTGTGTGCCTCTTCACAGTAAAATTTAATTACTCGAAAAATAATTGAATTACATTAAAAAGATATTTTACCTCCATGGTGAAAATGATTTGGGGAAAACTAAAAAAAACTAATAATAAATTATTAAGCGACTCCAAACACCGGAATATGTTCTGTACGTTTCGAAAGAAGAAAAATAATATAATAGTTGATTTCCTTAGACGCTAAACACCAATCCATTCAAATGTTGAATTGATTATGAAGCAGAAGTTTGAAGTATGATTAACTTACATAAAAAAATCTTTTGCTTTCAATGCCAAGATGGTTTCAATCATTTTGAATCATTTCATTGCATTATTTCCATTCCATAATCAAGGTTAATAATGATCTTTTCAATAGAATTTGTGATACGTTACAAACCATATGGATTCATATACTTCAATGAAGATTATATCTGGCAAATTTAAATTGTTATGGTTTAATTCTACGCATAACAATCTTAATACAAATACAATCTTTTTAAAGATAAAGATTTGCCTTCATATTTATAATGGTATGAATAGCAAAGTATATATTCTAATGTTGACGTAATAAAAAAAAGTTTCAAGAAATCTTTTGAGTTACCCTACTTTGAAAAGCTATAAATATAATTCAAAGAAATATGTTTAAATATTTTAAAAATGAAAACAGAATACTGTATAAAGATTAGATATAACTTACATATACAACAATAAGTCTATAAAAACATACTAAACGAAAATCAAATTAATTTCGAAATATTTTTTTCACCAACAGATGCCAAAAGTTCAACTTACTGGAGTATTGGTTCAAATCATTTTTCAAATTTGAATGTATGTAATTATATTGCAATTTATTCCTAATATTGGTTATTAGATTAAACGTTTTTCCAGTAATTGTGATATCAAAATGAACGCCAGAAATAATCTAGACGAATATGGCTGTTATACCAACCCTATGGGTGTTAGCCCGGAAGATTTAAATACATACCCCCAACAAATAGGGGTTACTACTATTTTAGGATTGGTAAATGAAATAAAAGAACCAATTAAAGATCCGAACGAATTGGACTACAGCAATGGTAAAAAATCGCTCGAAACATTCGATTATTAAATTTAACTCTTGTATTCATATTTACCTTTTAGATTTGATTAAAGTTGAATCTCAAATAAACATACCTCCAAAAGATGACCAGCAATCTGTAATATTCTCTGAACCCGTCCAAGAGAACTTGTGGTCTGTGGGAATACAAATTTTTATACCTTTTATGATCGCCGGTATGGGCACAATTGGAGCTGGACTTGTTTTAGGAAGTGTTGAGGTATTAATTAATTTAAAGAAAGTCTATTATGTATTTTAATTTTATTACTTTAGCAATTGGAAGTCTTCAGAGACGTTAAAGCTTTGTATATAATGGTTCCTGCTTTAATAGGCTTAAAAGGTAATTTAGACATGTGCCTAGCTTCAAGATTGAGTACCCAAGCGAATTTGGGCAACATAGACTCAAGGAAAGAATTTTTTAAAATGATCGTAGGAAATATTTTTTTGGTTCAAGTATGTTTGAAAAGATAGTGTGTGCCTTTATATTTACCATATTACTTTCAGATACAAGCTATTGTAGCGTCGTGTATTGTTTCGATATTTGCCGTATCTGCGTCCTCAATAATGGAAGGTGAATTCTTATTCAATGACTCGCTGCTACTATGTGTATCAAGTACTGCAACAGCAACAATATCCTGTTTCATATTAGGTAATAAAAAATTGATATACCATAATCTTGGTCAGATCTAATGAAATCGGCCGGTTAGAATGAAAATATTAAATTTAGACAGTAAACTACCTTGATTAAAGCATAACAAATGCACTATAATTACAACAACAGCTAGTGAAAGTAGCCAAATTCTCATATGCGTTTAGTTCACCATGTTTCGTATATATAGTATAGAAATGAAAGACATGTGTGTCTCCGAATATCATGTACTGACGAGTTCTAATGGGAATAAAATCCTAGTATATCCACGTTTCGAGAAAAACAAACATTCACTCATTTTGATCTAAATCAAATACTCAAGGTACTGTTTAGAAAATTTTTTGTTTTCTTGGTATTATAATTTCGATACACACTAATACATGAAGATATGTAAGTGATGAGTTTTATTTCTATTTCCATATTTTCTTCAACATGCTTTCTCACATTGGAAAGTTTTTCTGCAATATTTTTGCATTTTATAGCGATGTAACCGAAATGATGATACCAATTGCACATTTTTATATCTTGGTTGAAGTTTATGGGTATAGTACAAACATTAAAAGTTTACATAATGAATTTATCTGGTAGACATTACATTTTTTAAATCTATTCTACTTTAGCTAATTAAATACAGAGATAGTTAGATCCCAATAGTCCTGAAACCCGAAGAAATGTACATATTTTTCTTTATTATTCAAATATTTTACTAATATTATTATGTAAGATTTTTACAAAATTGTTAATACAAACTATATTGTTTATTTCATTTCAAGATAGAAGTATGATGACCATATAAACATGGGAGATAATATGCATCAATAGTTTTATACAACTGATCTATCTTTTTTAGATTTTGTTCTGATTGCTGTAATATTCACAAGCCGCAAATTGAAAATGAATCCAGACAATTTAGCTACACCAGTAGCTGCTAGTATCGGGGATGTAGTGTCATTACTTGTTCTGTCAAATATTGCTTCGTATATTTACGTAATTCATGGTAATAACAAATATTGTCATTTAAAATGCTAAAGAAACTTAAAATTTCCTTTTTTAGATACTCATATTTATGTGTTGTTCATAATATTAGGAATTTACCTAGTTTTTCTCTTACCTTTATGGATAATAATCGTACGAAACAATAAATATACCAAATCAGTTTTAAAAGATGGTTGGATTCCAGTTATAAGTGCGCTGTTCATCAGTGGGTATGTATAAATGTTCATAAGACGGCAGACTATGTGCCCCACACTGTTAAATTTAATAATACACATAAGGTGTATTAGATAAAAATGTAGATTTTACAAAATTAGGGCAACTTTTTACCAATACTGAAGATCCATTGTACAGATACAAAGAGCACTTTAACTATGCAAATATAACATCTCTCAACGTCGAACAATCCTTCTCAGTATATAAACATATTATTAGAGAACGGACGCAATTTCCATAAAACGCAATCGGCAATTGGAATTGTGTATAACGTCGCTCAGTACATCCCGGCGTAATTCAATGAAGTATTTGTAAGATAAATAAAGTGCTGTGAGTAAGTTTCTTGTTTTCATAGTTTTAACTGTTAATTACATCGTAATTTTTGTCATAGATCCTGTTTAATATCGTTTGATTGAATCTATTTCTACCAATTATTTCGACGTAAGAGTGTGCATTGAATTTCGGTCAGTTTCAATAACTTACGCACACATTTTTAGTTTTCATTTATTTAGATCTAGAGCATTGTTTAAGTTACTTTTTCAGACATGATGTGGAAGAATGTCGAGAACGGCATTGTAAAACAATGGCGAGTTGGATTGACGGTCATCCTGATTGTATGTCCATTGTCAGTGATTCCGAAATTTATTACAAAATCCGTAAAATATCGTCAAAAATTCGTCACTTAGGATCGCAAACACATCTGAACTCTGTACAACTTTTATGGCGACTAATATTCCATTAAATAAACTTAGCAATCCCACTTTAAAAATATTTCTGAAAAAATATACTGGTCGAAATGTTCCTGATGAATCAACTTTACGCAAATATTATGTTTCTAGGTGCTATACGAGAACAGTAGAACGCATTAGAAGCCATCTTTTAAATCAATACATATGGATAAGCGCCGACGAAACGGTGGATATGTTAGGACGCTGTGTGGTAAATGTTGTAGCTGGTGTACTACATCCAACTATTCCCTATAACTCATATGTAATAGCAACAAGTGTTATAAATAGAGTTGATGCGGAAACGGTTGCTGAAACCATTAAGGAGAATATGCAAAAATGCTTCATTCGGACGCCACGTACAAAGAAAAAATACTTTTATTTGTCAGTGATAGTGCTGCGTATATGTTAAAAACAGGCAGACTATTGAAGAAAACATATCCTAATATGCTGCATATTACTTGTGTAGCACATGCTCTCCACAGAATCTGTGAATATATCAGAGACACTTTTCCGGAAGCTGATAGACTTGTATCAGCATTTAAAAAAGTTTTCAGAAAAACACCAAAATTTCCATCTCTGTCACTGCCTCCCACTCCAGTAATAACTAGATGGGGAACATGGCTGGAAGCTACTAGTTATTATGCTGAGAATTTCGATAGTCTAAAACATTTCGTAACACTGCTAAAGGAGGATGCTAGAAGTATTGGTAAGTGCAAGGAGCTCACACAAATCTCAAATTTAAAAAATCAGTTGTAATTTCTTCACGAACACTTTGGAAAATTGACAAAACTAATCACTTATTTTGAAAATCTAAATCTCAAATTAAATGACGGATTAACCACATTAGATGTGGCTGTTAATAATTTGAAAAGTATTCCAAGTGTCTTCGGATGTGGCCTTCGGCAAAAGTTTGATGCAATTCTTAATAGAAATCCAGATTTAATTACATTGCAGCAATTATGTATGGAGACAATTCCACAAAATCTAACGGCTAAATATGAAGAAATAAAAGAATATTTCCAGTATGCACCTATAACCAGTTGCGATGTAGAAAGGACGTTTTCTATTTATAAGGATGTACTTAATTCAAAGAGAACAAAATTGACAGAAAAAAACTTTGAGAAACTATTGCTAGCCAATATTAATACTCCTTTACTCAACTTGAACGACAAAATAAACAAATAAAAATGTTCCAATTATAGAAATAAAATTAAAAACTTTATAAATACAACTTTTCAACAAATAAATATGTATTTCGTAATTTTATAGATCACCACCCGTTCGTTTTCCAATTATATAAATAAAATTAAATATTTTAGAAATACAGCCTTTCGCCAGTACTGCACTGGGTGGTAAGCGTGTCCGTTCTCTACATATTATTATTAAATTTGACAGTGTGGGCACATAGTCTGCCGTCTTTAATCATAACACACACATACACAAATATATAAAGCTATACGAATTTGAAAAGTACGAATAAATGTCGAAAAAGAAATTAATGTATAATTCATCAAAAATTTCTGTTTATTCTATATTTACGAAAATACATATCAAAAATTGATAAAATTCTTAAACTTATTATTAGAGGATATCGCCTAACAATAGTTTACTATTTATAAGAATGGTAAATGTTTGTTTTCCAAAACATTTTTGCAATACAGTCAGCCACAACACATATGTTTTTTTCTATTGATTAATGATAGCCTTTATGTCGAATATGTCGACAACCCTATAATAATGTGCATAATTATTAATTAAGGATGCCATTGCGAACGCACCTAGCCACAGTAATGTTTAATGTTCCATACTAAATGTAAATTCCAGCGTTGCTTGTAACGGTGGATTCGCAGTCTCAAGCATTCAGGCATTTTCAGTAACAACGTATTCAATGGAAAGTCATGTTCATTCTCTCATAGAACTCCGAATTTCAAATTATTTTTCGAGATTTTCCGCGCTTTTTATATATACTTTTATGAATCTTTTTTGCTATAAAAACCTACGACATAAATTAATTTGTTTTGAAAAAAATAAAAAGCATTAAAAAATATTTGAAAAAAAGGATATTCGAACAGACAAATTAGTAGGAGAACTAATAGAAATATTAAAATGGTTAAAAAACATCTTTAAATGTCAAAAAAATAGGGGCAAAAATATTTTTATTATTATAATCAATAAACCTTAAAATTACCCTACGGGTGTCAAGGTATACACTTAATTTTCAATATGAAACTTAATTCTATTTTCTATTATAAATGAATTTTTCCCATTCTTTCTTATTTTTTGCCGCAACTTCTGCTTCTCTCCATGTCATTCCACGTTTTTGCAGGTTTTCCGCTACTGTCTTGTCCCATGTATTCTTTGGTCTGCCTCTCTTCCTTTTCTGTATTGTCTTAGCTTTCCATACTCTCTTTGTCTGCCTTGTTTCTTCCATACGAACGACATGTCCGAACCATTTCAATTTCTGTCTCTCTATACTTTCGAGGATCGGTTCTATATTTAGATCTTGCCTTATCACCTCATTTCTTATTCTGTCTTTGCGTGTTACTCCTTTGACTGCTCTTAAATACCTCATCTCCATCGCTTGTATCCTGGATTTTGTTTTGTTATTTAGTATCCAGCTTTCACACCCATATGTTAGTATTGGTCTATATACGGTTTTAAACACAGTCATTTTTGTCTTCGTTGAAATTTCCCTATTTCTGATAAAAGTCTTGTTGAGTGTATAGTACAACTTTGTCGTGCTTTCAATTCTGCCATTAATCTCTGTGTCTTCTTTCCCTTCTCTATGAATGTTTACTCCTAAGTATTTAAATGTTTTCACTTGTTCGATGTCCTTTCCTCCTACTTTAATTGTTAACTGTTTATGGTTTTTCCCTATCGCCATCACTTTAGTTTTGTCTGAGTTAATTTTCATGTTTCTCTTTTTCAGTGCTGTTTCCCAAATTACCAAGTTTGTTTGCAGGTCCTTTTCGGTATTTGCGTATACCACCAAATCATCAGCAAACGCGTTCTCCGCTACCTCAACCAGCCCCATATTTCTATATCCTATTTGTATCTTTTTTGTGTTGTTTTTGATATCTTTCAGTACGTCATCAAGTATTATATTAAATAGTATAGGACTAAGTACTCCTCTTTGCCGCAATCCTTCTCTTGTTTCAAACTCTTCTGATTGTCTATTACACGCTCTCACCACGTTTCTTGTACACTTGTATATGCTTGCTATTGCTTTCTTCAGTTTGCTATTTATTCCTCTTTTTTCTAGACTCCTCCACACCAAGTTTCGGGGTATACAATCGAAAGCCTTTTCTATGTCTATAAAACCTATGTATATCGTACTGTTTGCACTCTTTTCCGTCATCTGCTTCAATGTGAATATATTGTCCTGTACACTTCTACCTTTTCTAAATCCACTCTGTGATTCTTCGAGTTGCGCCTCGATTATTGTTTTTAATCTCTCTTCCAGGATTCTTTCGTAAATTTTTAGCATGACGCACAATAGTGTAATTCCTCTATAATTCTTACACTGTTTGTTGTCTCCTTTTTTGTATATCGGTAACAAAACTCCCATTTCCCAATCCTCTGGCATTTTCTGTTCGGCCCATATTTTATTAAATAGTATTTCTAATACTTCTATTCCATTTTCTCCCAAATACTTTACCATCTCTGTTGTTATTCCGTCTATTCCTGCTGTCTTGCCTCTCTTTAGCCTCTTTAGTGCATCTTTTATTTCTTCCATGGTTATTTTGTCCTTTTCCGCGTGTTCTTTTTTTTTTTTTTTGTAGGTGACTCGAGCAATATTTCCGGTTTGTTTACTTCGTCGTTAATTTCTGTGCTAAGTAAATCCTCAAAGTATTCTTTCCATCTCGCCATAATGTCGTTCTCATCTTCTAGTATTTTTACTTCTTTTGATTTTATGTATATGGTTTTGACTTGATTTCCTTTCCTTAATCGTTTCAATACTCCATACAACAGTTTTTGATTTCCTCTGCTGTCTCTTTCCATTGCTTCCCCAAATTCTTCCCATGTCCTTTGTTTTGCATCTTTTACCAGTTCTTTAACTTTTCTTCTCTGTTTTTTATATTTGTTGTATGTTTGATTATTTCTGTTGCATAAGGGGCAAAAATATAATTTTTTTTATTTTTAAATTTCATGAGCGTGTGTAAAGGTATTTAGACGAAGTCACTTGTCAGTTTAAAAATAAAGATGAAAGTCTAACACTTGAAGAAATTATCAAAATAAATTACTAGAAGATAGTTGTACAGTAAAATAGCTAAAACAACTGTATTAGAAAAAGTCTAAAATATTTCTTATAAATATATGCAATTTTATGAAAAAACTATAGGAGCAACTATAGAATCCGAAATTAAAGAAAAACTTAAAACAGCCGCTACTACTCGCAGGTTGAAACAAATGCTGAAAGCTCATCAATTTTATAACGGTGCGTGAAGGTATAAAAAAGATTGAAATTCTGACTTTGGTCAAACACAAATGAGGAGATGCGTGATATTTTCGATGGAAAGATATTTTACATTGGATAGGCATTCATTTTGTCCTATCTGTTCTATTATCGCGATTTAAGAAAGAAGCAAAAATTTCTATTGCAGAGCAGTAGGTATCAAGAGCGAAAAAAAATGAAATAGTGTTTTGAAAGGATAAAATTTGAACATTGATTAAATAGTGGTTTGAGAAAGATGAAGAGATTCAAGAATCAATAGATCTGAATATTATAGAAAACGTTTGAAGATGGCTCGTAAAATGAATTTATAAGTCTGATAAATAGTTAAGAGGAAGGTATAAATTATTCAATTTAAATCGAAATTGTCTATAATCCCATAAATAAGGACTCCGCGTACTAGAAAAATATATGTAGTCCTGCTAAGCATAAATAATTACTGAAAATACTCGAATATTTGAGACGATCTACAAACATATGTCGTGAATATACAAAGAAAGAACAAATCTAATATCTAATATAATCTTATCACATTATCACTCAGATTCTAAAATAAAATCTTAGATCATCTAGGCTATCGTTGAAAAATTATCTTAGGCTAAATTGATGGTAGGTAATACAGATTTTTCAATAAAATAAATATATGTTTATTTTAATAGTACTGGTGGACTTGTTTTGGATTCTGCTGTCGAAAACTTTTCTGGATTTGTTTTATTCCAACCAATAATCAACGGCATCGGTGGCAATTTGGTATCGATACAATCAAGTCGCTTGGCAACAATGTTACACCAGACATCTATACCTGGTGTAATACCGCCGCACACCAAACAATGGGTAGCGCCATGGACTGCTTTGTTTGGCAAACGTATGTGATCATAATTTCTAATGTATTCCAGTTCTAATTATCATTTTTTACTGTTTTAGTATACTCATCAGAAACCGCAAGACTTTTAATGGGAATGTCGATTCCTGGCCAAGTGGTATTTGTTCTCGTAGCTGATGTAATTTACAACGGTGGCACAATAGCTGTAACAGCTGTGTTCGTTCTTTCATATTTGATAGTGTTTGTGATTCAACTGAGCATATTATTGTATGTAGCACATTTGCTGATACATACAATGTGGAGGTACAAGATAGATCCCGATAATAGTTCAATACCTTACTTAACAGCGCTAGGAGATTTATCGGGAACTTGCCTATTATTCCTTGCATTTAATTTCCTTCAGGCAATAGGTCAAGATTACACTCCTGTTTCGTCTTAGATTAAGTTCAGTCTCTACTTTTAATGATATTCATAGTATTCTTAATTTATAAGTACCTACAATTACCATATAACTTAAAATTATATGTAGTTTTTTAATTATTTTATAAAAATTAAAATCCTAGTCCAATAAATATTTGTCACTATATTAATGACGCTTGAAATTTACAGGCTCGTGATAAAAATGTAACATTTTTATTATATTAATAAAAAATATTTAAATTACTGTCGTTATTTTAATGCACACTCTTATTTAATAGTTTTGTAATAGATTCTGTAATTTTATTAATAATTAATTACCGGCGTGTCGTAAAATTAATATTTTTTATTTAAGAATAAATTAGGGACCGTTGGAAAGAACCGGAGAGTATGTATTGGTCCGGATATCGATCCAAAATTAATTAATTATATTAATATATAATAAATTAGTCAATTAATTACTGAATATTTATTTTTAAGAATAATTTTTAACACAAAGCAAAGCATTCCCCAATTTTATTATAGTTATCAAGTTAATGAAGAGAACAGGTAGAAAAAAGCAAATTAGGCAATCCAATTTACATAGACCGTTCAAATCTGTCTTAAGGCCAGTTCCCACTTGTGCATTTTGATGCTGCATTTTTTGATGCATGAAAAGTATGCATTTTTAATGCATGACTTCCTATGCATCAAAAATTGCAAGGATATTCACATCTATGCAATTCCATGTGCAGTAAAATAAAACCGAAAAAAATACCTAGGGATTTAATTTTTAGGCAATCACAAAATTACTTGACAGATAGTAACGCAAATTTTGTGGTTTTAATTCGGCATAAAAGTCTATTTTTTTTCTATTAACTATGGATTATGAAGAAATATTACTTTTATTAATTATTGGAGCAAATGCTTCACTGCTTTTACCATCTCCGAGAAATCTTAAAGCAAATTTTAATTTGTAATTTTACGAAAATGAACCTGTAAAAGTTATAAAATTGAAAAATTAAAAATATATGTCTATTACTATCACATGTTAACATTTACCATTCAAAAACAAAAGTAAGGTGATATCTTTTCGATATTAAAAATGAAACCGTCCAAACACATAATGCCAATGTAAAATTATATATTGGTAACGCAGTATTCCCTAGCTTTCACTAGAATTGCATGCAACTTATTGCACGAATTTAGAACATGTTCTAAAGCCGTGCAGCAAAAAATGCATGCATTTCTGTTACATGCAATTGGTGGAGATGCATAGTGTGAACGCAAAAATGCAGCATTTTGATGCTGCATCAAAATGCACCAATGGGAACTGGCCTTTACACCTCTCCAATCCGCAGCACGTTGTACGTTTAACTATTGTAACTAGAAATGAGCAAAACAGTTATTTTACAATAACCGTTCTTACAGTTATCGTTATTTTGAAATAACAGTTATTTTTAACAGTTATTTTGTTATTTGTATATATAAAAAAAAAGGTTTAAGTATATCAATACGTTAAGCACGTATTACGCATTTGTTACAAATGAAACAGACATGCAATATACACGTCTGTAACTGTACACTAAGCAGAAGTAAATGCTGGAAAATACGAGGTGTATGTCCATGTGTACAGTTACAGACATGTATATTGCATGTCTGTTTCATTTGTAACAAATGCGTAATACGTGCTTAACGTATTGATATACTTAAACCTTTTTATTTGTATATTTGCTGCCATCTGGCATCGTTAATGGACTTACTTACACCTACATACGTATTTTTTTCTCTTCTGTTCCGGCATAGCCGGTCAAGGGAAGGTTGCCACTTTCGGCATAGACTCTTTTGTCCGTCAGATGTCACTAGATTATATGGTGCAACCTATAGGACAAAATTTGCTATACCTTATGAGGCGATTTGTTTAAGCTTTACTTACTTCACTAGCTTAACTGATGACGCCTTATAGTAGATGGCAGAAACACGTGTCTTAAACAGAAGTAATCTATGAGCAGAAGTAAATGCTGCAAAATACGAGGTGTATGTCCATGTATACAGTTATAGACGTGTATATTGCATGTCTGTTTCATTTGTAATTTGTGTATATGTATGCATGCCTTACATACATGTATTTCATTTATACTGGTGACATTTATATTATTGTATATATAATAGATGGCGCTCCATCAAGCATATTAAGTAGTAATGGGTGTTTAGAAACATTCAAAGTCAAAGTAGTCCTTGAAAATATGAAGTCATGTCTGAGATAGATTGATTTTTGACAGACAACAGTTGACATTTAATAATTATTACAAATCAGATACTTAAGTAAAGATATAAGATTTTTTGTTCAGAGCCCACTTGACTTCGAATGTTTCTGAACACCCGCTATATTTAGGCAGTTGGCAGTAGTTAAGTTAATTTAAAATAAGATCATTCATGTAATGTCTAGAGTTAAAAGTTTAAATAAAATATAATATAAATCTTAAATAAAGATATTACAAATAAATAAAACATGGCGCAGTCATAAAAAACTATACACAGAAATTAAAAGAAATTTAAGTTTGATTTAAGTGTATAAAAGTATATTTGAAGTGTTGAAATATGACGAAAAGATGAAGAAAGACAAAGAATACTATGATGCAACTGCGAAAGAAAGAGAAAACTTTAAAGAAGGTGAAAATATAGTACTACACAAAGAGACTGAATGGGTGCCAGCAAGGATTAAGAAAAGATTAAGTTATCCAAGGTCCTATATAGTGAAAGATGAAAATGGTAATAGTTATAGGAGAAACAGTGGTTTCTTGAGAAAATCTGTGAATGAACGAATGAACCTATGTTTGGAACTGAAGATGGGGAGTCTGATAATGGAAAAAGTAATGATGAACAAAAGAAAATACAAAACAATCAAACGAAAGTGAAACTGGGAAGATACTGAGAGATGAGAAGCTAATACAAGTCGAAGCAGAAACTAGAAGGGAAAGAAGAGAAATAAAAACGCCTCGCACATATTGAGACTACAAGCTGTACTAGGATTTAGATAAGTAAAGTCCTAAAAAGGGGAGATGTTGTAGGTATATATAAGAGATGGCGCTCCATCAAGCATATTAAGTAGTATATTTAGGCAGTTGGCAGTAGTTAAGTTAAGTTAAAATAAGATCATTCATGTAATGTCTGGAGTTAAAAGTTTAAATAAAATGTAATACAAATCTTAAATAAAGATATTACAAATAAATAAAACAATAATAATAAACGCAGATATCATATCTGCGTTTATTACCTACCCTCTTTCAAATCTGGCCCTGTCTAAAAGTGGTGGTGGTTTTATTTATATTTTGTAATTTTAGAATTTTTAAAGGTAAGAACAAACCTAAGAGGCATTGTATATTTTACAAATTTTTTCTCACAACTTTACAATTCTGTGATAAAAAAGAAGTAATAAGTGATAAAAAATATTGTGCACAATACTTTAGACATAGGTACGTGTAGGTACATATATCTGTTCTAAAGGACTATTAAAAATATCTCCGTGTTTATCATTAACCCCGTTTAAGTATATGTACCTTTATTTATAATTAGGTACATATCTTTTATAGTTGTTATTTTTCCGAAGTTATTTCTCCAAACAGTGATTTCAAGAACGATTGTTCTAAGAACTGAACAGTTCTTATCCCAAAACCAGCGAACCCAAAACCTGAGAAGAAATCGCTTTTATCGACGTAGTCTGTTTTGTCCATCAGGTGTCACGAGGTTATCTGGTGTCATTTGATAGGACAAAATTCATTACTAGACCAGAAAGTGAACTTCAGTCGTTACTTCCTGCGTTAACCCGCATTGACAAAGTCGTTAGACAGAAACGCATACGTCTGTGGTTGAAGTTAGCGCTAGTAGTAAATACGTGCTGTTATGTCCATGTTTACAAATATAGATTTCAACATAATTTGAAACATACTTGAGTGGGTAAAACCTCACTAAATTTGTATAATACAAAAGTATTTTTAATAATATAAAAAATATTATTAAAAATGCCGTGTGAAGAACACAATACAAGTTCATTTATGTATTTTTGAATGTATCTTCTCCAAAGACGTAGATACGTATTTCACATTTCCACATGTTCGTCGGTACGGCCCTGTTGGAGAAGAGACACATTCAAAACAAACATAACTACGTTACTATCTAGCCGAAATTATTCAGACAGAGCGTGAAGGTATATTCAGCGCTGTCTACATAATAACAGCCGAACTAGAACGTGTTTTTATAGTCGGTAACCACCGTATCTATAAAAAACTGTATTCTCGTGTCTTCACTACTTGTCGGCATGAGCCGAATGTGTATATGACAACATAATTTGAAACATACTTGAGTGGGTAAAACCTCACCAAATTTGGTGTGTTTGTAACTCTTTGAAACAGGACATCTTTTAAAATCATATTTTTATAGTGTTAGAAATGTCGCTTTCGTCAAAAGACAAAACATGGACCAAGAGACTCTTGCGATAATACATTTTAGTCAGTCGAATGGCATTTTGATCCATCGGTTGGACGAGGGGAATGCAATTAGGCGGCAGGAACATAGTTACGATGTTTCCATCATCACTGATCAATTGCGTCTCTGTTGCATGAATCGGGGCATTATCAATTAATAAAAGTGCTTTGCCATTCATATTATTGTCTTTCTGAAATGTTAATAAATAATAGATTAATAAAAGATTTGTGAAACCATTTAACGAATAAAGCTGACGTCAACCAGGCATTCTTGGTAGCGTGATATTAAACTAGAATGTCACAATTCTTAGGTGTTCTCGGATTTGTTGATATGCCAATAACTATCATTTGTAGTTTATGTGAGCCATCACCATTTGCACAGGGCAGGAAGGTTATCCTTTCCTTAGATACTTTACGCAGGTGCTGTTCTTTCTTTTGCATGAACCATTGTACGATTTGGCAATAATTTCCAGAACAATGCAGATTCGTCCGCGTTGTAAATCTGATTCGGCTGCCTAATTTTGTTCGGTAATTTTTGAAGAAACGGTTTGACAACATCTGAATCGCTAGATAATTTCGTTAATAATACAGTTTTTTATAGATACGGTGGTTACCGACTATAAGGAACACCACGGCTAGTTCTGCGATTATTATATAGACAGCGTTGAATATTCCTTCACGCTCTGTCTTAATAATATCTGCGAGATAGCAAGGTAGTTATGTTTGTTGAATGTGTCTCTTCTCCAACAGGGACGTATTGACAATCATGTAGAAATGTGAAATACGTATCTACGTCTTTGGAGAAGATACATTCAATAATACATATGAACTTGTATTGTGTTCTTCACACCCCATTTTTAATAATATTATATATTATTAAAAATACATTTAATATATGTTTCTCATTTTTACAGGATGCTGAATTCTTTACCGATTGGAGTAGTCGCCCAGACCAACAACCACCAAAGAATTGGTGTTTCAGACGACCCAAACGCGACATGCTGAGTGTTCGTTACGCCAAAGTCGGCAACGATAGTGTTTTCTCGCGTAAAGGGTTGTGCACCCTGTTCCTGTCGAATCTGCTCTCATTACTGTTGGGTGCCGGTGTAAGATTTTGGCTAAGCAAGTACGGATTCATACCAACCATTAAAATCCGTTAGTTTTAACAAGGGGATTACAAAAAGGAGTGTGTGTTTCAAGCTCAGCTGAAGAGGACACTTGCTATTTTTTACATACGTCTATACGTGATTATTTCTTAATTGTGGCTTGTGAATGCTGCCTTTCAAAGAAAAAGGAAAAAAGAGACTGGGATTTTTTTACTCTTAGTCCACAGTGGATGATGTTTTCCCCTTCCTATCATACTGATGCTTTATTTTCTATGTTTGAATGTTTCATGTCAGTTTAATTATTACTATTATTATTATATATTTTCTTCATTGTCTAACATTATTATATGTTTTGTCTTCAAAGACAACTGTGTTAAATATTCTAGTTGAATAATTACATTCTTATTTTATTACGTTATATTAATGTTTGTATATGATAATAACATTTATTATTATATTAATATATTATATATTGTTCAGCTAGAATCATCAAATCCTTTAAGCAAGTTCTCTGGTTAGCTGGGGAGACATTATTAAAATTTAATACTTTCAATTACTATTATTATTAGAAAGTTAGCGCATGTAATATAATACTTTATGTGTTAAAAATACAAAAAAGAACCTAGTTTCAATTAAAATTTTTCCTAACCAAAATTTATTATTACCATCGTCATAATCACTATTATTTTTATTATTAAACACAACCTACTGTTAAAATTTTATGTATGTATAAAGGAAAACATATAGAGGTAGGATGGTCTCAACTTTTTATATATAAAAAAATATTTTATTATTGTTTGTTCCTCTCGTACTCTGTTTTCTACCAATTGAAATTTTAAATTGTTAAATATCTATGTATAACCATATTGATATCATTCACTTAGTATGTATTATTGGCTATAAAATAGGTAAATAGATATTCCGTTTTGAACTTTACGTTTTATATTTAATTATTATAACTGTAAGTGGAAAAATTGAACAAAACTGTACCATTTTATATAATTGTCTACAAAAAATTGAATATGAAACTGTAATAATAGATACTTGTAAAACAATAAAAGAATTATCGTTTTATTTGTAGTATGTGTATTTTTATTTTCCTTGCCCAATACCATTATTACTAAATCACAATACATAAAAGTATTTAATATCACAAAAAGTGAATCAATCTAATGCTGGCGCGTTTTAAAATATTTAAAAAATCCTATAAAATTAATCTTCAAAAAAGACGAAATTAGGCAACTTAGAATACACGTGTAGGTGAAATTATTTTATCTAAATTTAGGCAACTTAATATACAATACTAATTTATATTTCCAACATAGACAACCCAATGTACACTCCAATTAATATTTCCAACTCAGGCAACTCAATATACACTAAAATTGTAAATCAAAATTTAGGCAATATACACCTCATTTACGAAATTCATATTTTCAAATTTTCTATCACGCGACGAAATATTAGGCATAAGGGGTATACGAAATTAAGAAATGTATTCGCCCGGCAAATTTGAATCGCTTTAAATTAAATTTTACATATTGTATCAGGATAACAGATATACGAGAAAGTATTAGGAGTAAGAGGTGAACGAAATGTATTTCGGGCGCAAATTTATTTAAATTAAGAAAGGTATTCATTCGCCCGGCCAATTTGAAACGTTTTAAATGCAATTTTACATATTGTATCAGGATAACAGATACACGAGGAGGTATTAGGGGTAAGAGGTGTACGAAATGTATTTCGCGCGCAAATTTATTTAAATTAAGAAAGGTATTCGCCCGGCAAATTTGAATAGGTTTAAATGAAATTTTACATATTGTATCAGGATAACAGATACATGTGGAGGTATTAGGAGTAAGAGGTGTACGAAATGTATTTCGCGCCCAAATTTTATTTAAATTAAGAAAGGTATTCGCCCGGCAAATTTGAATAGTTTTAAATGAAATTTTACATATTGTATCAGGATAACAGATACATTAGGAGGTATTAGGAGTAAGAGGTGTACGAAATGAATTCCGCGCCCAAATTTTATTTAAATTAAGAAAGGTATTCGCCCGGCAAATTTTAATAGTTTTAAATGAAATTTTACATATTGTATCAGGATAACAGATACATGAGGAGGTATTAGGAGTAAGAGGTGTACGAAATGTATTCCGCGCCGAAATTTTATTTAAATTAAGAAACGTATTCGCCCGGCCGATTTGAATCGTTTTACATATTGTATCAGGATAACAGATACACGATGGGGTATTAGGAGTAAGAGGTGTACGAAATGTATTTCGCGCCCAAATTTTATTTAAATTAAGAAACGTATTCGCCCGGCCGATTTGAATCGTTTTACATATTGTATCAGGATAACAGATACACGAGGGGGATTAGGAGTAAGTGGTGTACGAAATGTATTTCGCGCGCAAATTTTATTTAAATTAAGAAAGGTATACGCTCGGAAAATTGGAATTGTTTTAAATGAAATTTTACATATTGTATCAGGATAACAAATACACGAGGATGTATTAGGAGTAAGAGGTATACAAAATGTATTTCCCGCACAATTTTTTTTCAAATTCAGAAATGTATTCGGCAAGCAAATTTGATTTGTTTTAAATTTAATTTTACAGATATGCGAGGAGGTAAGAGGTATACGAAATGTATTTCCCGCGCGACATTTATTCAAATTAAGAAATGTATTCGCCCTGTAAATTTGAATAGTTTTAGATGAAATTTTACATATTATATCAGGATAACTGATATGCGAGGATTTAATAGGAGTAAGAGGTATACGAAATGTATCTCGCGCGCAAATTTTATTTAAAATTAAGAAATGTATTCGCGCGGCAAATTTGAATAGTTTTAAATGAAATTTTACATATTGTATCAGGATAACAGATACATGAGGAGGTATTAGGAGTAAGAGGAGTACGAAATGTATCCCGCGCCCAAATTTTATTTAAATTAAGAAACATATTCGCCCGGCCGATTTGAATCGTCTTACATATTGTATCAGGATAACAGATACACGAGGGGGTATTAGGAGTAAGAGGTGTACGAAATGTATTTCGCGCCCAAATTTTATTTAAATTAAGAAACGTATTCGCCCGCCCGATTTGAATCGTTTTACATATTGTATCAGGATAACAGATACACGAGGTGGTATTAGGAGTAAGAGGTGTACGAAATTTATTTCGCGCGTAAATTTTATTTAAATTAAGAAAGGTATTCGATCGGCCAATTTGAATAGTTTTAAATGAAATTTTACATATTGTATCAGGATAACAGATACACGACGAGGTATTAGGAGTAAGAGGTGTACGAAATGTATTTCGCGCCCAAATTTTATTTAAATTAAGAAACGCATTCGCCCGGCCGATTTGAATCGTTTTACATATTGTATCAGGATAACAGATACACGAGGGGGTATTAGGAGTAAGAGGTGTACGAAATGTTGTTAAAATTTTATGTATGTATAAAGGAAAACATATAGAGGTAGGATGGTCTCAACTTTTTATATATAAAAAAATATTTTATTATTGTTTGTTCCTCTCGTACTCTGTTTTCTACCAATTGAAATTTTAAATTGTTAAGTATCTATGTATAACCATATTGATATCATTCACTTAGTATGTATTATTGGCTATAAAATAGGTATAAATAGATATTCCGTTTTGAACTTTACGTTTTATATTTAATTATTATAACTGTAAGTGGAAAAATTGAACAAAACTGTACCATTTTATATAATTGTCTACAAAAAATTGAATATGAAACTGAAATAATAGATACTTGTAATACAATAAAAGAATTCCCGTTTTATTTGGAGTATGTGTATTTTTATTTTCCTTCCCCAATACCATTATTACTAAATCCCAATACATAAAAGTTTTTAATATCACAAAATGTGAATCAATCTAATAATGCTGGCGCGTGTTAAAATATTTAAAAAATCCTATAAAATTAGTTTTCACAAAAGACGAAATTAGGCAACTTAGAATACACGTGTAGGTGAAATTACTTTATCTAAATTTAGGCAACTTAATATACAATACAAATATATATTTCCAACATAGACAACCCAATGTACACTACAATTATTATTTCCAACTCAGGCAACTCAATATACACAAAAATTTTAATTCAATATTTAGGCAATATACACCTCATTTACGAAATTCATATTTTCAAATTTTCTATCACGCCAGGAAATATTAGGCATAAGGGGTATACGAAATTAAGAAATGTATTCGCCCGGCAAATTTGAATCGCTTTAAATTAAATTTTACATATTGTATCAGGATAACAGATAGACGAGGAAGTATTAGGAGCAAGAGGTGTACGAAATGTATTTCGCGCGCAAATTTATTTAAATTAAGAAAGGTATTCGCCCGGCCAATTTTAAACGTTTTAAATGAAATTTTACATATTGTATCAGGATAACAGACACACGAGGAGGTATTAGGAGTAAGAGGAGTACAAAATGTATTTCGCGCGCAAATTTATTTAAATTAAGAAAGGTATTCGCCCGGCAAATTTGAATAGTTTTAAATGCAATTTTACATATTGTATCAGGATAACAGATACACGAGGAGGTATTAGGAGTAAGAGGTGTACGAAATGTATTTCGCGCGCAAATTTATTTAAATTAAGAAAGGTATTCGCCCGGCAAATTTGAATAGTTTTAAATGAAATTTTACATATTGTATCAGGATAACAGATACATTAGGAGGTATTAGGAGTAAGAGGTGTACGAAATGTATTTCGCGCCCAAATTTTATTTAAATTAAGAAAGGTATTCGCCCGGCCAATTTGAAACGTTTTAAATGAAATTTTACATATTGTATCAGGATAACAGATACACGAGGAGGTATTAGGAGTAAGAGGCGTACGAAATGTATTTCGCGCGCAAATTTATTTAAATTAAGAAAGGTATTCGCCCGGCAAATTTCAATAGTTTTAAATGAAATTTTACATATTGTATCAGGATAACAGATACATGAGGAGGTATTAGGAGTAAGAGGTGTACGAAATGTATTCCGCGCCCAAATTTTATTTAAATTAAGAAACGTATTCGCCCGGCCGATTTGAATCGTTTTACATATTGTATCAGGATAACAGATACACGAGGAGGTATTAGGAGTAAGAGGCGTACGAAATGTATTTCGCGCGCAAATTTATTTAAATTAAGAAAGGTATTCGCCCGGCAAATTTGAATAGTTTTAAATTAAATTTTACATATTGTATCAGGATAACAGATACATGAGGAGGTATTAGGAGTAAGAGGTGTACGAAATGCATTCCGCGCCGAAATTTTATTTAAATTAAGAAACGTATTCGCCCGGCCGATTTGAATCGTTTTACATATTGTATCAGGATAACAGATACACGATGGGGTATTAGGAGTAAGAGGTGTACGAAATGTATTTCCCGCGCGACATTTATTCAAATTAAGAAATGTATTCGCCCTGTAAATTTGAATAGTTTTAGATGAAATTTTACATATTATATCAGGATAACTGATATGCAAGGATTTAATAGGAGTAAGAGGTATACGAAATGTATCTCGCGCGCAAATTTTATTTAAAATTAAGAAATGTATTCGCGCGGCAAATTTGAATAGTTTTAAATGAAATTTTACATATTGTATCAGGATAACAGATACATGAGGAGGTATTAGGAGTAAGAGGAGTACGAAATGTATTCCGCGCCCAAATTTTATTTAAATTAAGAAACATATTCGCCCGGCCGATTTGAATCGTCTTACATATTGTATCAGGATAACAGATACACGAGGGGGTATTAGGAGTAAGAGGTGTACGAAATGTATTTCGCGCCCAAATTTTATTTAAATTAAGAAACGTATTCGCCCGCCCGATTTGAATCGTTTTACATATTGTATCAGGATAACAGATACACGAGGTGGTATTAGGAGTAAGAGGTGTACGAAATTTATTTCGCGCGTAAATTTTATTTAAATTAAGAAAGGTATTCGATCGGCCAATTTGAATAGTTTTAAATGAAATTTTACATATTGTATCAGGATAACAGATACACGACGAGGTATTAGGAGTAAGAGGTGTACGAAATTTATTTCGCGCGTAAATTTTATTTAAATTAAGAAACGTATTCGCCCGGCCGATTTGAATCGTTTTACATATTGTATCAGGATAACAGATACACGAGGGGGTATTAGGAGTAAGAGGTGTACGAAATTTATTTCGCGCCCAAATTTTATTTAAATTAAGAAACGTATTCGCCCGCCCGATTTGAATCGTTTTACATATTGTATCAGGATAACAGATACACGAGGTGGTATTAGGAGTAAGAGGTGTACGAAATTTATTTCGCGCGTAAATTTTATTTAAATTAAGAAAGGTATTCGATCGGCCAATTTGAATAGTTTTAAATGAAATTTTACATATTGTATCAGGATAACAGATACACGACGAGGTATTAGGAGTAAGAGGTGTACGAAATTTATTTCGCGCGTAAATTTTATTTAAATTAAGAAACGTATTCGCCCGGCCGATTTGAATCGTTTTACATATTGTATCAGGATAACAGATACACGAGGGGGTATTAGGAGTAAGAGGTGTACGAAATTTATTTCGCGCCCAAATTTTATTTAAATTAAGAAACGTATTCGCCCGCCCGATTTGAATCGTTTTACATATTGTATCAGGATAACAGATACACGAGGTGGTATTAGGAGTAAGAGGTGTACGAAATTTATTTCGCGCGTAAATTTTATTTAAATTAAGAAAGGTATTCGATCGGCCAATTTGAATAGTTTTAAATGAAATTTTACATATTGTATCAGGATAACAGATACACGACGAGGTATTAGGAGTAAGAGGTGTACGAAATGTATTTCGCGCCCAAATTTTATTTAAATTAAGAAACGCATTCGCCCGGCCGATTTGAATCGTTTTACATATTGTATCAGGATAACAGATACACGAGGGGGTATTAGGAGTAAGAGGTGTACGAAATGTTGTTAAAATTTTATGTATGTATAAAGGAAAACATATAGAGGTAGGATGGTCTCAACTTTTTATATATAAAAAAATATTTTATTATTGTTTGTTCCTCTCGTACTCTGTTTTCTACCAATTGAAATTTTAAATTGTTAAGTATCTATGTATAACCATATTGATATCATTCACTTAGTATGTATTATTGGCTATAAAATAGGTATAAATAGATATTCCGTTTTGAACTTTACGTTTTATATTTAATTATTATAACTGTAAGTGGAAAAATTGAACAAAACTGTACCATTTTATATAATTGTCTACAAAAAATTGAATATGAAACTGAAATAATAGATACTTGTAATACAATAAAAGAATTCCCGTTTTATTTGGAGTATGTGTATTTTTATTTTCCTTCCCCAATACCATTATTACTAAATCCCAATACATAAAAGTTTTTAATATCACAAAATGTGAATCAATCTAATAATGCTGGCGCGTGTTAAAATATTTAAAAAATCCTATAAAATTAGTTTTCACAAAAGACGAAATTAGGCAACTTAGAATACACGTGTAGGTGAAATTACTTTATCTAAATTTAGGCAACTTAATATACAATACAAATATATATTTCCAACATAGACAACCCAATGTACACTACAATTATTATTTCCAACTCAGGCAACTCAATATACACAAAAATTTTAATTCAATATTTAGGCAATATACACCTCATTTACGAAATTCATATTTTCAAATTTTCTATCACGCCAGGAAATATTAGGCATAAGGGGTATACGAAATTAAGAAATGTATTCGCCCGGCAAATTTGAATCGCTTTAAATTAAATTTTACATATTGTATCAGGATAACAGATAGACGAGGAAGTATTAGGAGCAAGAGGTGTACGAAATGTATTTCGCGCGCAAATTTATTTAAATTAAGAAAGGTATTCGCCCGGCCAATTTGAAACGTTTTAAATGAAATTTTACATATTGTATCAGGATAACAGACACACGAGGAGGTATTAGGAGTAAGAGGAGTACAAAATGTATTTCGCGCGCAAATTTATTTAAATTAAGAAAGGTATTCGCCCGGCAAATTTGAATAGTTTTAAATGCAATTTTACATATTGTATCAGGATAACAGATACACGAGGAGGTATTAGGAGTAAGAGGTGTACGAAATGTATTTCGCGCGCAAATTTATTTAAATTAAGAAAGGTATTCGCCCGGCAAATTTGAATAGTTTTAAATGAAATTTTACATATTGTATCAGGATAACAGATACATTAGGAGGTATTAGGAGTAAGAGGTGTACGAAATGTATTTCGCGCCCAAATTTTATTTAAATTAAGAAAGGTATTCGCCCGGCCAATTTGAAACGTTTTAAATGAAATTTTACATATTGTATCAGGATAACAGATACACGAGGAGGTATTAGGAGTAAGAGGCGTACGAAATGTATTTCGCGCGCAAATTTATTTAAATTAAGAAAGGTATTCGCCCGGCAAATTTCAATAGTTTTAAATGAAATTTTACATATTGTATCAGGATAACAGATACATGAGGAGGTATTAGGAGTAAGAGGTGTACGAAATGTATTCCGCGCCCAAATTTTATTTAAATTAAGAAACGTATTCGCCCGGCCGATTTGAATCGTTTTACATATTGTATCAGGATAACAGATACACGAGGAGGTATTAGGAGTAAGAGGCGTACGAAATGTATTTCGCGCGCAAATTTATTTAAATTAAGAAAGGTATTCGCCCGGCAAATTTGAATAGTTTTAAATTAAATTTTACATATTGTATCAGGATAACAGATACATGAGGAGGTATTAGGAGTAAGAGGTGTACGAAATGCATTCCGCGCCGAAATTTTATTTAAATTAAGAAACGTATTCGCCCGGCCGATTTGAATCGTTTTACATATTGTATCAGGATAACAGATACACGATGGGGTATTAGGAGTAAGAGGTGTACGAAATGTATTTCCCGCGCGACATTTATTCAAATTAAGAAATGTATTCGCCCTGTAAATTTGAATAGTTTTAGATGAAATTTTACATATTATATCAGGATAACTGATATGCAAGGATTTAATAGGAGTAAGAGGTATACGAAATGTATCTCGCGCGCAAATTTTATTTAAAATTAAGAAATGTATTCGCGCGGCAAATTTGAATAGTTTTAAATGAAATTTTACATATTGTATCAGGATAACAGATACATGAGGAGGTATTAGGAGTAAGAGGAGTACGAAATGTATTCCGCGCCCAAATTTTATTTAAATTAAGAAACATATTCGCCCGGCCGATTTGAATCGTCTTACATATTGTATCAGGATAACAGATACACGAGGGGGTATTAGGAGTAAGAGGTGTACGAAATGTATTTCGCGCCCAAATTTTATTTAAATTAAGAAACGTATTCGCCCGCCCGATTTGAATCGTTTTACATATTGTATCAGGATAACAGATACACGAGGTGGTATTAGGAGTAAGAGGTGTACGAAATTTATTTCGCGCGTAAATTTTATTTAAATTAAGAAAGGTATTCGATCGGCCAATTTGAATAGTTTTAAATGAAATTTTACATATTGTATCAGGATAACAGATACACGACGAGGTATTAGGAGTAAGAGGTGTACGAAATTTATTTCGCGCGTAAATTTTATTTAAATTAAGAAACGTATTCGCCCGGCCGATTTGAATCGTTTTACATATTGTATCAGGATAACAGATACACGAGGGGGTATTAGGAGTAAGAGGTGTACGAAATTTATTTCGCGCCCAAATTTTATTTAAATTAAGAAACGTATTCGCCCGCCCGATTTGAATCGTTTTACATATTGTATCAGGATAACAGATACACGAGGTGGTATTAGGAGTAAGAGGTGTACGAAATTTATTTCGCGCGTAAATTTTATTTAAATTAAGAAAGGTATTCGATCGGCCAATTTGAATAGTTTTAAATGAAATTTTACATATTGTATCAGGATAACAGATACACGACGAGGTATTAGGAGTAAGAGGTGTACGAAATTTATTTCGCGCGTAAATTTTATTTAAATTAAGAAACGTATTCGCCCGGCCGATTTGAATCGTTTTACATATTGTATCAGGATAACAGATACACGAGGGGGTATTAGGAGTAAGAGGTGTACGAAATTTATTTCGCGCCCAAATTTTATTTAAATTAAGAAACGTATTCGCCCGCCCGATTTGAATCGTTTTACATATTGTATCAGGATAACAGATACACGAGGTGGTATTAGGAGTAAGAGGTGTACGAAATTTATTTCGCGCGTAAATTTTATTTAAATTAAGAAAGGTATTCGATCGGCCAATTTGAATAGTTTTAAATGAAATTTTACATATTGTATCAGGATAACAGATACACGACGAGGTATTAGGAGTAAGAGGTGTACGAAATGTATTTCGCGCCCAAATTTTATTTAAATTAAGAAACGCATTCGCCCGGCCGATTTGAATCGTTTTACATATTGTATCAGGATAACAGATACACGAGGGGGTATTAGGAGTAAGAGGTGTACGAAATGTTGTTAAAATTTTATGTATGTATAAAGGAAAACATATAGAGGTAGGATGGTCTCAACTTTTTATATATAAAAAAATATTTTATTATTGTTTGTTCCCCTCGTACTCTGTTTTCTACCAATTGCAATTTTAAATTATTAAGTATCTATGTATAACCATATTGATATCATTCACTTAGTATGTATTGTTGGCTATAAAATAGGTAAATAGATATTCCGTTTTGAACTTTACGTTTTATATTTAATTATTATAACTGTAAGTGGAAAAATTGAACAAAACTGTACCATTTTATATAATTGTCTATAAAAAATTGAATATGAAACTGTAATAATAGATACTTGTAATACAATAAAAGAATTCTCGTTTTATTTGGAGTATGTGTATTTTTATTTTCCTTCCCCAATACCATTATTACTAAATTCCAATACATAAAAGTTTTTAATATCACAAAAAGTGAATCAATCTAATAATGCTGGCGCGTGTTAAAATACATATTTAAAAAATCCCATAAAATTAGTCTTCAAAAAAGACGAAATTAGACAACTTAGAATACACGTGTAGGTGAAATTACTTTTTCTAAATTTAGGCAACTTAATATACAATACTAATTTATATTTCCAACATAGACAACCCAATGTACACGAAAATTATTACTTCCAACTCAAGCAACTCAATATACACTAAAATTTTAATTCAAAATTTAGGCAATATACACCTCATTTGCGAAATTCATATTTTCAAATTTTCTATCACGCGAGGAAATATTAGGCATAAGGGGTATACGAAATTAAGAAATGTATTCGCCCGGCAAATTTGAATCGCTTTAAATTAAATTTTACATATTGTATCAGGATAACAGATACACGAGAAAGTATTAGGAGTAAGAGGTGTACGAAATGTATTTCGCGCGCAAATTTATTTAAATTAAGAAAGGTATTCGCCCGGCAAATTTTAATAGTTTTAAATGAAATTTTACATATTGTATCAGGATAACAGATACATGAGGAGGTATTAGGAGTAAGAGGTGTACGAAATGTATTCCGCGCCCAAATTTTATTTAAATTAAGAAACGTATTCGCCCGGCCGATTTGAATCGTTTTACATATTGTATCAGGATAACAGATACACGAGGGGGTATTAGGAGTAAGAGGTGTACGAAATGTATTTCGCGCCCAAATTTTATTTAAATTAAGAAACGTATTCGCCCGGCCGATTTGAATCGTTTTACATATTGTATCAGGATAACAGATACACGAGGGGGTATTAGGAGTAAGAGGTGTGCGAAATGTATTTCGCGCGCAAATTTTATTTAAATTAAGAAAGGTATACGCTCGGAAAATTGGAATTGTTTTAAATGAAATTTTACATATTGTATCTGGATAACAAATACACGAGGAGGTATTAGGAGTAAGAGGTATACAAAATGTATTTCCCGCACAAATTTTTTTCAAATTCAGAAATGTATTCGGCAAGCAAATTTGATTTGTTTTAAATTTAATTTTACAGATATGCGAGGAGGTAAGAGGTATACGAAATGTATTTCCCGCGCGACATTTATTCAAATTAAGAAATGTATTCGCCCTGTAAATTTGAATCGCTTTAACTAAAATTTTATATTTTGTATCAGGATAACAGATATGAGAGGAGAAAATAGGAGTAAGAGGTATACGAAACGTATTTCCCGCGTATTTATTCAAATTAAGAAATGTATTCGGCAAGCAAATTTGATTTGTTTTAAATGGGGGTATTGGGAGCAAGAGATATACAAAATTCGACAATGAATATGAGATCTAATAACGGATTTGTGATTTTGTGTCAGGAGAACAAAAATACGTATAAAATTTAATAGTTTTAATTATTTATTTAATTGCACATAACAGAAAATAATTCCAAATTATATAATACTGATAATAAATATTTTTTCGGTTCTCCTTCTTCTTCTTCTTCTGTTTTGGGTTGGACGCCAGCACGTCCATGCACTTGAGCACACTGCTCTTTGTACTATGCCCAATAGATCTCTGTTCTACTCTGTTGGTCTTGTGTCCTCGATAAAAGCCACTATCCTCCTCAGAGGAAGTTTGAGTACACTCGTAGAATCCAATAGATCACCCGAAGTATTTCTGTCCGAGTTCCTTCAGTTCCTCAAACGTGCATAATTCGTGATATAAAGGCTAGTTTCCTCCTGTTTTCACATCTCCTACACTAGGGCTCGCTAACAAATCCCATGCTGTTCAGGTGCTTCTTAAAGGGAAATGTCCGGTTATTAAGACGGTAATTATTTTAACTTCTTTTTTGTTACTACGAATTGGGTTGGCTGAAAACTTTCTGTCCAGCTCCCTTAGTAGTGTTTTGGTATGGAGTTGACCTTCCGTTAACCTCCATTTCTTTTTATGTTCTATTTCTAGCCATAAGCAGAACTCACTTTTAGCGAAAGCCTTAGCGATTCCACAGACATGTTCTGGTCCTATGAAGTTCCTATTAGTACCTTCTTTGGCCAGTTCGTCAGCTATCTCATTGCCTTTAATTCCCTCATGTCCTGGCACCCATATCAGCGACACAGTATTGTCTTGTGCCAGTTCATTGAGGACTTGTTTACAATATTTCAGCAGTCTGATAGATGGATTCATAATGGCTTTAATAGCTGCCTGACTATCAGTCATTATGTTGTTTTTTTTTTGTTTGCAAACAATTCGTCCTGGAAAACTGTCGTCTGTTTCCCAAGACATATTGATATCTTTCTTCTAGGGTACATTTCCCATATGCCTGCACCTACCCCCTGACTAGATTGTGATCCATCAGTGTACCAGGTGCCGGCACCACAATCTCTCGATCGACTTTTTGCATTTTCAGCTTAACTGTAAACATAATCTCAGGTGCGATACTGCCCGCCGGCATTTGAAATATCGGCTCTTCCAGTATAGTTCCTGTGATATGTCTATGGCCCCCTACAACCTTATTAGTACGTACACCATATGTCATTGTCCTTAAGCCTCAGGATCGCAGCCATTGCCTCCGCCTGTACAAATAATTCCAGCGGAGGAAGACCCACGATGGCCTCCATGGAGGCGGTTCCCGTGCTGTTCATAGCTCCCGTGATTCCCAACAGAGCCTGTTGTTGGAGAGTCGCGAGGAGCCCTACCGACGATGTCAGCTGCGTCCTCCTCCATAAGACAACTGTTCCATAGGTAATCGTTGGTCTTACTACTGCTGTGTACAGTCGGTGTACCACATTTGGTTTTAGTCCCCAGGTCTTGCCAACAGCTCTTCTGCATCTCCAGAAGAGCTGCATAGCCCTGTCTACCACTTTGACTAGGTGTCTCTTCCAATTCAGTTTCGCATCAAGTGTTATGCCTAGATACTTCACGTCATTTGTTAGTTCAAACTCTTGTCCAAACAGCTTTACGCTGCCCAGATCATTTAGTTTTCTCATGTTGGTAAAGGCTACCAACTTGTTTTTTCAAGGCACCATCTTTCTACAAATCGCAGAGCGTTTCGCATGATGCTCGTCACTGTCCCTGAGAATTTCCCCTGTTAGCGCATGTAATATAATACTTTATGTGTTAAAAATACAAAAAAGAACCTAGTTTCAATTAAAATTTTTCCTAACCAAAATTTATTATTACCGTCATAATCCCTATTATTTTTATTATTAAATACAACCCCGCACGGCAAATTTGAATAGTTTTAAATGAAATTTTACATATTGTATCAGGATAACAGATACATGAGGAGGTATTAGGAGTAAGAGGTGTACGAAATGTATTTCGCGCCCAAATTTTATTTAAATTAAGAAACGTATTCGCCCGGCCGATTTGAATCGTTTTACATATTGTATCAGGATAACAGATACACGAGAGGGTATTAGGAGTAAGAGGTGTACGAAATTTATTTCGCGCGCAAATTTATTTAAATTAAGAAAGATATTCCGCCCGGCAAAATTGAATAGTTTTAAATGAAATTTTACATATTGTATCAGGATAACAGATACACAAGGAGGTATTAGGAGTAAGAGGTGTATGAAATGTATTTCGTCCGCAAATTTTATTTAAATTAAGAAAGGTATACGCTCGGCAAATTGGAATTGTTTTAAATGAAGTTTTAAATATTGTATCAGGATAACAGATAGACGAGGAGGTATTAGGAGTAAGAGGAGTACAAAATGTATTTCGCGCGCAAATTTATTTAAATTAAGAAAGGTATTCGCCCGGCAAATTTGAATAGTTTTAAATGCAATTTTACATATTGTATCAGGATAACAGATACGCGAGGAGGTATTAGGAGTAAGAGGTGTACGAAATGTATTTCGCGCGCAAATTTATTTAAATTAAGAAAGGTATTCGCCCGGCAAATTTGAATGGTTTTAAATGAAATTTTACATATTGTATCAGGATAACAGATACATGTGAAGGTATTAGGAGTAAGAGGTGTACGAAATGTATTTCGCGCCCAAATTTTATTTAAATTAAGAAAGGTATTCGCCCGGCAAATTTGAAACGTTTTAAATGAAATTTTACATATTGTATCAGGATAACAGATGCATGAGGAGGTATTAGGAGTAAGAGGTGTACGAAATGTATTTTGCGCCCAAATTTTATTTAAATTAAGAAACGTATTCGCCCGGCCGATTTTACATATTGTATCAGGATAACAGATACACGAGGGGGTATTAGGAGTAAGAGCTGTACGAAATTTGTTTCGAACACCTCTTATCGAACCTTTTATCGAACAAGTGAGAGCATTTCAGAAAGACAATAATATGAGTGGCAAAGCACTTTTATTAATTGATAATGCTCCGATTCATGCAACAGAGACGCAATTTATCAGTGATGATGGAAACATCGTAACTATGTTCCTGCCGCCTAATTGCATTCCCCTCGTCCAACCGATGGATCAAAATGCCATTCGACTGACTAAAATGTATTATCGCAAGAGTCTCTTGGTCCATGTTTTGTCTTTTGACGAAAGCGACATTTCTAACACTATAAAAAATATTATTTTAAAAGATGTCCTGTTTCAAAGAGTTACAAACACACCAAATTTAGTGAGGTTTTACCCACTCATGTATGTTTCAAATTATGTTGTCATATACACATTCGGCTCACGCCGACAAGTAGTGAAGACACGAGAATACAGTTTTTTATAGATACGGTGGTTACCGACTATAAAAAACACGTTCTAGTTCGGCTGTTATTATGTAGACAGCGCTGAATATTCCTTCACGCTCTGTCTGAATAATTTCGGCTAGATAGTAACGTAGTTATGTTTGTTTTGAATGTGTCTCTTCTCCAACAGGGGCGTACCGACGAACCTGTAGAAATGTGAAATACGTATCTACGTCTTTGGAGAAGATACATTCAAAAATACATAAATGAACTTGTATTGTGTTCTTCACACCCCATTTTTAATAATATTTTTATATTATTAAAAATACTTTTGTAAAATATAGATTTGTTTTATGCAGATTTGTATCATTTGTAAGAACGCTTGATGCGAGCTCTCGCATTGATATGCTTAATTTGTTTTTTTTTGGGCTATTGGTTTGTTTTTAAGAATAAAAATTAATTAATTGGTTTGTGAATAATACTTGAATATCAAAAGGTACTATTTTAAAATTAAATGTTCAAAAATATATTTTCATGAGATTTCGAAACGAGTAGAATTACCACATCTAACTGAAATACTTATGTTAGCTTTATAGATAGTTATGCAATCAATATAGAACATTTACAAGTTGGATAGTCTATATTTCGGAAGTACTTAACAATGCCAGCTCCCATGCTTCCGCGTGTTGGACGTCTCTTTTGAGCGGTATATCTATTTAAGTATGTGGCATTGACGCTCAGTTCACGTTCGCTTTCAAATAGGAAAATGCGACTCGGGCATTCCCCCCCAAGTCATGAAAAGAAGACATCTCATTCTATTTTGTATGATTTAACTAACAAATTATAATATAATATGTATAGGATATTTGGAATATTGTTTAATTCAAATTAAATAAATTATAATTTCTTTTACTTCGATGTAGTCACCGAAATTCTTATGTTGCTACTATGCGACATAATGTTAATATATTTGCTCGACTGAAGTGTGTAAATTCGGTTGAAAGGCATTATCGACGCCTTTCAACTGTATATCGCTTGCTTCTTACAAAATTACAAACATCCAAGCCAAACATAAAAGTCAGTATACAAAAAGGTTTTAAGTATATCTATACGTTATGCACGTATAACGCTTTTGTTACAATTGAAACATACATGTAATATACATATCTGTAACTGTACACATGGACAATACACCTCGTATTTTCAGCATTTACTTCTGCTTAAGACACGTGTTTCTGCCATCTAGGCGTCGTCAGTCAAGCTAGTGAAGCAATGTAATACAAATGATACAAATCTTTATGAATAGATATGTATCTGTATAACATTACGCTGAAATCGCCTACAAGATGGCAGAAACACGTGTCTTAAGTAGAAGTAAATGCTGAAAATACGAGTTGTATTGTCCATGTGTACAGTTACAGATATGTATATTACATGTCTGTTTCAATTGTAATAAAAGTCAGTAAATGTCATCAAATTAATGAGTATCGCTTATTTATTTAGTTTATTATTTATTGTGCGCACTGATTTCGTAATTGTTTTTCGGTTAATTATCTCATAAATTTAAGTATGTAACAGGGCAAGAGAAATTAGAATTCCTACTGGAATTTATGCAACCCATTTTGCACTACCTTTCCCGAAATGCATTCCGCGGCGTATTTGAAATTCCGTACAAGGAGAGTCGAAAGACGAAGAGGTATTAGCGGCAGGAAGTTCGTTAGTGGTTCGATCCAACACGATTACAGGAAACTGTCGGCGCATTTATTGGCGGTTTAAATTTTGTTCCATCTGATTGGTCTAGAGTCTAGTAAATTGCTGTCTCTCAGGTTGTTTGTATTTAAATCATTTAGACGTTTCAAGACGAAAAATATACGAAAATCGTTTTCCAGGTGTGTTTTTGGATGACCGAAAATGAACAATATAAGGCAATTTAAATAATTGTTCTGCTCCCAGAGAGAGTACCTCCCGTATTCGACACAATACAGTCTTCGTCACACGAAAGACAGAAAGCCCTCATCCGAAACTAAATTGCAGTTTAGCGTTTCGGTAATCGATGGAGCCACTGAATAAAATAAAAAACCCAAAAAATACTAATTCTTTACTATTTCTTTTTGTTTATAACGGGTGTTCAGAAACATTCGAAGTGTAAGTAGTCCTTGAAAATATGAAGTCATGTCTGAGATAGATTGATTTTTGACAGACGACATTAACATTTAATAATTATTACAAATCAGATACTTAAGTAAAGATATACGATTTCTCGTTCAGAGCCCATTGACTTCGAATGTTTCTGAACACCCGTTATTTATAAAATACAAATCGATAAATTTGACATTATCAAAATTCAAGTTATTAAACACACACGAAATATAAACTTTTAAAAATAAGGTTGTTTATTTGAACACAATGAAGCAAAAAGCTGTTCGCATTTAACCTTAATACCACGATTTTATAGGGTGTAAATTAATTGGTAGATTTACTTGCTTAGTTTTCTTATTCGCCATTTATAATACCCAATCTATAGAATAAATTAAATTTACTTGCTCACTAAATAAAATCTGCAAATTTTATCGTTTATAATATCGGCCCTAAGACAACAAAGACAAAAATTAGTAAATGCAATTAGATTGAGTAGCATTTATTTATTTTATTATTATACACACTGATTGTGTAATGTTAATTAACTTATATATTGTAGCAGGGGCTAAAGAAATGATAATGAATTGTCATAATAATAATTGACAATTTACCAATATTTAGAATATTAGTTATTCTAATAACGAACTTTGCATATTGGGTTGCCTGCGCATCGGTATGTTTCATTAATGTTTAATGTGTATTCAAAAATTCTTGAAAAAAAATATATTATAATTATTGTATAAATGAATTAATATACATAATGGCTAAAAGAATGAGATTATTTTTGTCAGTATCCTTTTATATCACCTTTATCTGTTAAAAAAAATTGAACTTTACTTTCACGGAAAAGCGATGAAGTAAAAAGTTGTAGGGATAATATACTCCTTGGCAACTCTATTGACATTAACAAGTTTCAGGTTTAAGATGGGCCATACACAATAAAGAAAACAACGTAAATATATCGAGATCGCTTTATTTTTTTCGCAAAGCTTACAAACTAAATCTTAATATTCCAATAGCTAGTCTAAAAACAACAATTGCTTAGAAAAACTATATGTATATATGTAATTATATTATATTACAATAATGAGTTGATTAAGTGTTATATAATCATATATGAATTACTTGTAATTAAAAAAAATTCGAAGCGCATATATGATTATATATACATGCACTTATGTATAAATTAGATGGAAAATATAAAAAAGCTTATTTATATTTATGTGCAAAATGTATGTCTTTTGTTGTATATTTAACTTTTTTTTCTTTTTTTAAGTTGATTTGAATGTAACATTAACACCATAATCACTTGTTACGGAATTTGTTATTACATGGAGAAAAATGAAATAAATATAAAACATAATAAAGTATCGTGTTTACATACAAATTGACTATTGATAAATCGCTCAAAAATATTTTTTATTTATTTTATACGCATATGTATTTATGTAATTAGTAATATATATATATATATATATGTATATCTATATATATATATATATATATATATATATATATATATATATGTATATCTATATATATATATATATATATATATATATGTATATCTATATATCTATATATATATATATATATATGTATATATATATCTATATATTTCAACTTTTTGTTTTGGAAATAGGATTTTTGTTACTGAAAGTGATATTTTTTTTGTAATTTGTTTGAAAAAGGAATATTTATTTAATTCTTATAATGACTCACATGTGCATTAGGACAGGTTGGGTTTTTCCCTTTAATATCATAGCAGGTGCCACAAAAAGTCAAATATTTATTATTATTTATTATTATTAGTGACATCAGTAAATAGTGTCTTATGTGGCTAATTTACATTATATTACATTGCGATATTATTAATAATTATTATAGCAGCACATTCTAAAAAACAGAGGAAGTTATACTGATATATTCTTAATCAATATTTCACAGTGATCCAGAAAAGAAAAATAATAAAATCAAAGAAATTAAAAAAAAAAAATTTTTTATTTTTTTTTAATTTTGAGAAAAAATAAAACTATCAAAATATAATAGTATAATGTATATAAAAATTCCGTATAAACGTTTCTGAATAATAATATTATCACCATTACGCGTGTTAGTTTTCTGAGAGTGTTTGTGGATTTTTTTCTTCTTATAAAAAAAGGAGAAAAATAAATAAAACACTCTGGAAAACCATACTCTTTTTATATAATGTGGTAAGGCTATTTATTATATTATATTTCTGCCAGAAAATAAAGTATCTGCTGTCGTTATTCAAATTACTTGAAACACATTCTTTAAAAATTTCAAAATGCATAAGTATGTTGATTATAATAGTCACTTTTCTGTCTAGGATATTTTTCTGCTTATAAATATACTTGTTGCTCATGTTTGTTCTTTCATAAAATCGACTACATACATTCAAAAAAATAATTAAAAATATCAACTAATTTATTGAGGAGATACGTGCTGAAACATCTTACAATAATAATAACAAAACGTTTAAGTTTAAAAAAAAAAAATTATCATCACCTGATGAAGCCGCAGTTGGTGAAACGTATGTAGCGTCTACATTATATCTTTTTGAAACTTAAACTTTGTGTTATTTATTTGTTAATTTATTTATTATTAAAAACGTAAATATTGGACGGAAAATAAAATTTTTATTTATTTTGTGGAATAGCCTCTAAAATAAACCATATTAAAATATAAATATTTACGTCATTTTTATGCAAAAAATTCAACTTAAAGATAGAATTATTTTAAAAATTAATCATAAATAATTTTGAGATTGAATTGAATCTTAGTTTGAATTAATTTTATGTACATTTCAGCACTTAATTTTGCGGGACCTTCTCGAAAATAAATACATAAACCTAAAATATGGTGTTCCGTATATGATATTTCTTTTTAATTAGTTACGAAATAACAGAATAATTCGGTTAAAATACGTTAGTAATGAAAAAAGTGTAGAATTTAAATTTAAAAATATTCAATTATATTAAGATGAATTTAAAATGTAGTTTGAAAGATTCAAACACTATTTGAAACTAAAAATAAAAAGTCATTTCTTTCGAATTAACCTGGACATTAATATTTATGCTTGCAAATGAGCATGTTTGATCACATTTTATTTGTTATCAAATAATATGCTTTAATTACATTGAAAAATAATACACCATAATATTTAAGGTTATATGTTTGTACCCTCTGTTACTCTATTAAGGTACAGATTGTCCTAAATTCTTAAATTCAAAGAAAAATTATCAATTAATTTCTGGACAAAAATGTAAGGTCAGGATCATCTAGAAAGGTGGAAATACGGACGTGACAATATATTTTCTTGATTCCTCTTGCAATCATCGGTAAATTTATATAATTTTTCCACTTATCGCTTAATTAATTAAAATTTATAAAATTAATTGAACACTTAAAAAGCGTATTTTTAGTTTAGCGATGTTAATACGAAAATATAAATGTTTTTATTATTTTTATGTAAAATCTAACTTAATTCAGTAAAGTAATTTTTTGGAAAAATTAACCCTTGCACGCGTTTTGAAAAGCAAATAACATGGAATCCTTAAATAAATTTAAAATTAACAAACACAATTCAAACAAAAAACACAGATGGGTCATTTTTCAAATTCATTATATACAAAATAGAATCGTCTATCGATAGTTTGGATTAATTTTATGCATTTTTTAAATTTTATGATGTAATTGACACTGTGTCAAAATAAGAAGGAACAATTCAAATGACACAGATTATTTGTAATTTCATTGGTTATTACCTAAGTAAGAAATTATGGTAAGCAACTATTTAGGTCTTAGATGTTAAATTATTGAAGCTGTGATCACTTGAAATACTTAAAAGCAAATAGAGACATCACAAGTGGAGATATAAGTGAAACAATGTGAGAAGAGGTAAAAAGGAACCGATCTTAAAGAGCTAACATCTAAAATGGTTTGGACGTTTTGAAAGAGTGGAAGACCAGAGACAAACGAAACAAATATAGCAAACAAAAGCACACGAGAAATCATGGAATAACGTAGTGCCTGAATGTTTAGAAGAAAGAACAGTGGACTGGAATAATGGCAGGAAACTGAAAGATTTGAGCAGAATTCGTAGGCACTCAGAGACGCCCCAACACCCAAGGATATAAAATAAGGCATTAGTGTGTGATGATATAGAATGTACTTTGAAAGATTCATCATTTGAATCTCTAGAAATAGAAATTCTGCTCTTTTCAGTTAACCAGGAAATTAAAAAAAAATATTTTTCAATTCGAAGTATTTGGATCTGTTGCTTCTCTTACTGATTCAACATTTAATTATCGATTTTTGTAGATAGAGGCACATGTAATTTGTATGTAACATTTTGATTTGACATGTTCCAGGTAATTTGAATATAGACAATATATATTGCTTATAGTTTTTTTTACATTCTATTAAAAAAAAGACTATATGTATAGAGGCGACGAAAAACTTAAGCATTTTGAAGGACGTAACTGTTATTCATCTTTCCATAATTACCACACTCATCAATCCTAATTTTTACAACCCTTATTTCAATTACGATAAGTCTCTCTATTCAAATCTAGACTATTATTAGCACAAATCAACGTTACTTAAAAATAAATTAATATTTTCTATTAACAACATAATTAAAGATAATAATTGAACTAATGTATATATACAAAAATTATTTTCGTTTTCATTTTATTATCATCATCGTCATATCTTTCCCTTGAAAATAGATTTCAATAAAAAGATTTATGTATAATAAATCACATTTCTAATATGTATATTTTCCCTACATCAACATAAATAATCTGACCTTTTCTTAATTTTTAAAAATTTAATTAAATACAAATATCCTATTACATATCTAATTTTTCAGTCGATATTATGCGCACATCTCTTTAAAAACAATTTAAATATTAAGAAAAGGAACCGCTTCGACTGAATTTCTTTTCTAATGTACTAAGTGTTTGGGAAATAACAATTTGTAAATTAGAAATATGTTTTCAGTCGAAATAGATTATTTTATTTATTTTTTTAAATCTTATACAAACACCACTCAGATGTGCAACATTTATATAAAAATTTAACAAGGAATAACGAACATAGTCTAACTATAATACGAATTGATTCTTTACTTATCTGAAAGAATAAATCAGTGTTGTTCTTTTTCTTTCGTAAGTTATTATACATCAAAATTCACTCAGTAATGCATTAAAAACTTTTGACGTACCTACGGAATACATTTTTAATAAAGTCCATATGGTCCAGCCATGGATACCTATTATTTTTATAACTCTATTTTAATATCGTAATAATATTAATCATTTTAAACGTAAACCAGTAATATAAAAAGCGTTAATAACTTTAAATTAACAATAACAACCACATACATATATATATTGAATAACATCAATTGACGCCATTGTTAATTTGAAATGCATTTCTAAAGTGTGACTCACTTTAACAACGTGGAGAACCTAAATTTTCCTTCTCACTTTTTTTTTTTGGGGGGAAAATATCGTTTCGAAAGCATTTATAATATAATTTATATTAAAATAGACAATGTGCTAATTTTGTTTGTGTGTTTTCATTAAATGGTTACACACACACAAAAAACTTACGATAAACGTTATTGTTATGAGGCATACAAAATTGTGTTTTTTTCATATATTTTTTTTTGCAAATTGTTCAAAATCGCCCCTCCCCTGATGTGACGGTCCTTTTTATAGCATGTGACGATATAGCTTGAAGTTTAGCAATTGAAGAAAGCACCATTAAAAGATAATTAATACTATCATAGAACACAGAGTACCAAATTAATAGTAACGTTAATGTGGTGAAATTGTAATTAAATTTTTTTTTGAAATCCAGGTTCGGCAAAAATTTAAATCGAAGCATTATTGCTATTCTAATTAAATCCTTAAAACGAAGTTAAAACTATGCATTGCTTCTAAGTAACATATAATATATTGAATTTTGATTAAAAGTCGTCCAAATACATACTCTTATTAAAGCTAAAATTAACTCATATTCAAATCCCAGAAAATTAATTTAATTTCGACAATAAAATTGTTATAATAAGAAACAATAGCATTCCAATGAATAATTAAATTTTAATACGATTTATGCTATTATTATTATTTATTGCAATGTCATTACTATAAATATAATATAACTTTATAAATAGACGATCAAAATTAATTAATTCACTAGAATTAAAAGAAGTAAGGCATGGAAAGCTTAAGGAGAAGAGGAATAGACACATTCACAATTGATATAATAATAAAAGTTATATATGATAAAAGAAACAATATTGTAACAACACAAAATAACAGGCGTATACCTAGTATAACAGTGGCCCAAATGACAAAATTATTTTTTTTAGTTTTACACTGCATTGAATTCTAATTAGTTGAAAGAACCTTGTGCAACAATAGCTCAACTGAAATTCAACATATTTCTGATGGGGTAGTCCCATAACTGACCGTCTTATTACCGACCGCAACAAAATTTTACCTGTTTCGGTGCCATAACTGACCCCGATCATTTTATTTTGTGAAACGAACCCAATCTATTTAGGTAATAGTCTCATTACTGACCGTAAGATGAATTGACCAATGATATAATTAAAATGGATTTTGAAATTGCTGCAATATCAGCTTACAGAGAATGTTTTCCGAATTCGAAGCTAAACGGTTGCAATTTCCACTTTAATCAGTGTTTATGGAGAAAGGTTCAGGAGCTTGGACTAGTGAAACAATACAAAGAAGATTTAGAAGTGCGAACTCATATTAAATTAACAGCTAGCTGGCTCATCTACCACCTACTTTGACTGACGAAGGCTGGCTGCATGTTATGGAAAACTCTCCTAACAATGAACAGATAGACAGTTACAACGATTACTTTGTAACGCAATGGTTAGAAAACGAGACAATTCAAGACATCTGGATATGCTTTAATCAACGACACCGAACTACGAATGTATGTGAGTCATGGAACAGCCGCCTTAATAGAAATATTGGAAAATCCCATCCGAATATTATAGAGCTAATCAAAACTCTAAAAAAGGATGCTACTCATTATGATATTTTACAACAAAGAATCGAACATAATTTATGTTCTAAACAATGAGCTGGAAAGTATATTTTATTAGACCGAAGAATCGAAGAGACTATGAAGCAGTTAGAGCAGACAAACAGAATTGATATTGCGCTACGACAGATAGTACATATAATTCCATTATAAGGCAAACTTAAGATTAGATTGTAAATATTCTGTACATATCATTTTTGAATGACGAATGGCTTATGCTGAATACTGTAAATACTGTAAATACTTTATAAAAATTATGTACTACAGACGAATGCAAAATGCAGAATTTTTAACCACGCCGAAATTTGTTACAAATTCTGCCAGTCCTAAGCCTGGATAAAGTGGGAAGGAATTTTCTTATTTTTACATTTTAACATTGAATTTCTTACTAAAAGCTTGCCTCACCTCTATAATTAAACCCTTATTAATATTTACGGTCAGTAATGTAACTATTTAATCTTCCGCAACCCCTATACAAATTTGACCAAATTACCGCGGTCAGTAACGACACTTGGATACTCGACGGTCAGTAATGCGACGATCAGTGATGGCCCTAAGTCTTTCTGATAGATGGTGTGGGTTTATTCTTATTGCATGAATATATTTGTGATATTCTGCAGAGCAAAAGTGGCCCAACAGAGCATCTGTTAGTAAAACGTTAGTTTTATTATGTTTGTTCCTTTATGCCTTGCGACCAAGACTTTGGGATCATGATCAAGATAAAGCTAATTGAAAATAAAATAAGAAGCATTTCTGTTATACGTCAAGTATATTAAGAAGCACGACAAGGGAAAACAGAAAAAAGTTGAAGAAGAACAGCAAAAAAAAAAGTTGTAGGGCATGGAAAAGCTCAAGGAAAATAGGCATAAACACATTCACAATTGATATAATAATCAAAGTTATATATGATAAAAGAAACAATATGGTAACTACACAAAATAACTGATCGGAAGAATTTGGAACTAAAATTGGGTTAAAAGATGGGTGCTCAATTCACTATTTTTCTCAGTCGTTATGGATGATGCAATAGGAGAATGCAAAAAAGTATATGTAACAGAAGTTATCTTTGTAGATGACGTGGCAATAATCGCGGTTACGAAAAATATTATAAAACAACTTGAATTTATAAAAAAAAGGAAATTAATGTGAATGAAAATATGAAAAGGCAAAATGAAACTTACATCAACATAGAAGAAGAAAAACTGGAATAATTTAAGAATTTTAAATAGGTTTATGAAACGGAAAAATAAAACTTATATCAACTTAGAAGAAGAAAAACTGGAATAAATTGAGAATTTGAAATAGGTTTACTGAAGCAAAATGGGAAAAGTAGATACAGAAATAAGGAGAGAATTACCAGGGTCACTAACAGTTTGGAATAATCATTTTTGGGGGAATAAAGTAAACTCAAATCAAGTGATAAAAATATAATATATGGAAGAGAAAACCCTTGACGACTTCGGTAAAGGTGTAAATTGTGTCAACATTTAGCAAAAATGAGAAATAATAAAATTCCAAGCGAAGAATATAAAAACCTAGTTGAAAATAAAATAAGGAGCATTTCTGCTATACGTTAAGTACATTAAGAAATACCACAAGGGTAAACAGAAAAAGTTGCAGAGAAGAATAGCAAAAAAAAGTTGAAAACTCACCTAAATATGAGAAGATGGATTTAGGACGAAATAAGCAAGTAACTAAGAAAATTTAAAATTATAAAGACGACTATTAATAACAATTCTATATATAATATTAGCTTAAATATTTTTAAGTGTAAGAACATCGATTTAGCCTCTAAAGTGTTACAAGAGAAGCAACAGATTCTGAAACTACGAAATAAGGAATACATTTGTGTTATTGTATTATTGGCCGAACCTGTATGTATATATATATATGTTTAATATTTTACAAAACATGCCAGTTTTTTATGTTTGAAAAGTGCATGTAATTTGGTTATCTATATATAATGGTTGTATGTTATTAAGTTGCCTTGCTTTTAAAAAATAGCTAACTGTATCCAAAATATGCACTTTCCTATAGACATGGCTGGAATATCTGAAACTTCTGATCTCGATTATTAAAGATACAATTTCGTAAACATCCACTTGGGAATTGCGGAAATGAACGAGATTGTACTTAACACTATTAAGTAGTTTAGATCACATTTTTATTGTACATCAAGATCAGAACGTTCCTAAAATTCTGTTTTTCTTAAACAAAAAAACAGTCGGTTACATTAGTTAGTCTGCATTTAATAAATAACAGGTTGTTACCCTGTATATTTAAACGTTTTTCCTTTTTTATATTTGTTTAAAAGAAACATAATTGTCCGGAACGTAAAAATTTATATAAAAAGGCTTTAAAATGATGGATCAACTGACTTTTGCGATGCTACTAGATTTTTTGTATAATTTCCGCATTATAAACGCATTAAAATAACGAACTGATGCTGGGACATAAGTTCATATTTTAAATCTTATATCGGAAAATTTAAATCTATGTAGGACAAAACACTGTTCATAAAACTATTATTTATATTTTCAATTTTCCCGTTTTGTTTATATAAATTTATATATTACAGCATTTAAATATTTATACATATATTTTTTTCTCGATATTATAATAGTAATATGAGCAGCAAAGCAGTTGACAATATAGGGATACCTTCTCCATTAAACTAACACCACAGAGTCCTTTCCTCGAAATCTTATCTCAGTTGTATTCTAGATACTTATAATAATAAATATTAACGCAACATCTGGATATTAGTTCCTAATTTTCGATGTATGTATATTAAATAGGTACATAAAAAAAAGAAATATAATCATATTTATATAATACACACACATATATACGTATACAGGGTGTTGTTTATTTATATGATGTGTGTATACCATAATGACCCAACAAAACGAATATAGCTGAGATGAAGATATCGCCTGATGATTGTTATTCATTTGTTTGTTCTTTGTTTGTTAGTACTTTATTTATATATATCACCATGCTCAACCTAACATGTCAGGCTATTATTTGGCGGGGGAGGGGCGTGGCCAATCTCAGACTTCCGCAGAACGTGAACTAAGGCCAGGCGTGCGACTGTGTAATACTACCTTGTGCCCATTTTTTGTGACGAAACCATCACTTTCGATCAACACAGCCGTTTGATGTGCCCCTAACTCCGCATCTCCATCTCCCTCACCCTCCGATTGATCTGGCAGACCGCATCGTTGCCGTTTATGTTTACGCCACGCATTTTGTATTAAACGCGCACAATAATCCTCACGTTGCCTCCATAACGTCGAACTAACAGGCTCGTAACCAGTTTCTTTTGGTTTTTCTTGCACTTCACTTAATTCGACCGCATCGTCTATTTCGTTGCCTTTTCGGGCAAAGAAGTCTTTGGTTAGTGCGTCCAGAATGTCCACGCAAAACATTAGATCACCTTTACATATGGGTATGTCCATAGACACTATCTTGTACTTGTTAGGCTTATGAATCTGAAGCGGTGGTTCCAAAACATCCAGAAATTCCGATAGTTGATCGTATCGTATATATTGTGTGCCATCTGGATCGAATTGTTGCCAAATTTCATAATACATGTCGTAGTCATCGTCTGTCAAACCTTCTTGAACGTCCTCCGTCGCTTGGGAATAATTTTCCAAAATAACGGCAATATACATGTTTATAACAATCAAGAACGAAATCACTAGGTAACTCAATAAAAAGGCGATTCCAATTGTCGAATTACCACAGTTTCCGGTTTCGCCTATTTCATTATCTGGTTGTTTACAGTCTTCTTCATTGATTATACCGTCTAAGACACCATCCCAACCAGCAGATGTAGACATCTATAAAGTATATAAACTTTTAGAAAACTAAAATACGTATTTAAACGTCTTACTTTCTACTTAACAACTTAAGTAATTTACCGTCTATTTAAAGAATCAAATTTTAAGTAAAAAACTACACTTATTGACAAAATTATCGAAAATCTTTAATTTTCAACTTTTTTTTTGCATACAAGGTGATTCTAAATATATGAGAAAAATTTTATGGTCTGATTCCTAGGGTTATTATTAGAGTGGACCAATTCGGAGCGAAAGCAGAGGCGTGACTCTCAATAAACCTATTGACTAACTTTGATGATAGCGGTTTTTTTACTGTACGCTCCTTCAACATTATTAAATACATAGAATACACTTTCCTGCTGCTATTATACGTGTACACACGATGACCGTGAACAACATACTTAGTAATCGTATGTGCAATGGGGCACGCGGGAACCAATTCGTTAGTCACGCCTCTGCTTTCGCTCCGGATTGGTCCACTCTAGTTATTATGATCATAAAAGTTGATATGAATGTATGGCTAAAACGGCTTGGTTTTAAAGTTATGGGATGTTTAATAGTAAATTAAAGGTATTACAAGAAAACCTACTAATACAACAAAATTAACTTAAAATAAAAATTCTAGGAAATGACCGCCTTCAACAGCAATGCAAGTTTCTATCCTTCGTTGCATTGATTGGTGAATGCGTTCAAGAATACCAGGGGTATTTCGAATTGTCTCAAATGCTGCAACAATACGATTCATTTGTTATAGTATAACTAACAAGATTTAATGTTACACCTGGCATAAGGCTTGTTTTTAAGAGGAAGCAACAAACGAAAATCACTAACACTTAATTTCACCACAAATAAGTTCATTTACGTTAATTCTTAAATTATGTGAGGAATTTTTAAATGACCCAACGCGCGATAAACAATATACGCCATTAAAATAATTAAAATGAATTAAACGTCAAAATATTTTAAAGCAATTGAATATATTCACCTACTAGATCAATAACATCAGCACATATATAACTTTACGGCCGAACTTAAAATTATATTTGAGTAATAGAGATAACAAACAATATTCAATAATTTTGTCTATGAGTATATAATTATTATTTATTAAAATATTGATCGTCAACAATATGCGTGAGCATATAAAAATGTTTTTTACTAAGTAATTGAAAGTAATGCAATTATAATAACTAGAGAACGGACATTCTTACCACATGACGAAGTTCTCCGAATCAATAGCCGTTGTCCATTGTTAACGCTGCGAAAAATCAGGTGGCCGAAAAAGTCAAACACAAATACTTCATTGTATTACGGCGGGATGTACTCGGCGAAGTTTATAAACATTTTCAATTGCGGATTGCGTTTAATGGAATATATCCTCCGAATACAATCGCTGTGTTGTCCATTGTAATCGCAACGGACCAGATGGTCGGGTAAGACTAACAAATACTTCATTGAATTACGCTGAGTCATGTGGTAAGAATGTCCGTTCTCTAATAATAACATAATACCTCTTGATATGAAACATGATTTCTATGTAAATAACGCGAAAGAAAATTGCTGAAAAATTATTCCATAATTTTTGGGGATTGTAAGAATCCAGATAGTCAATGGTTGAACAAATATGGAGGAGCAATAATTGTATGGTCAAACCTGTATAACCTAAGTTATAAGGGCTCAAAGAGCGAGTTGGTTGAAACTTGTGCGCAGAGTAAAGTAGTCGAGGATGTCAGAAGGATAAATGTCAAGGATTGTGATGGGAAGCGATAGGAATAGGGAGAAGTTGAAGTGGATAGTAAAAGGCATTGAGGATATCACTATTACTTCTATTACATATATAGAGGAGTAAGAAAACAGTAACATACTTGAAAAAGTAGAATCATGGATTGTCCAAAGGTCTTAAAATTGTACACATCATCTAAGCCACTTTTGTCCTTCACGTGCATGAAAAAGGACATGCCAAATATGGCAAATATGAACATCACCAAGAAGAGTAATAAACAGATGTTAAATAAGGCAGGCAGTGACATAGCCAAGGCAAATAATAATGTCCGAATACCCTTAGCACCTTTCACCAAACGTAACACTCTTCCTACTTTAGCCACTCGCACTACACGAAGAAGCGTTGGGGATACGAAATATTTTTCTATAATATCACTTAGGACCAAACCTAAAATAATTTTAATTAAAGACATTTATAACGTTTTAGTGCATATATGTATATATATATATATATATATATATATATATATATATATATATAATTTGAGATAAAAATTCAAATTTTATAAATTACCGAGTATAGATAATATAACAACCACGAGATCAAATAAATTCCAGGGTTCTGTGAAATAGTGGTATCTTAAGGCAAACATTTTCATCATACATTCGGTACTAAAAATCGCTATGAATATCATGTTCAGATAATCTAATATCATAGTAAAAGTTTGCTTTTGTTGATAGTGATCCATAGTCATAGTCAACATATTTAAGCCAATAAACAACATAATGATCATATCAAATTTTTTATTTGTGACTATTTCGAAAACTATCCCTTGAGGTCGCCACTGAAATTAAAAGTTTATTAATAAGCATAACAATATATGTATACAGTAGTGCATATAAGTGATCTCTTCTTCATGATTAAAAAATGTGACAAATCTACATCATCTGTCCAAAAAGGTACGGAATTTGTTGAAAATAAGAGAAACTGGTGATGAATGCTTCACCCGTACGCAACTTTAGGAATGATTTAATCGATTTTATAGCGAGACCACTAAAAGCATTTAATAGAAAAATAGAAATACTGAAAATAACTATAGAAGATTTTAAATAGTTAATTGACGAAGGAGATACTTGTTGAAACTGCATTATAACGCTAAGAAACAAGTAATTAAACTTCTAGTTTCAAAAAATTCTTTTATTGTGAATACCACTACAATATTGTTTCGCCATACAATGGCTTCATCAGGTGGATGAATACTGTACCAGTTTCAAAAAATTCTTTTATTGTGAATACCACTACAATATTGTTTCGCCATACAATGGCTTCATCAGGTGGATGAATACTGGAACAGTAATTTTTTGTAACTAGAAGTTTAATTACTTATTTCTTAGCGTTATAGAAGATTTTTTTTACGAACAAGGAAAAAATCAACACCATATTTCTCTAGGAGCAATATGGCCAATAAAATAGAAACATTTCGTACGAAGAAGATGAAGGAAACATGGGAACAATATTTATGCCTTTTTTTAATATGTCAGTTGTGAAGATCGATCCAATTTGCACAAATCTACGGAAGAGTAACGTTTGGAAAGCCGGATTATCTGAAGAAAATGACTGCATATATAATATACATATATATAAGAAACCCTTCACAGTGGGGCATCGGAGACTGGAGTCGAGTACTGTGGACAGAAACTAAATTTCGACTATTCGACAGTAAGAAACAACAGCGTGTTAAGGGAAGCTTCAACGAAGATTATAATTAGTTAGTTCGGACTGCCCAATAGTTGTTGTAGTGGAGCTACTTGCTTTAACAGTCATAAACATTGTAGGAGTATACAGTGCTGGCAGGAATATTTTGAACAAGAAATATAAAAAAAACTGTTTAAAGTTTGCCAAGAAAAGTGGGAGAACTTTCCGCCAAGATCAATTAATAACTTATAAATAGTATGACAGATTCGTATAGTTTGAAAACATTGATATTTTTTAGATACAACAAGAAAATTATTCTCTATGAAATTTACATTAAATTTTTGGAAAATATTAATGATCACTTATTTATGCACACCACTGCACGTCAATCAGTAAGTACCCTCGGTCTTGGTATAGCTTTCATAGGTTTTTTGGAACCCATTTTCTTCATTGCGTTGTAATATTTCTTTTGATCCTCAGTCATAAATAACTCTAAAGATCCACCAGCCTAAAATAATTTTCATTTAGAAGAAAATAGTCGTTGTATTACAAAGATTTTTACCTTTTTCTTTTGTTCATTGAAGTTATCGATAATTACTCCAATGAACAGATTCAAAGTAAAGAAAGAACCGAAAATAATAAAGAACACGAAGTACAAATACATGTAAATATTAGTTTCTCTAATCGGCTGCTTTAGTATCTGTAATCGTAGAGTAGAGTTAATCTTTCTTTTTTGTGTTAATAATACTTACTTCTCTAGAATCTATTGCATCATTCATTATCTGAATCCAGCCTTTAAATGTCGCTACTTGAAATAAACACAAATATGCTTTCCCTACATGATCGAAATTCATTCTCGAGTTTTCCCAGGTATAATTTTCGGCTTTACAAGCATTATAGTCAGGAATAATTTCATAACTAAGACTCGTTTTATTTCCATCCACGCACTAAAATAAAGGTGCTTAAAGGAACTGTTTTACAAATCATTTTTTATTTACCTTGAAGTATTTTCCAGCAAATAATTGAACACCCATAATAGCAAAAATCAACCAAAATATCAAACACACTAATAACACATTGAAGATCGATGGTATCGCTTGCACCAATGCATTTACTACTACCTATAATATTAAATATAGTTATGTTACTTTATTTTGAACTATTAATAATAAATTTGACTTACTCTCATTCCTTGCATTCTTGATAACGCACGTAGTGGCCTTAAAGCTCTTAATGTTCTCATTGTTTTAAAAGCTTGAATGCCCCCAGCACCACATAACGACGCTATAAAATTTATCAAAGATACGTCTACAATAACGAAATCTAACCAGCACCACGCGTTAGTGAAATATTTTTGAAAACCAAGCGCTAGCCACTTGATTAACATCTCAAAGAAAAATATAACAGTGAAAATTCGATCCATATAATACAAGATGTCTTGTAAAATCGGACGATGTTGTAGATGCACGTCCTCCAAAGCTAATGCCAAACTACTGGTTAAAATCATTGTTATTACGGCCGTTTCGAAATATTTATTTTCAATAAGTCGGAAGGTTTTGTATCTAAGATTCCCCCATCCTTGCCAGAACGGTGAATCATCGTCACCGGCTAAAAATGGGAACTTCTTCATGCAGGATTCTGGGAAACAATCATCTGAATACTCGTCAATGATAACTTGTTCGGAAGGCTGTTGAAGTAAACCCTCATTCTGTGGACCTTGGCCATCATCGCATTCGTCTTCGGTATCTGCAGAATTCAACTCGTTAACCCGAAGCAGCTTTTTATTTTTGTATTTTTTACCTGGTCGTCTACCCTCTTCCTTACTGGCATCGCGTTTTTCTTCATGATCATCATTTTCCAAAGAATTTGTGCTACATTTGTGACTCTCATCTTTAAATCTGTGTTTATGGCTACCATATGATTTGTTGCTAATTTGATCATCTATATGATGGCCCATGTAATTACCATGATCCATTATAGAGTTGCCAATTGTTTTATTGATGTGGTTCTTTCCCTTTTTCAAATTTGCATTCGAATCACCTATAAATCGTTTAAAATTCACATATTAAACAATGATTTTGGAGATGAAAATTAAACATAAAAATACCATGTATATGAAACTCCATTCCCTTGCCAATAGCCGCTTCTAACCTATCCTTGGAACTTTTTTTAAGAATACCATCAGCTATTATTTCATTATCCGTCATTTCTAGTACACCATCTCTTGTGTCTAAAAGAATATGACGTTTTATACTGCCATTAGTAAGAAAATTATTTTTTTATGTAATAATTTGAATAACAGTTGGAATATACTGTAGCTTTGTAGCCCATTATTAGGCAAGTTTTTGTTTGAAGCAAGCGATGAAAACACTTGATTTTTGCTAAGTTCGAAGATTGTATCAATATTTAATTCTTTTGATATAATCTTCATGAAAAAGAATGAAGAATAGCGTTTTATGATACACAAGCGATGTAAGAATTTTTCATATTGACAAAGGTAGATAAAGGAAAGTTTCTGTCAAGATGAAAATTTACCTCTTTGATTAATAGTTTACACAACTAATTTAAATATGTAGATACCACATGCAATGAATTATAAATGATTTAAAGAAAATCTGAATTGAAGGAGATGAAAAAATAAGAACTAAAATTGTTGGAATTAGAAAGAAGTTATAATTAAGTTTGATGTAATTATACAGCGTGGTCATAGTTACTTATATCACGAGTAGAGGGGAAAATTAATATCATAGTTTATTATTTTAATTTTATCACATTTCACAAGTGTATATAAACAAATAATTTTCAAAACGTACTGATTCCAATAAAAAAAATACGCATGCATGAAATATGATATCGTCGAAAAACGGGTATATATTAAATTATTTACATTATTTCACAGAAATTAGTACTAACCTTAAAAATATAACATGAAACCTGTACCAATACACTAAAATACATACTAAGAAAAAATATCCGGATTAGATTATATTAAAAAAAAAACAAATATATTTACTCTTGTATATGTTGAATCAGTAAATATGTAAGTAAACTATAATATTTTGTGAAAATAAGCTAACGCCAAAAATCTAAATATCTAAATTTGGTTATAAAATTTAAAATCACATCATATTTTGAAGAGTTTGCTTCGATTATTCGGATAATATTAAAGTAGGCAGTTGGTTTAAAATTATAAGGACGCTCAGTAATTAGTGAGGCTGAACAAGAAAATACAACTTTTTGGCAAACAATTACGTTATTTTTTAACATACTCTTATTACATTTAGTCCACCCGATATTCAAGTATTTTCATTTCTTCAGAAAAATAAACTTTATCGATTGCACCGAGCCAAGTTTTCAGGCAGGGAAACAGAAAAAACTCCGAAGGGGATAAATCTGATGAATAAGTTGGATCATGAAGCAGCTCGAAATATAGTTCAAGAGTTTTTGTCATTTAAATAGTCCAAGTGTGATCACGTTAATTATCCTGAAGAAAAGCACTTATTTCTTCTTTAAGTGGGGCCCTTTGTATTGTATCGTAAAAGGGGTGCCTAAGTATTCGTCTATTATCGTTTAAATTTTTGAAGATAAGAGGTCTGCAAAAAAATATTTTTTTTCCAGCTGCGTGAAATGTTTTTGGTAAATACATATTATGTTTTCTAGTCTGCTGATTTCAAAAATGATCTCCATTTCGGTCCATCGTCTACAGTTTTTTAGCAAAATATATAAGACAAAGCGTAACTGAACTAAACATATTTCTTATAATTAAACACATAATTTCTTTATGAAATGTACATAACATTTGGTGTTCATTCTTTTTGCTTATAAAACCTTCTTTTTTTCTGCCATTGTTTCTGAAAATAGGGGATTCGATAACAGTTTTCGTATGTCGGAGCCAGTAAAAACTCCTTCTTTCAAATTTACTACAGACAGTTTTGGGAACTTCGAACATGGATATCTGAAATGTTCCCCATCTTTTGGCAGTGATTTGACAAACTGCTTCACAAGACCTAATTTAACATGAAAAGATGATAATAAAATCTTTTCAGGAGGAGCCAAGGTCGTATTAATGACGTTATTTTCGCCGGGAGTTAAGACGTCTCGAAGTGGCCAGTCAGTTTTTGTCCAATGAAAATTTCTGACTCGACTGCCGGCTAGTATTTTGAAGCCTCCACAAACCATCCAGCGACGTTCTTGATATTTTATTTTCTCACAAATCATTGCCAAACCGTTATAGTTCAAATACTCCGAGTGTCCTACAGGAAATTATGCAAATTTATTCCCATTATGCAGCAAGATTTCTTTGAAGCTTTTTTTCTGACGAATTAAGGAATAGACGCTACTTAGATGAATCATATTCTATAAGAAAACACTTCATTAATCTTTGAACATCACTACAAACGAGATTTCTCTTTTTGGAGAAAAATTTAGTGAATTTTCTCTTTTGTTGCCTATACCACGAATATAAGGTTCTGGGTGACAGCAGCTTTTTATTTTTTAGTCTTGACCCCAGCAATCTGGCAGCATCTTTTGAAAGGCCTAAATCTCTAAACGGGTCATTAAGCTCGCTCTGAGAAAAAAGTTGGGGGCCCTCATCAACCAAAAATCTGAACTAGATTCGTCCTGGGGAGGTAATATGTTTGCATCCTTAGAATCACTCAGGAGATCGTCCAAACTGGAAAGTGGGCGTGGAACTGGTATTTCAGAATTGTGAGGCACAGAACGAATAACTAAATTAAGGTTTAGGTAAGATATTTTCTTTTTTTTGTATTGAAACCTTTCATATCTACGTGGTTTTGCTCTTCACGCCACGTCATGGGAATGCCAAAACTAAACTGAGTGTTTTCTACCTTTAAACTACAAACGAAGATCTTCCTCGCACTTCTACACACCTTACGAGGTGCCCGGGCTATATTTTGATCTCCAAGTTTCAACTTGAAGTAAACAAAATACACTTTCTTCATGAAATTAATTATGTTTCTTTGCTGACTTTCAACAGTGTATTCACCACCAATTAAATAAAGATGTCAAGAGAAACAACACAGGCTATTATATGTAACTAAAAACACGAGTACAGTCACGTTTGAATGCAAAATGTAAACTGAGTGTGATTTATACAGCAGCTAACCTGAACTTACCTGAACCATAACCTGAACTTTATCTATCATGCTGAAACATGATCAAATCTGACAATGCGCTTGTTTATACTCATTCCTAATACCCTGTAAAACATGTTCAACCTATCCAGTAAGATTCCTCATTATTCGCTATAAACAAATTTAACCGGTTGGGACATGATCAACCTGAGCTACCCCATTTTCTCTTTGTATTTATTCTTGATGGTCACTATAATACATATTAAATGAAAGCACATTTGCATAGGATTCTTAGACTCAAGAATAGGATACCAGATTTCGAGTTAAACGGCTCAAACCAGCCAATAAGATTCGTCAGTTTTCGCTATAAATAAATTGGACCAGTTAGGACATGATCAACCTGAGCTACCTCATTTTCTCTTTGTCATCATTCTTGAGTTTCACTCTAATACATATTAAATGAAAGCACATTTGCATAGAATTTTTAGGCTCAAGATAGGATACCAGATTTTGGCTTAAACGGAAATTTTTGCTCAAACCAGCCAGTAAGATTCGTCACTTTTCGCTATAAACATATTGAACCGGTTAGGACATGATCAATCTGAGCTTCCTCACACTGCCAGCACTGCCCTTGCCCCCCCTCCTTTGCGATCATTTTCGCTTTGTATTAATTCTTGAGTTTCACTTTAATACATAACGTATGGAACATAAGTTTTGAGAAACTGTTTTGATGAGGAAGGTTAGCTCGTTTGTTAGTTACTATAGTGACATGTTAGATTTGTCAGAAATAGTTTTGAAAGATGTCATACAAGATTGAAATATGAAAGTTTATATACAATTTAGTTGGACGAGTACCTAAACGCGAGATTGTTAACATTTTTCGAGACCAAAATATTGGACTGTCAACCATTTACCGCACAATTAAAGAATGTGAAGAAGGTCTGCCATGCATGAATTTACTGAAAAGTGGACCATCTCCAGTTTTGGCTCCACATGAAGTAAACAGACTCATCCAATCTGCTCAAGATAGAGTTGGGACGTCTACGTGCACTTTAGGCCGTAGATTTGGAATTGCTCATAGAACTGTTGGCAGAATTTGAACTAAAAATTGATTAGAATATCGAAAAAGAAGGAAGTGTCGCAAATACACCGCAACCAAGCTAGAGAGAATCTCTAGATGCTGCCGAATATTAAGGCGTCAACATTTTATTGGCAACAGAGTTATTGTTTTAGACGATGAGAAAGAAATATTTCACATTATCCAATTCGGCAATAAAGGGTAACGATGGTTTTTACACGTCCAATATTGCAAATTGTTCTGACAACGTAAAATTCAAACCGAAAGCGAAATTCGCCGACAAGAATATGGTCTGGTGCGCTATTTCTCAAGCAGAAATTTCAAGACCTTACGTTTGGAGAGTTAGAGGTGAAGCTGTGGATGCAAACGTCTATATTCGCAAATATCTATCTAAATTGTCTAAATTTCATTAATGCTCATCATCCAAATGATGATGTAATATTCTGGTCCGATCTGGCTTCATGCCATTATGCTAGAATCACTCAGGACTGGTTAACTGAACGTAACGTGAATTATGTACCTAAGGAAGACAAATCCCCTTAACGTACCCCAGGCGCGCCCCATTGAGGAATTTGTGGCACTACTGAGCAGGAAAGTTTATGACAAGGGTTGGGTTGGGTTGTCCAAAATGAAGCACAGTTACGGGCCAGAATATTCCAGAAGATCCGAGAAGTAAATATAATCGTCGTCTAGAGAATGATGGAGAGAATTCTACTAAAATTGCGTGCCATTGAGGATTGGGCCCTTATTAGCTTTGTGAATTTAGTTTTTGTATAATAATTTCCCAATGTTTATGTTTTAATAAAATTTTTGCTACTAATCGATTTTTACCTTTGATTTTTTTCTCAAAACTTATGTTCCATACGATATTCATTGAGAGTATATATGCATAGGTTTTTTAGACTCAAGAATAGGATATGAGATTTCAGGTTAAGCGGACGTTTGGTTCTAAATGAAACTACAAATACGTGTTTTGCAAGAAAACCTGATGAGATGGAGTTTTTTGAGTATTTTTCCTTGTTTTAGTGAGTCTCTAAGAAATAGTATAAAAATCCTGTGCAGTTTTTTGGTTGCAGACCTGCGTAATTGATAAGAAGAATTTCACTGCAGTACCAAAAGACAAAGACTATAAAAAACGTCTTTGCCTTCTTTGAAGCACTTGTACCAGCCTCAATGCGTTGTTTTGATTATGGCTTTATTTCGGCTGTATAATAGTGTATCCAGGTTTCATCAATTCTTACTATTCGGCGCCTTTCTTTCGCTAAATTAAGGGATAAAATTCGTTCTCGTTAGCGTTTGTGGTTCACAGTCCACCTATATTGCACGGAATTTTTTCATATTCAATTCATTAGGTAAAATCCAAGCATGGATGTAGATGAGATTTAGGGAGCATCTGCTATTTCGCCCACTTTTATTCGATTTTGATTTAGCATCAGATTGTGTACTTTCTTTCATAATATCTCGAATACACACGACTTTTGAGCGTCCACTGTATTGTTTATCAAATTCGGGCACGTTTAAACTCTCTCCATCGTTTTATGGTTGCAATAGATGGAGATCGGTCCCCGTAAACAGACACCAGCTTAGCTTTGATTTAAGTTTATTTTGTTTTTTAAAAATAAAAATTTAATCGCTGATGGAAAGACACCTTTTTACATGTTTCAAAATAAACTAAAACGGGTCACTTCTACTTAAATAGCAGACGTCCTTACTATAGAAATTAACGCAAATTTTGAGTTATGTTTTGGATTGCCAATTTGAAAAATTATATTTTTTTTAGTGTTGCCCTTTTTCGTCATTCGCACTAATTACTAATTCACCCTTGTAATATAAATAAATTTAGTAAATTTTAATGTTTCTATCAATTTTTTTAAGTTTTAGAAAACGAAGGTAATGCAAAATATATACAGATTCAAGTTTTGTATGAATTGTTATTTTTAAAAATTCAAAATATATTTCTTTACTATATTCAGTGACATAATAGAATATTAAAACACTTCATTTGCTCATGAATAGTGGACGCGTCGTCGTTTGTTTCACACAACTCCTGGCATCTGTTGCCATTTCTTAACAAGCACTACCATCTACAAATTTGATCGTAAATGGCGCAGTCTGTTAAAATTTGAAATAATAATCGTATTCTTTATTACCCAACAGGCAAAGCTTAATTATAAGATAATATACAATTTACAATTAACCGTATATTACATTTAACATATTACATTTAACCACAGTCTCCATTGAAAGAATAAAAAGTAAAACAAATAAATCATTGAAAAAGTGTTTTACTGCAACCATAGACGGAAACCCTTTTCATAGAGATAAGACATGGTGAAAAGGATTAATATTTTCAATGCTTCTGTGACTAAATTTCCATATTTTCGTCGAGCAAGCCAAAACGTATATTTAAATATTCAGATGTAACTTGCAGTTGTAGAGTTTGTCGGCAGATACTTCAATGAGGTGGCTGCGAATCTCAACTGGTAACTATCAGCGGCACTAAACGGATTCAGTAACCATCTCTTCGAGAAATCATTTTAATCTTTCGGGAAATACTCTGTCAACTGTTTTTAGCTCACGCAAATTCATCTTCATGCGATCCTAACTGTAGTGAATAATAGTTGTTCATTCAATTTTTTCTCAATATAATCAGTAGTGCGAACATATCCAAATTTTTGCTTCAAAAGCGAATAATACAGATATCAAGTTTCTTAATGAAAGCATGAACTTTGTCTGTCATTAATAAAATGTTTTTATTACGTCTTTTTAAATTCACACTTAAGTCGTTTAAATGCGAAAATACATTAGCTAAGCAAGCCAACAATAACATACACTCATTATTCTGTAAAAATAGTGACAGTAGCGTTTGTTTATCTTGGAAAAATATCATTAATTCATCTCGCAATTCCAATACTCGGGGGATTAACACTTTCTCTCGTGATAAGCATCTAAATTCTGCATGAAAAACAAGAGATTTTTTATTTTCACTCATTTCATCGCATAGTTTAGCAAACAGCCTGTTCTGTAACGGTCGGCTTTTAATAAAATTAACCATTTTTACAGCTTCACAAAGAATTTGATTGAGATTTTCCGGAATGTTTTTTGCGACAAAAGCATGTCTGCAAAGGAAACATTAATCCACTGTTCTTTCCTGTTATTGCCTTTACACCATCACTATATACTGCAATACTTTTTGTTCAATCTATGTTAGTATAGTTTCTGTTAGCTTCATAAAAAAACATCAAAAAGACATTGTCCTGTTGCGTGACCCGGTACTGTTTTGCAAAACAACATATTTTCTTTAATTGATGTGTCCCTATCAAATTCACACCTCACAAAACATTAGAACTGAGACATGTTTGCTGTTTCATCAAATTGAATACTAAAAAATTTACTTGAACTCACTTGCTGAATTATCTGATCGCGAATATCGCCAGCCATGTCATCGATTCGTATTGATATTGTGTCGTTAGAAAGCGGAATTTGTTTCATTTTTTTGCTTCTTCCACGCATATTAAAACACTGACCATATCAATTGCAGCAGGAAATATTAGGTTTTCGGCAATTGTATGGGATTTGGACATCTTAGCTACTCTTAATGCTAAGATGTGATTGCTTGATGTAAGATGCTCCAAGTACACTTTTATCAGTATGGCTTGACTTGCAAGTAGACGTTTGTTGTTTTTTCAAGGTATGTTATTTTCTTTCGAAAAATACCAAGGGTTTGTTTTTATGAGCCGGATGTTTAGTTTCCAAGTGTCGAACTAATTCTGATGGCTTAATGATTTAATCAGCAAACAACGCATTGTGATTTTCCATCCAATGAGGTAATACCAGAATTTAGATAACTGTCGTTATACAACCTTGTCTTTTTACTAACCGATTCACTGGATGTAGATGGCTCACTTCGTTCTTTTCACAAATTTATCGATTTCACATAAGAAATTAAAAAGAAACAATTCAGTTTCACGGTTGACCGCACACTAAAATAAAAGCACCAGACGCACGCTTCGCATTCGAAACTTAACTGATGTTGTGCAATCGCAAGCGTCTCTTTTATACTGGTGACAGCACAACAAACGCGTACATATGCATCTTCAAGCATGCTCTCATAGAAGGAGACCAAATTACAAAGGGCACGTACACATCAAGTTGAAACTTGTAGTAAATTGTTCATATACCTATGTACACGACATACGTGCATGTTCATACCCGTCGCCATAAACGCAGCAACATAAAATAAAGGAATAGTGGTATTACATTTTTTATACTCTCGGTATTTTATTAATATATTAAATTAGCGCAATGGGATTATATAATATTAAATAATTTTTTACATTTATAATTACACTCAAAATTAAATAGTAATAGTAAGGCGTATGGTTATTATTCCTTTGAATGGGGGCGGGGATGGGGGGTCGCGAAATATTAATTTTATTTACGTTTACTATTTGAGGGATCGCGGGGCTAAGAAAGTCGAGAATATCTGCTTTATATAATTATATCCTTCCATTTTTCATGTTATCTTTTTGTTTCAAGAAAACCTGTATAACTGCTGTTGCATACGGGTATCATTAGCTTATTGTAAATTTAGCATGGACTCATAGCAGGGCAGTGAGTGTGTTTGAGGTTTGAAAGTATTGTAGGATTACTATACCTTTTATATTACTGAAATACGCCAAAAATAAACGAAATAATAATATTTTTTTAACCAATATATCATCGTAATTAAATTCATGCTAAATAAAAAATATTATTAAAACTAAAATTAATAATAATACTTAATAATATTAATAATAATGATAGTCCATGCCTTTACCTCCCCCAATTGTTTAATATCAATTACAGAGGCAATCGGCAGTTCATGAGTTATTTTATCATTATGTCCGCGCCCGTAGAACTTAAGAGTTTGTCGACATTCACCGCGGAAACCTTCCCGGACAACGGGTATGTATATAATACAACACAGTATCACCAAAAGTAATTAAAGGAAACCTTAAATTATTCATACAAAACTGAAATAAATACATATATAGACTAAGGTACACAAGCAATAAAATCAGTAAATTAAAGAAAAATATAAAAGAAATTACAAACATTACAAAAATTTTATGAAAAAACACAACTTAGCTTTAAAATAAGAACTAACATTTGTCCTTTGTGTGGAACGAAATGATCAAATAGAGAAACTGATCGACAATTATAGTTTTTGAATATTGCGTTTACCGTGTCATTAAATGAAAGGCGAAAACCGGAACACTTCAGAGTATCAGATGCAGCAGAGGACCGGAATTGACAACGAAACACGATCAATAAATTCAGATGCTTACGCTCATAAATCGGCGCCTGGCTGCACTATCATTGGCGGTAAATTTCAATTGACAGCATCAATCTAAAGTATGCGCTATTAGTAAAAGATCACTTATAGATGGTAGAGAGCTTGTAAAGAAGGTTTTGTATATAAACGAAACGGAGTAAATTTGACTGAAAGTCACGTGAATTGTTATGTGGAGTACTGGGAAAAATATTATTGATCGACGAACGTAAATTTGAATTGTTCATCGTCATATAGTTGAAATATTATTGGTAGAGATTGCTAAAAAAAATTGGTAAATCAATCCTTTTTTTGATGGAATGCCCAACGCAAAATCCTAATTATAACTCCATTAAATTATTGTGAGGTCACTTAGATTGTTAGATTCTAATCTCCATACCAAACAAAAAAGAATAATTTTGGATTGCTTTTAATGTACGGAATTCGATGGATCAGTAATATCTGAATATGTTAATTCAACGAATATATTGGTCAAACAATTGTGAAAGTAAAAGGCGAGGTTCTTAACATATAAAACTGATACTTCTTTAATAACACAGGCTTAAAATGGTTTTCCTCTTTAAGATCTGAGTAGCGTTTCCGATAATTTTTAATGCGTTGATTACGAGAAAAATAATCAAAAGAATCCATCATGTCAGAATATTTTTTATTTAGAATTTTAGACAATTCGAAAATGGATAAAACTTTTTTAAACGAGTTCTAACTAATTGTTAATGCATTTAGTGATTTTATTGAGATAATAGATTAAATTCCGATTCATAATTTGTTACGCTAAATGTCTTTATTACACTAAAAATGTGTGATTTTAGACTCGCTAAGTAATGAGCCTATTAATATATAGGTTGTTAATTTTTTTAAATAAAATAGTGAATATATAGAAAGTTCTCAAGGTAGAAAATAGTTGGATAAGAAATTTTGGCGAATTTAATTTTTTTCGTGGGAGTAATAGGCATTTGAAATTTGAGGTTATGTTTTACTAAAAATGTACATTTGTATGTATGGTGTTGATACCTGCAGTGTTTACTTTTTCTGCATACAATTTTCCCATCATTGTCAGATGCTAAACTGAAAGAAGGAATTTTTGTTGGCATGTATATAAGAAAATTAATGAAGGATGAAAAACTCGATGAAAGCTCAGTCAAATTGCGTTAGAAGCATGGAAATCTTTTAAGAAGGTGGTGAAAAATTTCTTAGGGAACAATAAAAGCTCTGATTATAAAGATATAGTGGCGAATATGATTGTAAATTTTGGCTTAATGGGCTGTTCTATAAGTCTTAAACTTCATTTCCTGAATTTGCACATTGACTATTTTCCGGAAAATTTAGGAGTCGTTAGCGAAAAGCAAGGTGAAAGACTTCACCAAGATTTAAAAGATATGGAAACAAGGTATCTGAAGCGACTGAAGACAGAAACATTTTGGAAGAGATCAATTGGATCCTATGAGGCTACTGAAACTTCCCCTAAGGAGGATAGTGGCTTTTATCGAGGACGCAAGACTAACAGTGGCACCGAGAGATCTATTGGGAGTGGTACAATGAGCACAATGCTTAAGTGTTTGGACATGCTGGCGTCCAACCCAAAATTAGAAGAAGAAAAAGAAGAAGAAGAGGTATCAGGTAATGTGGAATACAAATATGTTGGCGGACTACTGTTGGCTGCTGAAGCGAGATGAGTCAAACCGAAAATTAAAAAATTAAAAAAAGAATATCAAAATAGAAGCTTTGGAGAAAAAAGGACAAGATTTCACAAAGATAAGCGACATGTTTACCCAATAAACAAGTAATAGCTTAACAAATTTCAATAGTTTTTTAGTTTTAGAATTAAGTACTTTTTCAATATATGTATATATTTTTCTAAGTAAAAATGTCCTTTTTGCAATTTTCTTCCTATGTCTATTCTGAAAAATCTGGATGTGATGGAGAAAAACTGAATACATATTCGTAATCAGCGCATCGAAATACTTCAGAATCAGTCATCGAATTCAAAAGAGGATATCTTGGCTATAAATTTATAGGCCTGTGATTATGCGCTAAAATTTTTAAACGGTGGGGTATATTTCATATTAAATTATTAATATACAGAGAGAATCAATATATTTCTTTATATTAAAGATTACTATTATAATTTTGCAACATATTGTAGTGAACTCTTCCCCGTAGAACATTTTTTAAAAATAATTATTTATTATGTACAATTTGTTTATAGATTCATATTTATTTATATCTTGAATTTTATTTAAATATTAATTATGGTTTATTTTATTGACCGCGCCTATATACTTTTATATATTATTGTTGTTCAGCGTAGTCGATATGAACAGGAAGTGGATCGACTGGAGTGATTATTTTGTTTTATTCGTACTTTATGTCCGATCTATTTTCCGGCGCCAGAGATTGTTTTGCCTCCAGTGAGTGTGGTGTGCCTAGATAAAAAACTTTCTTTTTATCTGTTATTTAAATGTAATTTTCGGTTTTCTTGCTTTTGAGTATTTTAGTAAGTCATTACCGTATTGTATACGAGTTTTGTTTTTCTCGTATTTTGTAAATTTAAAACTCACTGGTGCAATTTCTCAAAATTAGTTTTTTTCTGTGTGTGAAAATTTACGCTAGCGTAAGTACTTTTCATGCTAAAATTATATTATATTTTTTCGTTGTAATTTTATTGTAATTTTGCTGTTGTATATTCATAGATTTATTGTTATATTAGTTTAATATATAGATGGTGAAGAAAACTCTCATTTTTATAAAGGGTTTTTTTTTGCTTGTCACGTTATTCTAGAACATTTTGAAATTCAGGTTTTGGAGGGAGATTTTATGCTTGTGTTAGTGCGCATGAGCGAAAGTTATTTACTCGTTTTTGACAATTGGGATATTTACGTTTTGAGTTTGGGGTTAATTATTTAAGTTTTTTGAAATTGAAAGTTTTCTAAACAATCTATTAGATTTAATTTTGTTCGCGTTTCATGAGAGATTTTTCATTGTGTGCGTGTCTTTTATCACACAATCTTTTTCCTCCCCGCTTCTGTATAATGTTGCAGTAGTAGTCTTTACACTTTGCAAAGACAATTTTTTTTTTCTTTTTTTAAAATAAAATATATAAAATTGTGCATTTTTATTAATTGACTTGAATTTTTCCACGTTCCTGTACGGGAAAACCCTGGATTGAAAAAGCGTCTCTGTTAAGAAGAAAAGCTGACTGAGTTGTAGTTCGGACAGATTGTGGTAAACAGTGGACCATCATTCTATTAAACCCACTATTCACAGCAATATGTTTACCAGGAGTTTTGTGAATTTCGGTCATTGTGCTAGATTACGCTTTTAACAATCATTCATCACGTGTTCTGTCTATTTTGTCACTAAATAAAGTATAGGTGAACAAATTTATTTTGTTTGAAATATGATGTGACTTTGTATTGGAAGCCAAAAAATATACCGATATCACTGTATACATATAATATACCAATTATAAAAAAGAAAACTATTTCTCTGTATACTTAATTAAATTTACTGCACATAACATGCATATATTAAGCAAAAAAGTACACGTGAGCATCAAGCAGAACCAGCAAGCTATCAGATTTGATAAAAACCTTGGTTCCAACTGTTGGACGGTCCCTCACCTGACGGCTGGTCGGATATCTGGTTGGTGAGTTTGAACCGGACCATTTTAAATATTTTCATAATGCTAGCTTTAATCCACCCTATAAAGCGACCTATCCGATCAAAAGCCTCAGCAATTTTATTGGTGTCATTGTCGGCAGTTGGGGCAGATAGGTTGGCCGATCCAAAATTACTCAAAAGCAGAGCCAAGAATAGGTTAAGGACCTTAAATACAAAAATCGCTACGGTTATTTGAAAGGGAAAACTACTTGTCAGTATCGTAACTACGTACCACTAGATTACCAATAACAACGGTTGCCAGAAAGAAAGGTATGCACGAGACGTCACCAACTAACATACAATCCCACATTGATTCAATCCATTCTCCACAAAGAACGCGAAATACAATCATAAAAGAATGCATAAAGTCTGTAAAATTCCATCTTGGAAGGTCATGGTCTGGGAATCTATCTACATTATCTAAAAGAGAAATATCATATTTTGTTTGCTGGAAAAACAAATTTTACTTCCATCCAAACAAGTATTTCAGTATCAATATGTGCAATTTATGTTTTTTTTTTCAAAAGTTATCTGAAACTTAGGCATTGTATATCTTTCTACAGCCTGTAATGCAAGAACTTTGAAAGTATTTCCAATTATTCAGTTTATACACAACTACACAAAGCAATTTTTGTGATATAATAATAAAAATAATGATAATAATATCTGTATTATGTCCAATAGTTTAATTTTAAAATAGATGAGACCGCCTGTACTTTGATAGTAAATATTAAGATTAACGGTTCATCGCTGTTGGGCTTAGGTAGTTTTTTCTATTGCCTTTCGCAATTGTCGGTGTATCAGACTTATATATGATTAGCCCTGTTGTTAATACGTTCTAGTACCTCGAACCTGATACACCGACACAGTTCACGCCATATCGGAATTTCATTCTGTGAGATAGAAAGAAATGACGAAGTAATTTTCTGCGATTGCGCAAAATGGATAAAACATTTAAATTTATCGACCGTTTAATATTTTCAGTTGTGGGGTTATCTGGGATCATCTCTACCCAATGTACAACAGGAGAGAGAATATTTGTAGGTACCTACAGACAAAAATGTACATATATTCTGTACAAATTTGATCTCCAATTGATTTTTTCCACATTGAGTAGATTTAAGAGCGCTATAAAATCACTTTCAATTGCTTCCTGTATGATTTTTTTTGTGTTAATCGCTGAAAAAGAAACTAGAAATGGTTTGTTTTAATGTAAATATTTATTTCCAAGTCCAAAATTACAGATTTTAAGCTATTAAAATCGCTACTCAATATTTTACAAGAAGAACTTATTCCAGAATTTGCGTCTACGATAGTAGTAGAGATCGAAATGTTATCAATAGAGAGCGGACTCGAGGGATTGATGATTCATAGCCTATAGGCGTCTGCCTTGTATTCGCAATAGGTTTGTTTCTCTAAGCGATCCGTGAGTTTCGAGCAATTTGATATGTGTGGCTAGGGCATAAGTGGCACATACCTACATATGCAGTTAATATGTATCTGTCAATGCACAACAGAGCGAATTTAATAAACGGTTTGATAACCGGCAGCAACTACTTCTGAAACAAAAGTAATGCTGACAAGCGAATTGCGTATCGAATTTTGAATAAAAATAATTTACAAAGTACAAAACTCAAAACTATGTATTAAGTGTAAAACATTAATACGAACAACTAAAATTTGTTCAAGGTGTTCCTGTGTTAAATTAGTTCTTTTAGATGTTAAAACGTCTTTAAAATAGAAAATATCCGTTGCACATCACAACTGTTCATGTGGGTGCGTGATTAAAATGTTGAAAAAGTGCACCATACTTCGAATGAATAGATTTTTCAATCGGTTCTGTGCAGAATTGTAATAATATATTCAAATCTAGATTTCTTTCTCTAGATATCTTTTTAAATGATGAAACTAACTTATCAACATTTGGAAAATGACCCCTGATGTATTCACAGACTCTGTGTAGTCCATGTGTTGTACAGGTAACGTGTAGCATATTGGGATAAGATTGCTTTGGTAACTTCTCTGTTTTTAACATATAAGCTGCCGCATCAGTCAAAAATAATACCATCTTGTATTTATAGTTGTTATCCGATTGACAGAATATTATGAATACATTGATCAATTACTTCTGCAACTGTTTCACCGTTTACGACTGGTAATATTTTAGTTGCAATTAAGTATGGTTGGTATGAAGTTGTCGGATGAAGAATACCAACAACTACTTTTAACGTATATCGTTCCATTACATTCGTTGTTTCGTCTGCACTTACCCAAAGATAATGACCAGATAGGTTGGTTCGTATTTTTTCAATGGTTCTCAAATAACATTTTGATAAGTGGTATTTACGTAAAGTAGATTCATCTGGTATATGACGATCAGTATATTTTGTAACAAACCTCTTGAGGACTGGATTGTTAAGCTTTTTGAATGGGATATTGGCCGCCATGAAAGCTTCACACAGTTGTTCGTTAGTGTCAGGTACATATAGACATATGTTATCTAGATGAGTTTTCGAAGGAACATGTCTTTTCACATTATACTTTTGTGGACGCCTCAAACTTAAAGAACAGGCAGTGCAATATATCTCGGTATCATTACGAATATGCAACCAATCTGTGCCACCATCGTGTCATGGTTGCCCTACGAGAATTCTCCATAGTTAATGAAAATAAAGAGAAATACTAAGAACAGAAAGAAATGGACGAAAAGGAAGAAACGAAAGCTACTCCAAAGATAAGAAAGTAAATTAAATTTAATATTTATAAAAAAAATATAGGATAAATATACAATATAACAATTAAAACAGATTTTTTAAAATACTAAAAGTAGTAACCAAATAACACTAAAAGAAACGAAATCAGAAACACGACACTGTAAAAAAAAATTTATAAATAAATAGACACAATAACGACGGAAATAACAACATCTGCTCGACGAATGCAATCGATCAAGCAAATAGTGGGGCTGTTATAACATGCATACTATACATAATACCGCCACATCGTTTTATCGGGGCAATTGGTCATTCAATCGCTTCATTCCGCTCTCTGGTTATCAATCATAAAATTATGATTGCACACAAGAACATATGACCCTGTGAAATTTATTCTGTTTTCCGCAACAACTGCAAATAATTATTTTAGCGAAGTTGTTGCGGGTAAAGGAGAAGTTCCCTTTTTCACACCGGTGGGGTCCATCGCTGTGATTAAATGATAAAAACTGGACCACGAACTGGTAAACAATAGAAAAACAAGGGATAATTAATGTAAGCAATAGTACAACTAAACAGCAGTATCAATAATATCAGAGCGACAAACGAGGACTTGAAAAAGTCCGAGTAAAAACAGCGGTTATAAAAACCTGGACCTAAAGTCCAGGTTTGTTTTTTCTTATTAGATTCATATTAGTTGTTTAGCAACTAAAGAAAAATACTATATGAATCTTATAAGAAAAAAACAATTTCAATATCACGTAATAACCGTTAACTTACATGTTCAGTGTGGACGAAAGTTACACTACTAAATAATTCACAAATTAAACTTTCTGCTTGTATAAATAGCAATATATAATTTTAAAATATATAGAGTAAATAATTAGAGTAAAATTACTTTCGGATGAGACTGAAGATGCGCGAGCGATGATATTACAAAAATACTGAACACCTTAAAAACATTGAGCAGTCGCAGCAGTCGGCAGCGGTAGCAATGTACGTACAAGACCACTACGAAACACACAGATCAAATGCCTGGTATCGACTGACAAATAATCGATAAACGTTTGTGGCTCGTATAGTACACGGATTTATACTACTAGTATCAATGAATTTAAGATATCGTCCTCTTTTGCGTATTCTGCTACAATAACGTCTTTATCCACGTACAAAATTCATTCAGAGAAGCTTTGTAATTTATTGCATCTGTTGATTATAACTGGTTCCAGCATTCCTCCATATGTGATAATGGACTAACTTCTTCCGTTACATTATTTTACCACACCTTTGCTAATTCTGATATGCATATTCTGAGATTAATCGTATTGTCAATAGGAAGATTGTTTTCAAAAGCAAAAATGAGTCTCCTTAGAATCTGTTTTCGGTAATGCATTTTGAGATTTTTTATTATGCTTTGGTCCTTCGGTTATAATTTTGGAGCTGCATTTGGAGGAAAAAATATCAGCTACACATTTGTTACCTTATTTGCTATAAAAGAAGGATGTGCAGGGCAATTGTCTATAAAAAGAACAACTTTTTTTTTGTAAAACTTTATTATCCACTGATTCAAAATCTCACTCGTCGTCCATTATTTCTTATTGTATTTATAGTCGACTTCTAAGGACTTCACTCCTTTGAAACATCTTGGCTGCTTGCTTTTTCCAATTACTAAAATTTTTCTTTTCCAGACATATTTGCGCAAACGGCAACAGTTATTCATTCCTTACTGTTTTTGCCTCCAAAACATTTATCATCTTTGAAAGCTAGCGTTTTGTTTGGTAAACATTTAAGGAAAAGTCCAGTTTCATCCATGTTAAACACATTATCTGGCTCATACTCTTCTAAAATTGTTTTTAAAATCGTAGTTTTCCACTGGTTACAATCTGCCTCAGATACACTTCCACTTTCTCCTGAAATAGCCTTTTCTTTAATGGCCGTGACGCCTCTTAAATTTGTCTAACCAGACAGAACTTGCTTGGAACTCTTCGTGTCCTAACATTTGTGCTTATTCCACTGCCCTTTCTTTTATGAATGGTCCTGAGATAGGCATGTTTTTAACTCTTACAATCTTCAGCTATTTGAGAACTGCTTCATCCACATCATCATCCCTGCATGTTTCTGCCTTTTTTCTATAAGGTTCTTCAGATTCATTATTTTTTAAAACCGATTCCAGATTTTTTATTGTTGTTTACACTGTACTGGCTGGAATTCCAATTTTTTGCGCGATGTCCTTTTTTCGCACTCCGCTATCCACATCTGTTTATCAATGCTACTTTTTCTGCTACATTCAACGACTTTTTTTTGACATAGCTAACGTCGGTGCATGTAAAGGTCACGTACATAGACAATGCTAAAAGATAGCGGAGCTCTACTACTGAGTAGAGGATTCACGGAATTGAAGATTGCAGACAAATTCGACTTGCCTAACGGTTTTTCTATTTTCAGTACTACTTCATACGTGAGTGCTCTTTCAGAAACTTCGCGATTGTGTCGTCTTTTCCATAATGTATGTATGTGTTTTTAGATATACATATATGTCTAAAAACTTCGATATACAGAAATTTTTTTCGATATATAGAAACATTTTTATACAGAAATTTCATGGGACTAGAACAAACTTCGATATATGGAGAATTTCGCTATAAAGAAGTTCGATATATGGAGGTTCGACTGTATATATATTTATGTATTTTATCTACTTTTTTCGTTAATATTATGCGTATGCGCATCCTATGTATTTTAAGTCTGTGTGAAATAAACTTCACAAATTGAAACCTGTTAATTTTACTATTCTTTACCAATCTTTAGTTTGCGTATATACAAACTCCTTTTAGTTTTTATTAGTAAATTATCATATACCGGTTTCGCAACGCCGTTATTTTTTGTTTTATATACCTACGAATTAATTTAAAATTTTTTTAATACAATAATAAATTACATGATACAACAATAAGTCTGATTGAATATTAGGATGTGTTGTGTAGTAACATTAATTTTATTTAGCGTGGAAACATTTAGCATTGAAAAATAAAATGTAAAATTAATTGTTATTGCAAATACACTACCAGGTAAACTTTCGCGAATTAATTCGGGGTAACTAGTGGAAGGGATAATTCCACCCACTGACCGCTCATTCGCTCAGTTGAAATTGCATCCCAGAATAGGCGTGTAAAGAGTTTGACACATAAATTGCATCTCGGGTACAACGAAATTGCATCCCCAAGTTAAACTTGATTTATAAGATAAAATGGAAGTTATTTTCAGTGTTGCCCAACTTTGGGGATTTACAATAAATTTGGAAAATCCATAAATAATAACTTCTCAGAAGATCCTATTTAAGAACTATTGTCTCCCTGAAAGCTGATGCCCGACCCTCGTTCCGGGTTGGTGTAATTTAACTTAAGTAAAATAACCATTCCCATCTGCGTATAGAGGTGGGGGGACGAACTATACCTATAAGTAATCAGCAGAGAGCGGACTGAAGCGATTGAATGAGTAGTATGAATGATAGTATGCATATTATAACAGCCCCACTATTTGCTTGCTCGATTGCATTCTTCGAGCAGGTGTTGTTATTTCCGTCGTTATTGTGTCTATTCATTCTTAATTCTATTTTACAGTGGCGTGTAAGACTGAGAATACATTTATATATTATTTCGTTAGATTTCGTTCTAATAATCGCTTGAAAATTATATCCATTAATTTCCAAATTGTATTCTCGGGTTTACATGCTGTTATACATGCATACCTATACATATATGTATTTATTGTTCTTGAGATAGTATATTTTCTATTCTCTTCTATAAGGGATTGTTTCTGGTTTTGTTTCTTTCAGTGTTATTTGGTTACAACTTTTAGTATTTAAAAAAATCTGTTTTATATTGTTATATTGTATATTTATTCTATAATTTTTTTATAAATATTAAGTTTAATTTACTATCTTATTTTTGGAATAGCTTTCGTTTCTTCTTTTTAGTCCATTTCTTTCTGTTCTTAGTATTTATCTTTATTTTCATTAGCTAGAAGCAGCATTTTTCTATTCACAACACTTGGGGATGAATTAAAAAACTTTGTTTTTCGTCTTCAAGATGATGATACGCAAAGCACTTCTGTAAACACTTGATATAAATTGAAAATTTACAAAACCAGCTAAAGTTTATGAAAGCTAATTTCCATTGTCTTACAGATACGATTACTTACATGCAAAATCAAGATATTAACCTAAGCGGAGGATAATTAACTTAGAAACCGGTATGGATCGAATGAAAAGTATGCTTTCTGAATTTGGAAAGAAGCTAAGACAAAAAGTTAATGCCATATTTAGCAGAAATCCAGATTTGACTATATTATATAAATTCTGCGCAGAGCTGATTGACAAATCTATACATTCGAAGTATGGTGCACTTTTGCTACATTTTAATCACGCACCCATCACCAGTTGTGATGTAGAACGGATATTTTCAATTTTTAAAGACGTTTTAACATATAAAAGAACTAATTTAACACAGGAACACCTTGAACAAATTTTAGTTGTTCATAGTAATGCTTTACACTTTCAATGTTTTACAGAAAATACATAGTTTTGAGTTTTGTTCTTTGTAAATTATTTTTATTCAAAATTCGATACGCAATTCGCTTGTCAACATTACTTTTGTTTCAGCAGTAGTTGCTGCCGGTTATCAAACCGTTTATTACAATCGCTCTGTTGTGCATTGACAGATACATATTAACTGCATATGTAGGTATGTGCCACTTATGCGGGTAGCCACACGTATCAAATTGTTCCAAACTCACGGATCGCTTACAGAAACAAACCTATTGCTAATACAAGGCTAATACTAGGCTATGAATCATCAATCGCTCGAGTGGCTCTGGTAATCAGAATAGAACAAAAGTATAAAATTAAGCAATCAGTTATTAGTTGTTCTCTTGTAGAATTTATTATTTCACCTTGCGTTATTTCAGTAAATATTTAAAAGATAGAGAAAGCGTAAAATTTTGTATTAGTGAAAAAGGAAAATCTTTGTTAGTGATTGACGTGATACAGTGAAACGATGGCAATGTAACAGACGCACACGTAAGGCCTTTGTAAAAACTCAAAGTACAGAAGATATAATAGTGGAATCGGTTTTAGACCATAATCACGAGTAGTTAACAGCATATGTTTTTAATAGGAAACTTGTAAGTATGGCAAACGCCAATTAAGTTGGCGCGAAAAGGGGTAAGTTCGCGCAGGATTAAAAGTAGTGGGGAGATTTGTATTTGGTTTTACATCAAATGTCAGATAATTCAAACCTCTGAGCGTGTATCACTTTATGATCCCCTAGCAAAGACATTATGTTCCGTTAAACGTCAATGACGAATGTATTCTGACAATTACTTGAGTAGTGAGGGTGGAAGTTTTTAAAAACGACTTCGCGCACCCCCTCCACGCGCCAACTTAATTGGCGTTTGCTATAACTCCATTAAACGCAAAGGAGTAGGTGATATTTGTGAAAAGCCTCTCAAACTCATTCAAAGCGAAATTAACAGCAGAGGCTTTGATACCTTCACTATAAAGGACATTGTGAGAGTGAGACAAAATATATACAATGCTAGAGCTTCCGTATTGATTATACGTTCTAAGAATATTTCCGAATTCCATGCTGCAGTTGAATCGTCCCCTATTTTGACGCATAAAAATGAATGTTGCCTGCTTAAAAATGATAAAGTAAATAATATTGTTATTTTTTTTTTGTTTGGCAAATTTAAAATTTCTCTCTTCTACATCCTGTTGGTATATTGATGGAACTTTTGAATACTGCCCTCGGCTTTTTACTCAATTTACTCGGCTTTTTACTCAATTTTAATCAAAATGATAAAGTAAATAATATTGTTATTTTTTTTTGTTTGGCAAATTTAAAATTTCTCTCTTCTACATCCTGTTGGTATATTGATGGAACTTTTGAATACTGCCCTCGGCTTTTTACTCAATTGTTTACCATTCTCGGTCTTAAACACGATCATTACACACATCTAATATTTTGTCTTCTTCCTAATAAAACTTCCTTTACATACTAACATGCCTTCAAATACAATATGACACAGAATGAAGTATACCAAAATTAAATGATCTCCAGTCTAGGCATACTTGATAATTTAAATGTTACTTTTATGTCAAAGTGAAAAATAGTTAGTGTTTGCCCTTTAGTGAAGTAGAAAAAGCGTTTATTGTAGAATGTTATTCCAAGTCACACGGAATACGGCGAAATGGTGGACCCAGTTTGCAATTTGTATCTGTTCGCTTCGGGGAACGTTTCAGCAAACGTCCACCAACAAAGCGCTCTATATTATTACTGGTACGAAAATTTAGAATCACTGGTTCTGTGTTATCTCACCGGAAAGGTCGTTCAGATAGAAAGAAAAGTTCCAGAAACAACGAGAATATATCGGATTTTCGACAAGATTTTACAGTCTACTAAAAAAAGCCAGCGCCGAATATCGAAATTTGGGTAGATCATCTGTACAACGCGCTGCAAAGGAATTAAGGGCCTATTCCTATCGTACACAAGTCGTTAACAGGTTGCGTCAAGCTGACAAAAGAGAGAGAGTAGAATTTTGCGCTAGAACGTTAACTATGGAATACGAAAATGAAAATTTTATTTCAAACATTTGATTCGGCGATGAATCACATGTATTGTTATCAGGATTTATCAACAAGCAAACAACTTGATACCTAGGTTTTGAGAAGGCGCAGGAATTTGTTGAAAGGTCTCGTTACCTCTAAAAAGTAACAGTGTGGTGTGCTGTTCCCGGGAATGGAATAATTGGCCCACACTTTGTGGAGGATGAACTTGGTAGGCGTGTAACAGTTAACCAGCAGAGGTGCAGGGAAACAATTGCGACTCCTTTTTACGAGGACCTAAGGCGGTTTTGCTGTGCGAGAAATTTACGTATTGGATCTCAGTTGTTTCAGCAAGACGGTGCTACAGCGCATACTGTAAGGGACACTTTGCTCCTTCTGCAACGGTATTTTCCTGGACGTCTCATCTCCAGGGGAACTGGTAATCCGTTTCTCTCAAACTCGCCAGATCTTACACCTCCCGATGCCTTTTTGTGGGGAATCCTCAAACGGAAGATCTACCAGGAAGATCTACCACTTTCAGCTATCAGTGGAATATTCAGAAACTTGCGGGACATATACGAAAATTGCCTTTAAGTTACAAGGAGAACATCTCAAACAAACCAATAGACAAAATTTCTTTATAATATCAAATTATGTAATACTAGAAATATATTTTTAAGTTTCAATATACCTTAGTCTGTGATACTATATAGTAAGGAAGAATGTGATACACTTAATCATCCAGCTTCGCCAAATCATAACTGCCGATTTAGAAACCGCCATTCATAAAAGTATTTACAAAGCATTTCCGGAAGCTGTTATTCGAGGTTGTAGGTTTGGCAAGGGCAGTCATGGTATCGAAAAATTCAGCTATTAGGCCACAGTGCCAAAGAAAAAACGAAAATGAAAAAGAAATTACTAAGTTCTTAACTTATATATTTAGATTACCATTTCTTCATCCTGAAGATATAGGAGGAATGCTTGCTATTGATTTAGCAGAAATTGAGCCGGAAAATGTAAAATTCATGGAATTTTGTGACTACCTTGTTGACAATTACATTAGTGAAAATTCCCATTTTCCACTTCATGTTTGGGCCGAGCATTCGTCATCGCTACAAAGAACAACGAACTCTTATGAATCTTTTCAATGAAAATATAATTTTTTTGTTTTATTCCGCATATCCAAATATAAACCATTATGAATTTTAAATTGATACAAGTATTAAGATTAATAGTGTTTTTTCAACCCCCAAGGCGATTGATTCTCGATTGATTCTTAATAAAAACGAGATTTCTAAACGAAAAATTCGTTAATTTAAAAAATCATAAAATAAATAAATTTGAATTTGTACAAACGGTTTCATATAGATTTAGAGCTAGAATCTAAATATTTGTATAGTATTAAAATTTATATTGTATATTGTATATAATTTTTGTAGTTGAATAAGTTTTAATAAACATTATTATGATTTGTGACTGATTATTTTACTAAACCAAATTCCTTAAGAAACTTGGCAACCCTGCTTCAATTATATATTCCTAACTGACTATCGAACACAACTGAGCCTTATCTAGTAAAGATGTAATTTCGTTGTGACTTTCTTCGGTTCAGGTAACAATACCTTTTTCTGGGGATGCAATTTCGAATGGGCCCTTAATTTACATCTTTGGGAACAAATTTGGCTACAATCCAGGAACGAATTCGTTTATTACGTTTTTGTTCCCTGCGGATTTGGGGACAAACTTGGCTCTGCCGAATAAGTTGCCTTTGATAGTATTAATTTGAATATGAATTACCCTATTCATATTCAAATTAATACTATCAAAGGATATATCTGTCGCTCTCTTTTTAGATACGTTGCTTCAAAGTTTTTGTGTTAAAAACTGTATCTTAAATTAAATTAAGAATTTAAGTTTGTTGAGGTGCCATATTTACATAAAATAAAATCTATAATTTACTTATTTGACATGTAGATACTGGGACATTTAACATATATACTTACCTAAGTAATTTTTGCCAAATAATTGCATACCCATAACAGCGAAAATAAATATAATAATGCACAGCACGAATGTCAGGTTTCCTAATGCTCCCATAGTTCGACCCATAATCGATATCAACAAATTCAAAGTAGGCCAAGATTTCGCCAATTTAAATACCCTTAACTGAAAACAATATTCAAATTGATTTTAACATCGCGTGAACGAATTCTAGATACGTACTAATCTAAATGAACGCAATACGGAGAGACCTTGAACACCTTCTAAACCAAGTTCCAAAAGTGATAACGTGACGATAATAAAATCAAAAATATTCCATCCTTCTTGAAAATAAGACTTCGGACTCATAGCAACTAGTTTCATGGTAGCTTCTATCATAAATGTTGCAGTGAAAAACTAGAACGAATAGATTTTTTAGTTGTAACTTGGTCTATTCAAAATCTTAATCGATTCAGAAATCCTTTCATTTACTTACATAATTTCCACTCTTTAGTGCCTTTTCCAAATCTTTGTTCATATCGTGGTGATCCAAGGCCATGAACAATGTGTTAACCACAATGCAAAGGGTAATGAATAACTCAACGAACGGATCGAACACAATGAGACAAACAAATTCTTGCAGTTTTATCCAACAAGTGCAACAGTCCCAAACGCATAATATATCAATGACTCTGATGGTATAAGCGAAAAGACGTTCTTTCATTGTTGGTTCTTCTTCGTCATCATCATTGGCTGAGAAATAATAAACAGAAACTGTACGTAGCATTAGTAAAGGTGAATTTGACACACTCTTTTTTGGGGAAAGAGGTTTTGTGGAATGCAGTTGTGCTATGTATGTGTTCTCTCTTAACCACTGGTTAAGATACAAATCTATAAGAGAGCTACACTTATGTAAAAGGAAAAATTATACATATCTTTACCAAGCGTACTAGAACTATGGAAATTTCTAAAAATAATGTATATTTATTAAAAATTGGCATTCCATTGTTAGGATCAAGACGGAAAATAAAATATATTTTCTGACTGTTACAATGTGCTTTTCGAAATAGTGTCTTTAAATAATATAGGGCTATTCAAAAAAGAAAAGCATCTCCAAACTTTTATTTCAAACTGTAAGAGATAGAAACACAGTTTACACATAATTGAATTGATAAATGTTTAATTTTTTATACACTAAATATGAATGCGAAGTGTTGCACGGTAAACATAAATACTGTCCAGTTCTTACCACGTAAGAATCAAGTTTCAACAATTTACTCATCCAGTTCTTTGGGTTGGACGCCAGGCACTTGAGCACAGTGGTCTTTGTACGACCCCCAATAGATCTTTCAGTTCCATTCTGTTAGTCTTGTGTCCTCGATAAAAGCCATTATCTACTCCTCAGGGGAAATTTGAGTACCCTCGTAGGATTCAATAAATCACTTTCGAAATGTTTCGGTCTGAGTCTCTTCAGTTCCTCACAAGTGCATATTACATGAAGGCTAGTTTTCCCCTATTTTTTACATCTACTACACCAGGGTTCGCTAACCAAGTCCATGCTGTACAGATGCTTCCTTAAAGAACAATGTCTGGTTATCAAGTCAGTAATAATTTTAATTTCTTTTTTATTACTACCAATTAAGTTGGCTGAAAGCTTAGCGTTCAGTTGCTGTAGTAGTGTCTTAGTATGGGGTTGACCTTCTTTTAGCCTCCATTTTTTTTTATGTTCTCTTTCTAGCCATAACCAGATCTCTCTTCTAACGGAATCCTTGGCGATTCCACATACAGGTTCTGGTCCTATGAAGTTCCTTCTAGAACCTTTCTTGGCCAGTCTGTCTCATTGTCTTTAATCTCCTCATGTATTGGCACCCATATATTGTCTTGCGCCAGCCTATTGAGAATCTACTTACAATGTTTCACCAGTTTAGACCTAGTAGATAGATTCATAATAGCTTTAATAGCCGCCTGACTATTAGTCATTATGTTCATATTTTTGTTTGCGCAGCCGGCTTCCCGAATTTTCTCGGCACAGGCTGCAACCCCAAACAATTCAGTCAGGAAAACCGTCGCATGTTTCCCCAGATTTAATGACATCTTCCTCCAGAGCACATTACACATATATCTGCACCTGTGTCCTGATTGGATTGTGATCCATCCGCGTACTAGGTGCCAGCCCCCCAATCTCTCTAGCGACTTTTTGCCTGTGCCTTGGTCGGTGTAGACATGTTCAGAATAATTATCTTAGATCCTAGATAGCAGTAGACAGAGCACTGTTAAGCGATTTTTTCTGTAAGTGTAAAGTGGATGAACAAAATTTTATTATTCACTCTTCGAATCCATCGTCCTAAATATCTTATTTGTGATGTCATAGACACAATCGCAGGGAATATAAAGTCTGGAGGCATAGAATGCAATAGATAATGAATAAAGTCTCGTTTTTATCTTTTCCAATCTATTGACCTGGAATGTTATTGCGCAGATAACGTCAGAACTCTTAGTATAAGTAAAGCAATACCACCCTGTTTGAAAATTAAGTTACTGGAATTATTTTGAAATTGGAGAAAAGATCGGTTATGTAACCTGTCAAAATATAATATTTCAGTTACAGTGTCTTCGAAAAAAAGGAAAAGTCCACAAACTTTTTCTAAACACATTTTCTACTCATGTTCCCAAATTCTAACTTCACCAGAGATATTAAACGTTAATTCTTTCGAAAAAAATATCACCTCACATGAAAGACGAATTTTTTATTGTTTAACCCTAAGGCGATGTGATATTGAGCAATTTTTTTTCTTTCAGTAATAGGGCTGTTCCACAAGAAAATAATATCTATGCGGGAGTATCAGAATGAAGTACTCATAAACATAGTCCTTGGTACAGATCTCCAGGACATAGAAATCGTTGACTAAACCATCTCTAAGCTCGATAAGCATCAGTATGTGTATGTAAAAGATATTCAGTCTATTGATAACACAGAACCTATAAGAGTCAAGCCATTCCTCAAGAGAAACACGGCGGCATTCTATCTTGCGTTAATTGATTAATTATTTTCCATGTTTCTTTCCTTATACAGGGTTCGGCAGCTGGTATGGCACATTTTCATAAAGATGTAAAATTGTTGAAAAATGACGAAATTAAACCAACTTTTACTATCTTTTAAGTAACTCCCCATTGACTTCTAAACAAAACCTTGACGTATTTTGTAAATTTTCCTTCAAACTGAGCAGGAGTTGATCATTAATACCCTGACACTCTTGAAAAATGTCCTTCAAAGCCTGAGTAGTTTGTGGTCGGTTCTTATATATCCTATCCTTTAAAAAGCCCCGTAAGCGGGAGCCGATAAATCCGGAGATCTTGGCGGCCAATTTATGTTATCATATTTTGATATAACTTTATTAGGAAACATTTTTCTTAAAGTAAGAAAAGTCTGTCTCGCTGTATGGGCTGTCGCACATCCTGCTGGAACCATACGTTATCTTGCCCAAATCTTCATAGTTCTCCTACAAAGAAATTCTGTAGCATGTGTATATAACAATGGGAGGTAACGGGAACTGCTTGATTATTTTCCTCGAAAATGTATGGTCTAACGATTCAAAAAATTGATACTCCACTCCATACTGCCACTTTCTAGTCACGTAGAGGTTTTTTATGTACTTGTTGCGGATTTTACGCAGATCACATCAGACTTATGTTAACGGCAACACGAACCCTTTCAATATTTTCTGGTGTTGTAATCTTTAAATTTTGTAACACTGTCTCTTTCATTAAAATCATTCACCCACTTTAAAATTGTCTTCCGCGATGGAATTCTCCCATTTCTTTCAACAATAAATTCCCGCCGGAAACTTCTTTGAGCTTGGGTAACGGAAGCATTTCTAACAAACTCAGTCACTGATAAATACGCTGGTTTAATGGAAATTTCTCCATTTTAATCAAAACTGCATGTAAAGGCATGAAGTTTAATGTCAGACTAACTGATATCACATTATTTGTTTTTTCATAGCAACCTATTCAAAATGTGTCATGCCAGTTGTCGAATACTGTATTATCATTCCATGTTTTTCTTGGCAAATTTGCAATTGCGAGGCCATTGTTTGTTAAATCGATAGAGAGATTCACGTTGCTTTTGAATAAGAGATTCACCCTTCGTAAACTGCGGGACAACGAAAACCCCTATGGCATCGCCTTTTTATTAAAGGTAGTATTTGGCAAACAGTAAACAACCCCAGTGCAAGTTATAATTTTAACTCTCCTCTATCCAATGATATACAGGTTGGCCCATTAGTGCGAGGAAGTCCAATATATCGTTTATTACAACACATATCAAAAAATGTTTCAGATAGAAGTTGTAGAAAATGCAATACTGCATATTTGTAAAATAATTGGAACTATACAGGGTGCTCAGATTAGTCGAGGCATTTAACCGAAATATTTTTTTAAATTGCATGGTAGCTATATTTTTACATTATCGCAATCAGTATAACGGTGTACATAAGTCACTAGATTTTTTCGACAAAATTTAACCGCGTTGCCAAATTATTGCGAAAAGTATGAAATTTTAGAGAAAATTGCATGATCATAAATGTACCTCATAAAAGTTTACTAATAACATGTAAAGCGAAATTCTTCTTAATTACAAAGAGAAAGAGTTTATTAAACATATGGCACAAGAGTATTTTTTTTTCATACACAGGGTGTTTAATATGAAGGCACAAAATCATCACATTTTAATAGGTCAAAACTTTTTTTTTCAAATGAAACACCCTGTATATTATTGCACAATTTTGTAAGGCTACTAAATCCCTTCAATTTATGTATATACCATATAGCCTCTAAAACCAATAGTTTCAGAGAAATTACCGTTTTATGAAATTCTTATTTTACATAAATTAATTTCGAAATGCGACATAATTTATAAAATTTATTAACCCTAAGTAAAATATAAAAACATAAATTTCTTTTTCTTCTAGATATCTACAAAACAGTTACTTTATTAAATGCTCAAAATGGCCATCATTTACTTCTAAACAATAATACATGCGGTCCACAACAACATCTTCAGCGGCGAGGTCGAAGTATTCTCCTTGGTTTCTCGTCGTCGAATGATATAATAGTAGAAGTAGGAATCTGGGTGATTTCGGACTGGCCAATGGCAGAAGTAGGGGTGGGGGTGACATTTTCTAATTTATTATTATTATACTACTGTCAAGAATAAGTAGTTTACTATACCTACTCTACATTTCGTGTTGCAAAAATGAACTTCGACAATCAAGAACTGATAGATATGATTTTTGTCCTGGGTGAAAGTTTAAAAAATTGCTTATTTGCCTCAAGATTATATCATGAAAAATATCCACTTAGAAGGCAGCCTAGAAAAGAAGCATTTGAAAGTTTATTGTTGAGATTTACACAAACTGGAAATGTTGCATATCCAAAAGGTGAAAGAACAAAGACTGCAATAACAGCAGATGATGAGATGACAGTTATGTTAAAGGTTATAGAAAATCCTCACACATCTAGTAGAGAAATTTCGCATCAGACTAACATAAGTCGCACTGTTGTCCAACGAATTCTGAGCAAAAACAAGATGCATCCATACCACATACAAATGATGCAAGAGCTATTACCCGATGATTTTGAAAAAAGAATAACGTTTTGTGAATGGGCTTCAGGAAGAATTGAACAAGACAGACAATTTTTCAATCATGTTTTATTTTCTGACGAAGCGACATTTCACAAAAATGGATTTGTCAATAGACATAACTTTCACTATTATTCCACCGAACAACCACATTATGTAAAGACTACTAGTCAGACAAGATGGTCCTCGAATGTTTGGGGTGGAATAATAGGAAATTATGTGATTGGGCCGCATTTTTTTGATGGGAAGGTAACTGCTCAAATTTATTTGGATTATTTACAGAGACATTTACCCCATTTAATACGACATTTGCCCAATCAAGTCAAGCAAAGGATGTGGTATTTACATGACGGAGCGCCAGTTCATCATGCCGGTGTAGTCAATACGTTTTTAAATAACTGGCTACCTGAAAGATTGATAGGCAGAGGAGGGCCAGTTAAATGGCCACCCCGTTCCCCGGAATTAAACAAAGTAGATTTTTTCATGTGGGGTTATGTTAAAAGTCAAGTTTACAAAACATTCGCAACAGCAAAGGAAGATATGATACAAAGGATAAGAGACACTTTCCGAACTATTGATGAGACTATGCTAAGAAATGTTAGCAGAACTTTCAATGACCGCATGTATTATTGTTTAGAAGTAAATGCTGGCCATTTTGAGCATTTAATAAAGTAACTGTTTTGTCGATATCTAGAAGAAAAGAAATTTATGTTTTTATATTTTACTTAGGGTTAATAAATTTTATAAATTATGTCGCATTTCGAAATTAATTTATGTAGAATAAGAATTTCATAAAACGGTAATTTCTCTGAAACTATTGGTTTTAGAGGCTATATGGTATATACATAAATTGAAGGGATTTAGTAGCCTTACAAAATTGTGCAATAATATACAGGGTGTTTCATTTGAAAAAAAAAGTTTTGACCAATTAAAATGTGATGATTTTGTGCCTTCATATTAAACATCCTGTGTATGACAAAAAAAAAACTCTTGTGCCATATGTTTAATAAACTCTTTCTCTTTGTCATTAAGAAGAATTTCGCTTTACATGTTATTAGTAAACTTTTATGAGATACATTTATGATCATGCAATTTTCTCTAAAATTTCATACTTTTCGCAATAATTTGGCAACGCGGTTAAATTTTGTCGAAAAAATCTAGTGACTTATGTACACCGTTATACTGATTGCGATAATGTAAAAATATAGCTACCATGCCATTTAAAAAAATATTTCGGTTAAATGCCTCGACTAATCTAAGCAGCCGGTATAGTTCCAATTATTTTACAAATATGCAGTGTTGCATTTGCTACAACTTCTATTTGAAACATTTTTTGATATGTGTTGTAATAAACGAAATATTGGACTTCCTCGCACTAATGGGCCAACCTGTACATAAAATGTATTTCTAACGCATTTTTTTTAAATTTTAGAAATGAACTTGAAATATTTCGAAATTAATTTTTTTGTTACTATGAAATGATACAGAAAAGAAAAACAAGAAACATCCATAAGTACAATATAAATCAATAAACTGTAAATACGTATTTCGGAAACAAAGTTGCCATTTTTAATAGAACAATATGCAAAACAAAAATAATATCAAACGTAACGTCTTTGGCTAAGATACATCGTCAGTGGGATAACACTCTACACTACGTTTAACGCAGTTTTTTTCAAATTGTGTTATTGAAGATGGCAACTTTGTGTGTTATTGTGGTTAGGTACTGATTTTTCTTGTTTTTTCTGTTCCAGATTTCAAGCCAGAATCTCCACAAATTCAGATCACTATAAAATGATAATAAATTTTCACTATATTTATTACAATATGGAAGAGCCAATCGTTAATGAATATACATTAAGTGTATTTCCGAGACACCATCGTTATGCTGTTTTTTGTTCATAAAAAGAAATAATGTTCACTATTATTGTGCAACAGGTAACTAAATCTAATAATAATGTCTGCAAAATGCATCTTATTAGTCAGTATTGAAAACATTTTCGTTAAAGCAAATATGATTGTTATCAGTCATTAATGATTTAAGTGCAATCTAATGAACAAGAACTAACGTGTTGAATTAGTAGACTTATCAATTATCTAAAACATTCTTAAATTTTCTAAATTATCTATTACAAAATCATTTATTTTAAAGTAGTTATCATGCAATTCAATAATAATACTGCCGAAGCTTAATATATGAGTGCACTATAAATATTTATTTTTCAAGCATATTGCGATGGTGTGTCAAGTGTTGGGGATATTTTATCTTATTTAATATTAGTTTCTATACATACCTCCGTGCTCCACTTCCGTTATTTGCTTTCCCGCTGCTTGATCGATAATTTCGTTGATTACCATCACATCTGAAAGAAACAAAAAGCGAAATTGTTTAAGTCCGTCAATTACTAAAACGAAAATTTATAGTACCTCTCATATCTACTACTGGTTGTCGGTTGTCTGGAAATGTATCTGTGGGCTTAATTTTTTCTTCAAATATCATCGGACCGTCCTGATAAAACGTAAAAATTAATTAATAAATTGTTTAATTAACTACGTAGACCAGAACATACGTAATCTCCTTTTTGTGGTTTATAAGGGTATTCTATTATGTTATTTATATTTGGCGGCCTGCTCTTCAATATTTCTTCCTTCGTCAGAGCTTTACCATTTCCGCATAGAAGATCCCCATGAGACGTGTACGAAATACGAGAAGCGTGGGAAGTGTAGGAAGAATGTCTCGAACCTTAATTAAATATAAAACAAATACATTTTTAATAATATAAAAATATTATTAAAAATTGCGTATTTCATCTTACTATAGAATCACCAGTACATGCCGCTGGAGAGATACTTTCACGATAAATAATACCCTTACTACATTACAAAAGATATTAAGACACAGCGTAGAAGAATATTTAGCGCCGCTTATTGACTAATGTGAATATCACAAACGGAAAAAAAACAACCATCGCTGTCTTCATAATAAACTGTAAGACTTAGCTAGGGGTTTCCATCTGACGGACACAGCCGCAACTTGCGGAAACTGCATTAAGTTGCCTCCACTCTACATCGAAAATAACCGATAGCGTATATAACAAAATAATTTGACACATGCTTGACTAGGTAAAACCTTTAATATACCGCTTATAAAACCGCTATCGACAGATTTGTCCCTAAATATCTAGTACATTCCGATAAATATCCTAAATGGTTTTGGTCTTCAACAAAAAAATTAATAAAGAAAAAAAATTAATTCTATAACAAATTTAGAAACGGCAAGGACAATAATGTCTATCTCAAATAAAGGGTCTACCAATAAGAATGATATAACTTTAACTTGGTATAAAATGAAAACGAATTGATATGTTTCTATGAATTATATTTTATTTTGTAATATATTATATAACATTATGTTTTAAATAAGACGTCATTAAGATGGCCACCTCGGCTGCGGCGACAGACGTTTAGACGACGAACCCAATTTTCAATCACTTTTTCCAAGTTGGGCTGAATTTCGCGAATAACTCGGGTGATGTTGACTTTTAAGTCATCGCTGGTTTGAGGATTGTTAGTGTACACCAATGACTTTACATATCCCCAAAGAAAAAAGTCCAGAGGCGTAAGATCGCACGACCTTGGCGGCCAGTTGATAGGACCATGTCGCGAAATTATTCGCTCCTCAAAACGTTCTCTCAATAAATTCATTGTCTCTCGGGCAGTGTGCGATGTTGCGCCATCCTGTTGAAACCACTTCTGTTCCAGGTCTCCAGTATCAATTATAGGCCAAAGACAGTTTGTTATCATGTCGCGATAGCGCTCTGCATTGACTGTTACAGTATGCCCATCTGTGTCCTCGAAAAAGTAGGGACCGATAATTCCGCCGGCATGCAAACCACACCATACAGTAACTTTCATAGGGTGTAATGGCCTCTCGACTAGTTGCTGGGGATTGTTCTCACACCAGAAACGGCAATTTTGCGTATTGACAACACCATTAAGCCAAAAATGTGCCTCATCTGAAAAGATTATTTGTTTACCAAAATCGGCATTTTGTTCTAGCTGCAACAGCGCCCAATCGGTAAACGTTCTCCGCAAACCATGATCGGCAGGCTTCAATTCTTGGGTTAGAATCAACTTATACGGATGTAGCCCCAAATCTTTCTTCAAAATGCGCCACGTTGACATGGGTGAAAAGCCCAATTGCTGAGAACGGTGCACAACGGACACATTAGCATTCGCATTCACGCTTTCCCTTACAGCAGCGATATTTTCAGCACTCCTTGCATTTCTTTGTCGTGTCGGTGGCTTACTATCCAGGAGAGTGTAATCCCGTTCAAACTTATCAATTATGCGCCTGATAGCGAGCTCGGAAGGCCGTCCACGTTGGCCAAAATCTCCTCGAAGAGCACGATAACAAGCTCTAACCGATCGCGTATTTTCGTAGTACCTTTGTACGATAACTATACGTTGCTCTTTAGTTAATCGATTCATCGTGAAATGTCAGAGTATACTAAGCACAATTGACGTTTGATTTGCGTTATGACAGTTAACACTGTGCACCTATTACCGTCGAAAGTTCTATCACTCCTATTGGTAGACCCTATACAAGGAGTTAAGATTACGTGTTAAGCAATCTATCGAAAGGACTATAAAAAGTTTGTTTTCTTCTCGCAGCAATCGACGCCTGGAGATGTTCGGCTTTCTGGAACTTTGTTGATTCGCGAAGCAAAAATAAAATCTACCCCAACGTCTCAGTTATAATGAGATTGAATCTGACAAACTTGAAGAAGTTTGTGATATGGTTGCAGATTTCTTTGGAAGAGTTAGCCATAATTTTTCTAAACTTGATCTGTCTCATTTTACAAATCTATTTACTCTTAATAATGTAATCATTGACAGCCACATTGTGTTTAATAAACTTTCCTCTCTGAAAGGTCGTTTCAGTTCAGGACCGGATGGTATTCCGGAATATCTCCTCAAAATGTGTAGTTTGTACTTTATCTCTTTCTTTGTCAATTATTTACCGCTCTCTATAAAATTAGGATGTTTTCCCAAACAATTTCCAATGGAAATTTGTTCACATTTTTCCAGTTTTCAAGTCTGGTGACAAATCACTTATTAATAATTAGCGTCCAATATCGTTACTATCAAATATTTCAAAAGTTGTTGAGCATATTGTATCCAGTTCTATCAATGATACCATCCGTAAAGTAATTCACGTTAGTCAACATGGTTTCTTGTCTGGCCGTAGCACCCAAACGAACTTATTGCAGTTTTGCTGCTATATTGATGACGTACTGGAGCGAGGATCTCAAGTTGATACCGTATATGTGGATTTCTCTAAGGCTTGTGACCGTGTTGATCACAAGCTGTTGCTCCACAAACTTGGTCTTTATGATGGAATTGGTGGTAGCTTGATTTTGTGGATTGCCTCTTACCTATCTCATAGGTCTCAAATTAAGTTGTCATTGAAAACATCCAGACCTATATCGGTTATTTCCGGTGTTCCTCAGGGCAGCCACTTAACACCAATTCTCTTTCTGCTTTTTATAAATGATTTGTATAAATACTTCACTTCTTCCAACTTCTTGGCCTACACAGACGATTTGAAAATATTTAAATGTGTGGACTCTTGCAATGGCGGAAGAATGCTACAGGATGATGTTGATTTGCTAGCGACATGGTGTATAAGCAACAATATGTCTCGTAATCTTGGTAAATGCCATATTATCACTTTTTCAAGGAAAAATAATGCTTATGTTTTCAATTACATGTTGCAAAGCAATGCCCTGAAAAGAGTTGACCACGTTACCGACTTGGGTGTTATTTTTTATGGTAATTTATAATTCACTTTCCATATAGATCATATTATAAATAAATTATTGCAGTTATGCGGCTTTATTAAATGTGTATGCAGTGACTTGGCGATCATCATCTATATTATACAAATTTATAACGCCCTGGTCAGGTCAGGTCTATACTCGAATATTGTTATGTGGTATGGTCTCCTTATCATGGGGTTCATATAGATCGGATTGAGCGAATTCAGCTTAAAATGGCTAACTTTATACTCTTTAAATTAAAAATTGATAAAAGCTTATCGATGGAGAATACAAGGCGTAAAGCATTTATTAAGCTTGGATATCAGCTGTTACACAATAACATAGACTGTTCTGACCTTCTTTCTCTGTTGCTTTTCCATGTTCCACTGTTTCGTGCTCGCTCGGGTGATACGTTTCATGTTCGTTTCTATCGAACTGAATATGGTAATATGGTAAGAACTGAATCTTTTGTCTGAAGTCGATTTGCATAATATTTCAAACCACGCCTTTCTGCAATTCCTAAAAAATTTGCGGTTTCCTTGATTCTTCTTTATTTATAACATTTATAACTATAATTTACAAACTTGTGCACGTATTAATTTGCATTATGCAATTGTACTATTTGGAATTTTTTCTGGTAATGTACAACATATAAATAAATTATTAAACATGTTTTTATTTTATACAAAATTTGGTTTTACCTACTCTTCTAGTATGTTTTAAATTATGTTGTCAGAATTAAAAATACCAAGTTGTTTATGGATATTTCGAATTTAATTTCAAATTTTTGTATGCCAACCATTGATTTTAATTTATCACGGTTTTCTAACACCCTGTATAGTCAATGACTACAACGAATATAAGAGAGTTTGGAAGAAAAGTCGATAAATTCATTTTAAAATTCCTTCAGACACGAATGTGTTATTTAATAATGATCGTAGACACCTTGCGTTTTTGCCACGTTATTTATAATGACGAATTTCGGAAAGGTTCAAACGATACCCTTTTATAAATTACGATAGAAGGTGGTTTACAATACGAGCATGGCTTGAAAACTAGGTGGCCTAACGAAGAAAACGCAAGTTTCTTTCACAAAAAACATTTTATTTTTCAATATAGTTTCCTGCTCTCTCAACACACTTATTCCAACGATATTACAAATTAGTAATGCTTTCATTGTAGGTCGATGAATCCAAGTCCTATTGGATAACTATTTGGAATAGAAGGCCTTTATATCTGTAGGTATTACATTATTTTTCATGAATTTTGAATAGGATTTGTTGAAACATGTACTTTATTTGTTATAGATTATTATGTCTAGTTTAACGTCCACATCTGGATGTCGTGATCCAGCAGATGTTGAAATACCAGTGGAAAAAAGACAAATAATAGCAGAACAATCACGGGAAATCATTCATAACATGTACAATTTTATCAAAAAGAGAAATATGAATGGTAAATTATGTTTTACTCTTTAAACTGTCATAATGTAATTTTTGTCGTATATTGCAAGCAATGATAAACGATAGCAAGAAATAAATATTGTTTGTAGGGAATATTTTGGACATGGTTGCAGAGGCAACTGGAATTAGTAAAAGCACAATATGTCGTATTATCCGCAAAGGAAAAGCCAGCGACGAAGAAGAGAAATCTACGGTGAGTCATTCAAGAAGCTCCCCAAAATCTACTGTGGATCAATGTGGGGTAGAAATAATTCGTCGCACCATCCATAACTTTCATGTGACCGATAAAGTAAGGCCCACAATAAGGTCTGTATATAATAGAATAAAAGGCGACGAAGCAATCGGTTTTATGGGCAAACGCACATCTTTTAGAAAATTATTACTACAAATGGGTTTCAGGTTAATATCACAATAACTTCGTATTGAATTTTTATTATAATATTTTTTCTATTTAATAGATGGAAGAAAACCAATGACAACAGGAAGCTTTTGATGGAACGTAACAATATACGCGAGTTGAGAGCTACTTACATCAGAAAGGTTACGAATTATCGTCGCCAAAATCGTCCCATTATTTATATAGGTAAAGCATAGATTATTTTTTTTTATAAATTTATTAAATATTATATTTGTAGATGAGACGTATCTCCATGCTGGACACACGACTCCTTACGCATGGACTGATAATTTCAATAGTGGTCTTAAGTGCCCGATATCAAAGGGAAAACGCCTCATTATATCACATGCCGGTATGTCTAAAGTTTATAATATAAAAATCGTATTGACATAATTAATGTTGAAGGTAGCGCACAAGGTTTTGTGGATAATGCCCTGCTAATATACCCATCTGGGAAAAAAACTGGCGATTATCACGACGACATGAACTACGAAAATTTCAAGAAATGGGTTCCAAGTAAGCTCATACCAAATTTACCTAAAAATTCGGTCTTGGTGTTAGATAACGCCAGTTATCACAATGTGACTGCGATCAAGCATCCAACTTCCAATACCGTAAAATCAGAAATGATAAAATGGCTCAACGAGAGAGGCATACAATACGAAGATAATTTTACGAAACCGGAGCTGTAAAATTTAATTAAAATGTACAAACCCTGTCATACATTATATCGCATAGATGCTATATTGGCAGAGAACGGACACACTGTTTTAAGGTTGCCACCCTGTCACCCCGAATTGAACCCCATAGAAAAGATATGGGGTATTGTGAAAAACAGAGTGGCAACTAGAAATATAACGTTTAAGTTAGAAGACGTGGAAAAAATTTCTATCGAAGAATTTACCAAAATTACACCAGACGATTGGTCCAGTGTTTGTAGACATGCAGAAAATATTGAAAAGGAATACATCTCAAGGGAACATATTATGGACTAATATTGCGAGGAATTCATAATTAATTTGGATAGTGATTCTGAAGACGTTATTTTTGATTATTTTTCTGATTAAGTTGATGAATAATTGTTGAAATATAACTTATTTATATGTGTAGTTATCTTTGTATTTATGTCATTAGTAACTAAGGGTATATATGTATAATTATGTAGTAATAAAAGACGACGTGTAAACAACAAATTATTTTTACTTCGAATGAATATTCATAAATTTACAAAAATAATGAATAAAATCTTGGTAAAAGAAAAAAAACTGTGATATATGTAAATGTTTAAATTATAATGAAAATAAATAATTGAACCAGAAATTGTTGGTTGTATCTCTGTTAAAAATCCCACTTGAAAATAAATAAAATAATAACGCTTTATTATTCATTCAGACAATAGAATGTGTTTATGAAATTATGTTTCGAACATAATAAATGAAATGTTGTTTCCGCTGCACACGAAATAAAAATACAAAACGTTTTACGTAAAATTCGAATTTTAAATTGCGCGCTAATTTAGACCCAGCCCGACCTATGTTTTTGAGGGCGTTAATACTCAGGTTGCGCGATTCGCTCGCGCAGATTGGTGTCTTCCCAAAGCGATTTTACTCTATCACTTAAGAACAGTATTGTATAAACCGTAGTGAAAGTTTTGTGCATAGACATTTTAGTAATAAAAAGTACCCATTCCTCCAACTATTCAAAACAAAACATGTGTTTGTTACGGTACATTTGTGTAAAAATTTGTCCATAAGTTAGTTATATGTCCGATGAAGCTCAGGTTGGAGCGAAACGATCCTTACGGTGTAAAGTAAAAATTCATTAAAATTTCTTTTATTTTATCCCGTTAATAGTTATAATTGAATTGCATCAAGTAAAGGCTGAAACAATCCTATAAGTTTATAGGGTATATTTATATCTAAATTAGGTTATATTTATGTCTAAATTGACCAAATTTTCTAAAGACAAATTAAGTACATTCTCATTAAAGAAAATAAGTAACAAACTAATGTATTTTGTGACTATAAGTAAATAATACTACATTTTTAAGACACCCAAATACTGTCAAATGATTCGGCAGTTGCATGTAAACAATTTTTCATGATGGCCAACATCTTATGTTAATATCTTTTATAAAACTAGTTGAAATGATGCCAAAATTATAATTTTTAATCAATATTATTCATAGAAATAATCCTACAATTACTATTATGTGCATATAATATATTCCAGATTAATAAAATTATACATTTAGTAATATATAAGACTATTATTTTCGTTGTTATGAGACTGATAATACAGACGTCACTGTTTTTGGTTGATGACGAAAGGTGATTGCTTTATACATAAGAAAATTTTCAAAATTAAAAAAACTTCAATGTGTAAAATGTTCAAATTTATGTTAGGATTTCTGAAAAAGTGAAGACTGAGTTCAGAAAGTGTAGCATCGGTTATGATTTGATGGTGCGTATTATGACATTTTCACATTTACGAAACAAGGGTTAAAACTGAAGCTAAAAATTAACAGTAGGATGTGTTTGAGAGTGTTACAGCGTAACATTTCCTCTTTCTAAAAGCGATAGACAGGTGTTTCAAGAAAGAAGATTTAGCTTTAAAGTTACGACCACACAGAGTATCTAAAATATAACGTTCCGAAGTACATTCCTGTTAAAAATTGACAGTCCGTACCTAAACTCACTTGGCTGTCAATTGTGGACCGATTTGGGGAGCTTGATCAAGGAAGATCAATCGCAAAAATTTTAGAGATTTCTAGATGATTGGCTACTATATTAGAAAGCCTGCATTATTTTGAATGATAATGCTTTTATTTTTGTCGGCAAAGTGGTTATAATTCAAAGATTTTTGTCGCAGAATTTAACTTACCTAAATAATTATAAATCGGAACCACCATAGCACCATTTTCTTCGCTCATTGGTGTAACGGCATTGGAATCGTCAGCATAGGGTAGATGTTCCTGGGCATCGAGATACGTGGAAAGAACCAGAGGTTTACGGTCACCAGGTGGCACCACCATGCGCCGATTGTTGCGCAGGGTAAATTGGTGGCTACCTCGTGAGCCGCGACGCAGGTTGAAGGGCGACCCAGGCAGGCTGAGACTCGCCTGAACACGGGACATGGTCTATATATGGGTGAGGTGTTGATAAATTATCACTTCATGCAAAGAATGGTATCGTACCAATAATACCATACCATACTTCCAAATATAGCCCTGGCCATGTCACGTGTTTATTTTATTATTGTTTAAGGTTCTCTACCACTTTTATACACATTGTCTCTAATATGCATCAAATGCGTATTGTTTTAAAAACTCAATTAATATAATAATGTTGTAATATATCCTATTCTTGATTTACATATGCAGAGATTACAAAATTTAATGAATTTTAGAGACATTTTGCGTATGTATGTATAAAAAATATGTATTGCATGTTAATTAATAAAAAAATTGTGCACAGGGCATGTGAAAAATGAAATAAATCATAAACTCTACTCTAGATTAAAGTTGAAATAAGAGCAAACCAAAGAGAACTAATATAGAGATAATACATTTGCTGTCTGGACACTATAAGTGTCATGATCTTACGTTCTTCTCAAGCGAAATGTATTTTTTTCTTTACTTTTTTTTCTTTACATACAGTACGACTCTCCCTTTTTAGATTAAATTTAAGATTTCGTTTGTAATTATTTAATGATCTGATCTAATTGAAAAAGGTATTCAAATAACGTCAGGACACTTACAGTGCTGACTTTCCGTAGGTTGGTGGGATTATGAGGTCTTCTCTGCTCACTCACGGATTCTAATCCTTCGGATCTGATACTTTTCGTCTCTTTGTTGTTATCATCGTGTCCTTTTTCCTGCCCTATGAACATTTCTATACTTTGACACGATAAACTCGGTGATTTCGCCATAGCTTGTGCTTGTGCTAATTGTGCCTTGTTATGAGATTCCAATTTGCTCTGCTTGGCGAATGCTGCCTCTTCGGCGTCCTAAAGAATAATTTAGGATAATTTATAGGTTTAATAGAATTCTATGTGTCAGGTCAATACTTTGATGGCCTTTTCTTCTTGTCTTTCTTCCTCTTCAGCTTTCTTTTGTAATTCGTCGTAAGACATTGCGACAATGGCTAAAATCAAGTTTACCAAATAAAACGATCCTAGAAATATTATCACTATGAAAAATAGCATGTGCCACGGTCCCGCCGATCTTAAAACCTATAAAAATAATAAAAATACATTCACTGGTGTTGTATTTGTATTTATTTGTCATTAATTCTTACCAACTGATATAAATTTTCCCAATAATCTTGTGTCATCAAACGAAATGCAGAAAGAAATGCCCAACCAAAAGTATCAAAACTAGTGTACCCGTAATTTGGATTATCACCGTATCCTTGTAAGCAGTGGTAGCCTGGTTTACATGTCCTTAGAAAAATACGACGTTTTTTAAAATGATCAAAATATATATTGCCTGACATACCCTGCACCGGAAGAATTACCGCATAACCGAATTTCTCCACCTTCTTCTATGTACCAATTAGCTGTAAAAATTAAAAATAATGGGAATAGAAGGGCATTATATTAGTCACGTAGGTGAACTTACATTCGTTACTAATAAACCTCTCCCAGTTTTCATCCGTTTTCTCACCCCACGACCCATCATCAGGAAATTCTTTAATGCATTTTTGTGTTAGAACGCCCATATAAATTTGTAAACCCATTAAAGCGAAAACCGATAATGAAAACATTGTTAAAATTATCACATCCCGTAGATTTTTTACTGATTCTATAACAGCTCCGACAATAGTTTTCAGACCTGAAAGATGCAATCAATAATAATCCGAAGTTAAAATTACGAATACATTTCTAAAAATAGAATGTTGCAGTATAATAATATTTACATATATATATATATATATATATATATATATATATATATATATATATATATATATATATATAATTGAAAAGAAATTATCGACCGTGATATATTATCAAAAATTAATTAGAATTCGGGTAAGCGGTCAATTAAATTGACCGCTTACCCGAATTTGAATTAATTTTTGATATATATATATATATATATATATATATATATATATATATATATATTTTTACCGATTTAAGGTCTGGTTTTACTTCAAAATATATATATTTAAAACAATCCTAAATGTTTCGGCAAATGATGCCTTTTTCAAGGAATATAAAATATAAATGACAGTATATTAATGTCATACACTTGCAGTTGCTATGGAAAAAATTATTCAAAGATACATTCCAATTGAATAATAATAAATCATGCCTTAGTATTCTAAAATAGATAGACAACAAAAACAGGGAAACGCAAGACATGAGTTATTATTATGTATGCGCCCGTGGAGCGTCTTAAGATGTAAAGCTGTCAGCATTCGCCCTGAACGAGAACGAAAACCACGAAAACCTACTCGGACAGCCAGACACGGAACTGTCAGCATGATAAGCAAATGTATAGATATTTAAATAACTTAAGATATATAATTATATAACAGCAACATATATTATGATGGTAAATTGCAGATCGTTACATAATTAAGTTATAGTAACGATCTGCAATTTACCATCATAATATATGTTGCTGTTATATAATTATATATCTTAAGTTATTTAAATATCTATACATTTGCTTATCATGCTGACAGTTCCGTGTTTTGATTCCTGTCTAGCTGTCTGAGTAGGTTTCCGTGGTTTTCCTTCTCGTTTAGGGCGAATGCCGACAGCTTTACATCTTAAGACGCTACACGGGCGCATACATAATAATAACTCATGTCTTGCGTTTCCCTGTTTTTGTTGTCTATCTATTTAGAATACTAAGGCATGATTTATTATTATTCAATTGGAATGTATCTTTGAATAATTTTATCCATAGCAACTGCAAATGTATGACATTAATATACTGTCACTTATATTTTATATTCATTGAAAAAGGCATCATTTGCCGAAACATGTAGGATTGTTTTAAATATATATATATTTTGAAGTAAAACCAGACCTTAAATCGCCAACAAATTGAATTTACCATAACATACAAAGGTCACGAAATAATTATCTATATATATATATATATATATATATATATATTTAGTGTTAATAAGAATAAAAATTATTTCTTATTTATTTTATTGGCCGTGTGCATAATATTAAAATAATAAGCTTTTTTTTGGTTTAGCGACCTTTATTGAAATTCAATTTATATAACAAACGACGGTTCGACTTTTTTGTATATAATTAAGCCTTCTTCAAGTGATTTTAGAACTAAAAAAAAATTACAAACGAAAGGTAAGAATTATATTTACATTATATGAATGAATTAAAATTAAAATAATGATTAGAGTAAAGAAAGTTAAAATTTAAAATTTAAAAATTTTAAAAATTTTAAAAATTTAAAGGATATAAAACTCACCAATTTATTTCGTGTTAACAAACATGTGCCCAGTGCAATATGCATGGTCGGAAACATGTCGACCTATCACTACAGGGTCCGACCGTGTATCTCGGAATCTTAAGTGTAACTAACTGTCTTGTTATAGAAATGAAATTATTTTATATATTATTTCGTTTTTAAAATTTGTTTGGTCAGGCCATGTGTTTGGGAAAATACAGTGTGTTTACAATGGGAACGAAAAAGAAAAAGAATTTTTTTGTGTGGATGGGGTTGTCCTCTATTGTTTAATGAGCGGATAATACAGTTTTGAAAGTCCATCAATCTCGTTACGTTACAATCAACGACCGTAACGAGATTGATGGACTTTCAAAACTGTATTATCCGCTTATTAAACAATAGAAGACAACCCCACCCACACAAAAAAACAATTATTTTTTTTTTTCCCATTGTAAACATACTGTATTTTCCCAAGCACATGGCCTGACCAAACCAATTTTAAAACGAAACAATAAAAAAATTTCATTTCTAAAACAATACATTTAGTTACACTTAAGATTCCGAGATACGCGGTCGGACCCTGTAGTGAAGGGTCGACATGTTTCCGACCATGCATATTGCACTGGGCATGTGCTTTAACGCGAAATAAATTGATGAGTTTGTATCCTTTAAATTTTAAATTTTAAATGTTAAATTTTAATTTTCTTTACTCTAATCATTATTTTAATTTTAATTCATTTATATAATGTAAATATAATGCTTACCTTTCGTTGTAATTTTTTTTTAGTTCTAATCACTTGAAAAAGACTTAATTATATACAAAAAAGTCGAAACGTCGTTAGTTAAATAAATTGAAATTCAATAAAGGTCGCTAAACCAAAAAAAGCTTATTATTTTAATATTATGCACACGCCCAATAAAATAAATAAGAAAAAAATTTTAATTCTTATTAACACTACATATATATATATATATATATATATATATATATATATATATGAGCAGTATTTTATTTCATTCATTTTCATCATTTCTATACAATAAGGAAATAAATTAATTTCTTCTGTGTCTGGATACACGATATTACTCGCTCGTTTTCTCGAATTTAGCATTTGTATTGTATTTCTTATTTCAATAATACGCATATACCTCCGAGGAGAGAAAAATTAACTTTTTGAGCTGTAGAAACCTAAAATAAAGTTTTGGAATTGTGTGAAATCTTAAAGGGAAAGAATGGATCATCCACTTGACGCTGAAGAACATTTTACGAAGATTTTGAAGTGTCGAAATAAACAAAACCCTCTGGACGGGGTGCTCAAGCGAAAGACGATACCCTCTTATAGCCGAGAAGTCGATAGGGGAGCGTTTCTCAAACACCCTTCTTTTATATTTTATGAAAAATTACTAATGAACGCTTTGCTTATTTGGAATTATTTATCTATTTGAAATAACGTAAGTAATATCATTACTAGGGACCGGACACGAGAGGCCGATGATTACTCGCCCACGGGCGTACTATTGAAAATTTGTATTTTTAAAGAATTTTTAATTTGATTTATATAATTGGAAAACAAACGGATGTTGATCTATAAAATACGAAATACATTTTTATTTTTTTATTTTGTAGTTCAAGCTGAGTTAAAGGAGTATTAATATTAACTAGCAATACTTTCTTAAGATTCTCTTCTGTAAAATCTGTTCTCTTTGAATGAAATACATCCTCGTAGATAGAAAACGTCCTTTCTACATCGCAACTGGTTATAGGTGCATTCTGGAAATATTCTTTTATTTCAGCGTATTTAGCAGTTAGGTTTTGAGGCATTGTCCCCATACACAATGTTATTAAATCTGATTCTATTAAAAACTGCGTCTAACTTTTGCCGAAGGCCACACTCACTTTCACCGTTACTCTCCATTTAACACATTCCCTGGACCTTTCTTCCCCATAATACTGTTAACTATCTTATTTTTATAAATTGCAAGACTTGTCAAAGAATCTAATAGGAATGACTCCTGTTATAATAAGGTGTAGACAGTGCTGCTATCTATACTAATAATTGTAAAAGAAAGTAAGTCTATGGACTTGGATCCTTTTTACACTAAACTTATGAATATGTAAACGTTATAGGTGGCATCCGGATTTAATTCCTTGTAGCACCAAACAAACGGGGATGATCAAATTAATAAATAAACATAAAAGTCTCAACATCAATAAAACGTGACTTAGGCCCTTTTAGAAATAAACGATTCAATTATATTTAGAGAAAATATGTTTTAAAATCTATTTAAGTAGGTAGTGAATTAACATTTTTACTGTAATGATTAGAGACCGGACGCATCAGGCCGAAATTACGATGGACAATATAAGTAGTCTATAACATCGCTAAGTACAACACGCAGTTATTGAATAGCACTATTCATTCGGTTAACCACACATCTGTCTTCTTTTTTGAATTGTGACCTTTATTACTTCAATATTACAGTTAAATTTCTTTCTTCATGGGCGTAGATAGAAGCGTGAGGAGTTTTTATAATTTGTTTTATTTATTAGTTTATATTTCGTAAGATAAATAAAGTACGGTGGGTTAGTTTCTTTTTTATTATTTTTACTGTTAATTACATACTTCGTAATTTTTGTAATGGATCCAGTTTAATATCGTTTCATCGAATCTACTACTCCAATTATTTTGACGTAAGTGTCCAGTGAATTTCGTTAAGTTTCAATAACTTACACATACATTTTTATTTTCATTTATTTAGATCTAGAACATTGTTTGCGTTACTTTTTCAGATATGATATGAAATAACGTCGAGAATGGCATCGTGAAACAATAGCGAGTTGGCCAAACTGATTGTATGTCCATTGCCGGTGATTCCGAAATTTATTGCAAAGTCTGTAAAATATTGTTAAAAAATTCCAAGAAATCGCACGTAAAACGTCACTTAGCATCGCAAACATACGCAAAAATTAGACTCGTTGGAACCTGAAAATTTAATGAAGAGCTCTGTGAAACTTTAGGGGCGGAAAACATTCCATTAAATAAACTTAACAATCCCACCTTCAAAACATTTCTCCAAAAATACACTGGTCGAAATGTTCCTGATGAATCTATGATGAACTATTTCATATAACGCATATGTAATAGCAACAAAAGTTATAAATACAGTTGATGCGGAAACAGTAGCTAAAATCATTTACGAGAATATGCACCAAATGCTTCATTCGGACGACAGGTACAAAGAAAAAATACTTTTATTTGTCAGTGACAGTGCTGCATATATGTTTAAAACAGGCAGAGTATTAAAGGACACATATCCTAATATGCTGCATATTACTTGTGTAGCACATACAAAAATACCTATGTATTAGCACATACTCTCCACTGAATCTATGAATATATCAGAGACACCTTTCTGCAGAAAGGTGTCTCTGATATATTCATAGATTCATAGATTCATAGATAGTTGATAGACCTGTATCCGCTTTTAAAAAAGTGTTGAGAAAAGCACCATTGAGAGTAGTTCTTTACAGGGAAAAACTTCCATCTTTGTTATTGTCTCCCTCTCCAGTAATAACTAGATGGGGATCATGGTTGGAAGCTACTAGTTTTATGCAGAGAATTTCGATAGTTTACAAAAGTTTGTTACATGTTTAAATGACGATACTCGAAGTATTTCTGAGTGCATGGAACTAATACAAATTCCAAATTTAAAAAATTAGTTGCATTTTCTTCAGGAACACCTTGGAAATTTGCCAAAATTAATCACTTATTTTGAAAATCAAAACCTCAAATTAAATGATGGATTAACCACATTAGATGTAGCTATTAATAATTTAAAAAATGTTCGAAGTGACTTCGGATGTGGATTTCCGCAAAAGTTAGACGCAGTTTTTAATAGATATTCAGATTTATTGACATTGCGGCAATTGTGTATGGGGACAATAAGGCGCGGCTCGTGATGACGTATTTGGGAGGGCGCGTACAATGATACCAGTGCTTCGTGTATTGTCGTGTACTAACTGTAGCGTTTTCTTAGTAAACACTGAAAACACACGAGGTACTTGCATCATTGTACGCGCCCTCCCAAATACGTCATCACGAGCCGCGCCTGGGGACAATGCCTCAAAATCTACCTGCTAAATACGCTGAAATAAAAGAATATTTCCGGTATGCACCTATAAGCCGTTGCGATGTAGAAAGGAGGTTTTCTATCTACGAGGATGTATTTCATTCAAAGAGAACTGTTAAAACGTCAATTCATCTATTTTCACATTTGTATATTTCATTATTTGGTGACTCGTTATTTAATTTATATTGTGTATATTTCATTAGCCGTTTTAAGGCGCTTATGAATATTCTGGGCAGTTAGGTCTGATTCCCAGTAACAGTTTACAGGTCATGCGAATTATAACAATAGCCCGGTAAATATAATTTCTTAAATCATATTATTTCTAAAGGCATAGAGCAAGCCTAATTGCATTTGCTAAGTAACCATGCCATTTAGGTAATTAGTTTTATGACGGTCAAGACCAATTCGTGAATTATTTTAAGTATAAGCCTTCCCGAAGGGATTTAACGGTATACAACAAGGTTATCGTAAAAGGTATTAGATCGGGTTCCTGTAGATGAATTTTATGCCAGTAATTGTACACTGGTTTACCATACCTTAAATGTTGGGAAAGTTTATATTACTTTGCTATACGTCATGAATCTAAAAAACCTTTTGTAATTTCTACCACTCGTATAAGCAGTGGCGATGTGAGTAAGATTTTACTTAAGGACATCAGTCCCGGAGAGAGTACAGCTTACCTTCGATAGCTTCTCCTAGTGAAGAGTTCCTATAGCTCTTACTAGCGAGTAATACGAAACTTAAGACATCAACATAACAGTTTCTTATATAAGTCAATAAACAAAGTACTAGTGTACAACCTATCATATTATAGTAAATGTATATATTGTCATGGATTTTTCCATGGACAAGAAAGAAAAATAATAGAATTATTTTGAACTTTATTTGTAGAACATTTATAAATATATATACTTTATTTTGGTGTTTATATTGTATTTCAGACGGGGAACGATAAATTTAAATTTAATTATAATTTTATTGTAATGTATAATTTTTGTACACGTTTGTAGGTTGAACGAGTGTGGATTGATGTTTGTTGTACGCGCCAAATCGAAGATATGACAAAATGTATATAGTTATATATTTTATTTCTTAGGTCGCCGGTTTGATTTATATTTTATTAGGTGGGAGAAGCTGGCTGTTTCTAGGAAATTCATCTGGAGAGATTCGATAGAGGTGTTCAAGTTTGGTTGTGTTTTTTGATAAATTAAATAAAACTTAATTTTATTTAAATCTTTTGATAGCTACGGTGTGTTTTGATTGAGTTGTTGTTCTTTAAGTTCATTACGTATATTTTGATGTGTTAAATTTGATATTTTGTCTATCAGAATCTCTCGTGAAATAGTTTTTGCAACGTACGTGAAAACTAAAAATGTATGTATTCTAATCTGATATATTGATAGATATAGTTATAATTATTATTCGATTGATATTTGAAGCTTCTTAAATTGATAAATTTAATTTGTAATTGTATTGTAATCATTAGAAATATTTACGAAACGTATTAGTCTGTTTTTGTAGTTAGTTTTTTATGTTCATTTAATTGATATTAGTATATTAGATTGACGGGAAAATTATTTTGTGACAAGCTGATATTTGTGCTTGGGTAATTTGAGTTGCGTGCGAACAATAGAAAGTTCTATTTTGACGTTTGATATTTAGTGGGAATAAAGTAGTATATGACAGCTAATAAAGTTTGTTTATATTGTGTTTTGAATTATTGTTCGGGTTTCACTTTGAGTTTTTTTTTTACTCTTATTCGAGTCATTATTTATAAGAGTTTTTTTCTCGTTCATTAAGACGCTATTTTAGTCACGAATTCTGCTTTATATTTGATAAAGTAGATTTTTTTTTTTGTTTTTTTTTTTAGAAAATTATATGTTTGTGTTGTTAATGGTAGTTTTATTTCTTGAGTTTAATTTGTATTATTTCTTCGTTTAAAACACGACTTTCGAAAGAAAAAACCCTGACGAGGAAGGAGTTCAAGGAAGGTGCCCACCTGACTGAGTGAAGTTCGGGGATATTGCTGTGCATTGTGAAGATAAGTCATTAAGAAAAATTAAGATAACAATTCAAAAGCACAATCCACTGCAAATAAACAGATTATACCATATTGCATTTTATTATTTTACTTACAAACCAACGAGTGAACGAAAAAAGTGTATACGGTCTTACACCCGTGCACAAGTGTATTCTCCGATAACGACAGCTTGAAGAATACAACAAAGGTTCCTTCAAACTAGGAGGAGTCAACAAGAACAAATTTTACAGAAGAGAACCTTGAGAAAGTATTACCAGTTAATATTAATACTCCTTTGCTCAACTTGAACCACAAAATGAACAAATAAAAATGTATTTTATAGATCACCACCCGTTTGTTTTAGAATTATATAAATAAAATTAAAAACTCTTTAAAAATACAATGTTTGAATAGTACGCCCATGGGCGATGAGTCATGGGCCTCTCGTGTACGGTCCCTAATGATAACTAATGGAAATTACATGTCAATCGTATAATATCACAATGGTGGAATACACAACGAATCTACGTGGGGATGCCCTATGATAGGCTAAAGATTAAAGCCCTGCCAAAATCTTCGCCAGCCCAAAAAGTGTATTAAAAATCGATGTCAACGTAATAGTTACGTCTTAAATAAATGGTCAATTTTAAGATAATTTCATTGTTGGCGTCTATGTATTTTATTAATATACTAACAAATCATTAAACTAATTATCAATATTATCAATACTACACACTACAGTTATTAAATTTTAAAATTTCTCATTCTAAATTTATTCTGACACGATTTTGAAAATAAACAACCAAGTCTTAGTTATATTTTATGTCACATCCCTATGCACCTAGCTTCGACATTTCAAACAGTACCCCTACTTTGCCCTACATCATTTCAAAGGTCAAAACAACTTGCTACGTTGGAAAAAGTTCTTCTTTTTAACTCAAAGAAACATCTGTCTTCGATACATAAAACCAATATTCAGCATGCTGTTTCGATAGAACTTGACATTGAACGAAATACCTTTAACGTGCTTATTGCTTCGAGTCTAGTACGCTAGTGTGTAAAGAAAAGAAACAGTTTACTTTAGAAAAATGTTCTTTAAATGTCTGTGATTTCCTCCAATAATTTTCTTCAAAACAAATATAAAATATGCAGAAATTCTTTCTCGCAATTTTTCCAAGATAATTAACCCACTCGTTTACACTTTTATAGAATCGATAGATTTTGACATTGAACGAAATACCTTTAACGTGCTTATTGCTTCGAGTCTGTGCGCTCGTGTATAAAGAAAAAAAACGATTTCCTTTAGAAAAACGTTCTTTAAAAGACTCTGATTTACTCCAATAATTTCCTTCAAAACAAAATATAAAAATGTAGAAATTCCTATCGATAGAACTTGACATCGAACGAGATACCTTTAACGTACTTATTAACTCAAGTCTAGTGCGCTCGTGTATAAACAAAAGAAACGGATTCCTTTAGAAACATGGTCTTTAAATGTCTGATTTACTCCAATAACTTCCTTCAAAACAAAATATAAAAATCCAGAAATTTCTTTTCGCATCAGAATAATTGAAACATACATGAGTAGGTAAACCCCACCAGTTTTGTATAATACTAAGGTATTTTTAATAATATAAAATATTATTAAAAATCTGGTGTGAAGAACACAAGTACAGGTTCACTATTAATATTTTTTGTGAACGTGTCCGAACATATCCCTCCCCAGAGACGTAGATACGTATTTCGCCTTTCTACAGGCTCGTCGGTACGCCCCTGCTGGAGAAAGGATATTCTCAGACACATTCACAAAAAAGAACCACATCACCGAAATTATCCAGACCGGGCGTAGAAGTAAATTCAGCGCTGCCTGTTGTCAGACAGCCGAAATACCTCGCCCCGTCCACATAACCAATGTGAAGTAACGACGCGCTTCCAAAGGTGGCACAGCCAATCTCTCTAGAAACTGCATTTTGTTTGTGTCTTCACTCATACTACGGACTAACCGCATGTGCAATGTATGTTTCAATTATTCTGAACCTGTATATAATTATTGTGAACCTGTATTTGTGTTCTTCACACCAGATTTTTAATAATATTTTATATTATTAAAAATACCTTTGTATTAATTTTTTTTCGTTATTTTTCCCCATTTGATTAAGCTACGCGTTTACGCTTTCATAGTATCGATAGAACTTGACATTGAACGAGATACTTTTAACGTGCTTATTGGGTCAAGTCTATTGCGGTCGTGTATAAACAAAAGAAGCGGATTCCTTTAGAAAAATATTCTTTAAATGTCTGATTTGCTCCAATAATTTCCTTCAAAACAGAACATAAAATGCATAGAAATCCTTTTTCGCAATTTTTCCAATTTAATTAACCCACGTGTTTATATTTTCATGGAATTCTGTAATAATGTTCTTTTAGAAACGGTGTGCACGTTAGCAGAAAGATCATAAATTATATTTATTGAGTCGAAAATTAGAAAAGTCTTTTAAACTGAATGTATTCCAATATCTCTATTTTATACAGGGTGTCACAGAATAACTATTCCTAATTTTCAGAAATAAACATTTTTTATTAATAAACTAGTGTCTGGAAATTTCTCGGTGTCAAGTAGGGCTGGGCGATACCGACGTTTTTGGTATCGAGTATTGCTACCAATTGAGGTATCGATACTTAGCGATGTATCGGGTTCGTGCACGGTATCGATACTAAGTACTAGAATCGGTAAAGTATCGATAGGTATCGATACTTTGGAATCGATACTTTGGAATCGATACTTTGGAATCGATACCTTGATTTTATACCTAGGAATCAGTATTCATAACCCGTTTTCTAGGTATCGATTGTTTGATATCGGTTTCAAGAGACATAAAATTAATTTACCGATTTTACCATATCTACGGTATGAAATTTTCAATATTGTGATATTTCGTTTTTTTTGTAATAATTATAGTTATTATGTTTATGTCATAATATGGATATTTGCTACGCATAATGTAAAATTCAACAACATCCTTTTAAATATATACTAAATAATATATATAAAGCATACATACTTAAAAATTCTTTACTTAAAAAGTTATTGCATCCTTGATGTACATTTACAAAAATGCACAAGGGTAAGCTACCCGATACATCGCTAAGTATCGATACTTAGCGAGTACTGGAATCGGTAAAGTATCGATAGGTATCGATGCTTTGGAATCGATACTTTGAAATCGATACCTTCAATCGATACCTTGGTATCGATACCGTGAATCGATACCTAGGAATTAGTATTCATAACCCGTTTTCTAGGTATCGATTGTTTGATATCGGTTTCAAGAGATATAAAATTAATTTATCGATTCTCCCATATCTACGGTATGAAATTTGCAATATTGTGATATTTTGTTTATTTTGTAATAATTATAGCTATTATGTTTATGTCATAATATGGATATTTGCTACGCATAATGTAAAATTCAACATACTTTTAAATATACGAAGGGTCGTTTATATATTCCCGGACTAGTCTTTTTTTCAATTTTAATATATTTTTTCATTATAGTGTTTTATTATCATACATGCCTTGGTAACGACTTTGACGATTTACAAAATAATTGCAGCAATATTAGCCCTAATATGTGTCAGTTTGTATTGTCACGTATCAAAATGCACAAACTTGAATATCGAGGAGTTATAAAATTCTTGATAAAACAAGGAAAATCTCCAAAAATTATTCATGAAGGAATGTTGGCTGTATACGGGGATGATTGCCCTTCAAAGTCGACTATTTTTGAATGGTCAAAATTGTTTAAACATGTCTGAGAATCACTGGATGATGATCCCCGTCCAGGTCGGTCTGTTGACGTGATTACCATCAATGTTACTGAAAAAAACAAGTGTTTGGTACTGGAGGATGCCAGATTAAAGAAGCGGCAATTAGCAGCTTCATTAGGAGTTTCAGAAAACACGGTTTTGAGAATTCTACACGAATATCTTGGAATGACAAAAGTTAGTGCCAGATGGGTTCCGCGAATATTCGCCATTCCAAATGCGTGTACAGATGGAGACGGGTGAACAATTTTTGGCGATTTATGGAGACGAACCAGGTTTAATTATCAATCGACTTGTCACAGCAGATGAGACCTGAGTCCATCATTTTGACCCTGAGTCAAAACAAGAATTAATGCAGTGGTATATTAAGAGTTCTAGCCCCCCCAAGAAGTTTAAAGTCACCCCTTCCGCAGGAAAAATAATGGCAACGATTTTTTGGGATTGTCAGGAAATTCTAATGATTGATTATCTACGCAAGGGTAGTACGGTAACAGGAAAGTGTTACCCAAGATCAATACATCGCCTAAGAGATTTTATTAAAGCGAAAAGGCACGGAAAACTGAAGCAAGGTGTCCTGTTGCTTCACGATAATGCACCAGTCCGCAAATCAAGACTTGCAAAAGCTACCGTTGCCGAATGTGGCTTCACAGAAATAGACCATCCACCTTATAGTCTAGACCTCGCTCCGTGCGACTATTTTTTGTTTCCTAATCTCAAAATAACTCTAAGGGGAACAAAATTTATGGAGGACGACGAATTTTTAGCGGCCGTTGAAATGTATTTTGCAGACAAACCAAACGAATTTTTTTTATAATGGAATAGAGATGTTATTAAAACGATGTAATACTTGTATTACAAAAGCAAGGGGGCTATATTGAAAAATAATTTTTTTTTGCTGTTCGAAACTTTTTTTTCATGCCTAGTCCGGGAATATAAAAACGACCCTTCGTATATTATATGCATACATACTTAAAAAAATTCTTTACTTAAAAAGCTATCGCATCCTTTAGATATATTTAAAAAAATGCACAAAGGTAAGATAATATATAGAGATATGCGTGCTATTACCAAATTATACAAAGAGCCTAAAATATTCTATTTTAAAATAGAAACAAACCAAGCGTCTTTTATACCTACAATAGCTTTATAAGAATTATCAACGCCACTTTTTTTTACCTTATTAATCTCCATTTGTATGAATCATAAATTAAACTTGCAACACAAATTCAATAAATAAAAAGACCCTATTAAATAAAGAAAAGGAAATTGTTACAAATACCAATATAAGATATAGAGGCTGGTAGCAGTTTAGCTGATTCCAAAATCAAGCGATACAAACATACTATTTTAGTATTGATGCTTTGGACTCCTTGCTTGGAGTCGATACCTTGGAATGAATACTTCGGTATACATTGAGATCGATTCCAGTCATTTCTATATTAGCATCGATTTCTTGGTATCGGTTCCTTGGTATCGCTACTCTAGTATTGGTGTCATGGTATCGATACCCAAGTATCGATTCCTAGGTATCGATACCTTAGTATCGATAGCCGACTGGATAGTTCATCATCATCATCAACTGACACACGTCCGTTTTTAAAGCAGTTGTACCACTCATAGGTTTGCGTCTAGCCTAAAGCATCTTCACCAAACGCTTGTTTAAGTATTTTCAGAGTTTCCGCTGGAAACTCTGAAAATGACACACAAGAAGAGATTAGAAATCGGATCGTAGAAGCCACAGCAACTATTGACAATCGTTCTGATGCTATACGAAGTGCCAAAGAAGCATGGATTCATCGTGCTTAATGCTGCATTCAACAAAACGGTAGCCATTTTGAACAGGTACTTTTGTATTAAAAGAATCGCGTGCACCATTTAAATCAAGTAAACATTTTTTATTAGTTTTTTATCGTTTAAAATCGGACTTTCTGTCATTTAGACAAAAGTTATTATAAAGGTTACGTGTTTTTCTTAGATAAATTAATTCCTATATAAAAATGCCTATTTGACGGTGACATTTTGGTCACTTTGGCAGCTGGCAGTTATAATAACTATTAAGTTAAGTTGAACGTAAAAATATATAATATGAGTCGGTTTGGGGAAATTTCAACTGGAGAAAATACAACAAATATTAAAAAATCAATACCGCAATCCACAAGAAATACAAGACCGTCAATATGCAGAGAATTTGAAGACTTTGATTCATATCGTTAATTTATCTTGCTAAAAAACACTCCAGCTTTTCTTTCACGGATAAATTTCTTATTAACTCAAAATTTTTCCAATCAGTAATTTTGCTCGAAAAACTTACATTAGACAAAACACTCCTCTTTCGATCTATCTATTTGGAAATTGTGCAATTAAATAATTTCGGCAATTTAATCCTAAATGTGTTGGTGAACCATCATGCTGGAAAACAATATTTCTTCGAATATTAAGTGGGACATTTTTAAGCAATTCTGGTAAAGTATGTTCCAGAAAAATCCTATACAGATATGTAAAATGGTCCCACTACATAATAATCAACACTCCCAGCCCAAATATTAATAGAAGACTTCCATTGATTATGTAACCTGTGGACGGTGTCAGGATTTTCTTTGCTCCAAAATGTGACTATTGTGTGTATTAAAATAGCCATCTCTTGTAGAACATGCCTCGTCTGTCCATAATACACTCCTAGGAAATCTTGGTTCGTCGTTAATTTTATTCAAATACCATTCGGCAAATTGAACTCTGTTGGGATAATCAGCTAGAATTAACGTTTGCACTTTTTATATTTGAAACAGTTATTTCTGGTATTCCTTTAATACCTGCCATACAAATGTGTGACTTATATGCATCGCACGGGCAATGGCACGAGTGTTTGTTTTCGGGTTATTTTCAAATTGTTGCAAAACTTAGTCCTTAAAGTTAACATTTCCGACAGTACGATTGGCTCCCGAATCCATTTTCTTTACTTGGAATTTGTCAGTATCTCGAATACGCTGATACAATCTTGAAAATTATGTATGACAGGGAATGTGACGCTGAGGATTCCGCTCTGTATAAATTCGCCTTGTTTTGTTAGCATTGCAGTAAGCTGCTTCATTGGCAAGATGATGTCTGCTAATTCAATATTTGGAAAATGATGCATTTTCAGTTAAACACTAATTTATCAAATAAAGATTAATTTGTGACACGTAAAATGACAATTAAATACGCTTCTCTAATAACGAATAATTTGTGATAGACGTAAAATGGCAACTACTAAAATGTTTTTTGTTTTTCAAAGGTTCAAAAGTTTTACCAAAAAAAGTAACATAAAAATAAGCTTTTAAAAATTATTTCAAAACACTGTTTACGAGCGTTCGAGTTTTTATAAAGCATTCCTTAATAAACAAGTTCCAACATGAGCTTAGAAATTTCGCTTTTTTATTTCACTAATAGTATTTTAACGGGCGATAGTAAACTCGCACGCTTAACAGAACATGTACTAATCCCGCAGGTAAACTGGGCCTGCCAGAAATTTTCTTTCATAATCTTCATAGGTAAACTCGGGCGGTTGATACTTGGGCCGCCCAAATACTTACCTGGTATTTTGACCCTAATTAGAGATTAACATTATTTCATCGTTTCATATTTTTCAATAAAAAGGATTAAGAAAACAAAATATTCACCAGCCATATGTACCTAATTCGGACACTTGGAAAAGGCAAAAATACCTTCAAAACAAAATTAATGATTTCAATAATGGGAAAGTGTCAACGTTAGAATTTCTTAAGTTAACTTCGTATTATTATAGTTACACTATGTAACTATCTAATATTAAAATATATTTTGAATTTGTATATATAAATAAATTTTTATGATGTCATATGCATTTGTGATTTTATTTAACAAAATTAGTATATAGAGTTATTGAGGTAACCTCAGCCGCTTTAGATAAGTGTACTATTCGGCTCAAATTACTTATACAGCTTAAAACTTATTTTGACCGCGGAGGATTAAAATATCTAAAGCGGCCGAGTTTACCTCTGCCCGCTTGGGGGCAGCTTGGACTATCAGGCCAGGTTTACCTATACAGCTTAAAACTCATTATGACCGCGGAAGATTAAAATACCTAAAGCGGCCGAGTTTACGTCTGCCCATTTTAACAGCATCGTTAGCTCCTTCAAAAGCTTTTTTCTATTTTGCGTTCGAAATGAACTCATTATGAAACCCAAAACAGTATCGAAATGAGCTTCATTTCGATACACTTTTTTTCATTTTTCAATGTTGGCGTTGTTCGAATACAGAAATAAATATCATTGCTGTCATTTGATTTTAAGAATTTATGTACATTTGGCAGATATGATATATGTTCGTATTTTACACAAACAACGTATGTTGTATACAATTGACAACAACATATATATGTTTCTATGTCACTCATGTTGATATTTTTAAATGAAATATCAAGTAATGTTAACGAAAATTAATAAATAATATGTAATATAATATACTTCGCGGATAGCAAGATTTAAATTTGAAAATGTCAAGTATCAATGTGACCAACTGCATGCTTTATATAAAAATTAAACTCTGAACTTTCAAATTAAATAATTCCAATTTAAGCAATTTATTAATGTAAAAAACGCAAAATAGAAAAAATAGTATAAAAACTAGTTTCATAAGGCCTTTTGCCGCACTCGCTCTTTAGAAAACTCGCCGCTATCGCGGCTCGTTTTCTAAACTGATCTCGTGCGGCAAAATGGTGCCTTATGAAACTTGTTTTTTAATATACTATTGACAGACTACTGATCATTATAACCTATTATTTAAGAGATGTCCTTTAATTGTTCGGTATTTGTCAAACATGTAACAGGTATAAAGCCACGCAGACTTGGGCGTTTTAGGGTAACGGGACAATACCATGACCAATTAAGGTTTCATTGAAGTACGCGTCCGATGTCCAGTACTTAATTCGTGCCGCCAAGTATCTAAAATCTACGGGTAAATACAAAAATATATCTTTATCGTTTGATAAAACCCTCTTCAAATTAAAGCGTATAATGATCTTGAGTAAAAATTACATATTTAATTAATAAACATATACGCAGAGTAAGATCATTCATTTAAACTAAACAGTACACCCAATTGCGACCGACTTCTTTATCAACGCGTTAGAGGCTTTAATTCTAAATTAATAATAATAATTGTAGTATTTATTATCCAACAGATATGTAAATCCACTTACAGGATAATATAAAAATACAAATTTAGAAACATATGTTAGTGCTAATTTTAAAATTAACAACTTTTTACAATTCGCTAATATCTTGTAATTATGACATTGTATGTTTAGCTAAAACATGGTTAACTGATCATGTTTCTAACTGTGAACACTATCCTGAAGATTATATTGTTTTGTTTATCGATGTGATCGTAATAAATTACGATCACATCGATAAACAAAACAATATAATCTTCAGGAAAGTGTTCACAGTTAGTGCTTCAAGTGCTTTTAAAAAAGCACTTGAAATTTCTAAGGGGGGAGGAGTTCTATTGGTATTTAAAAATTGAAATAATTGGTAATACTATCTATAGACTTGAGTGCCTTTGAGGTCTCGATTTCGTCAGTAAATATAGTGGAATGTATATTTCTCTTCCTAAATGCATTTGTGTATGTGCCGCTATCCTTGACTTTTAATTATTATCATCACTTTCTGTAATTATTTGCAGAAATTATTTGCACGCAGTAATATAGTAATTATCACTGGTCTGCAGAAAAAAATTCTTTTTTTCTCCTCATTGTTTTCATGCATGATTACATCATATTTGGTGCTCTTACCTCGGAATTTAACATGCAAAAAAATACAGCACATAGATTTTAAATATAGTGTCCATTTAATTAAAAAACGATATTATTTTAGTAACAACAATTACAAAAAAGTGAAAAAAGACTACGGTCTAAGTTTTACAACGCAAAATGCTAATTTTACAGTTACAAGTTATAGAAATATCAGTATATTTATCCCATTATGGTAATATAATTCAAGTTATTTTTTTTTTTCTTTTCATCGTTTCCATCGAAATTTCTCGGCGAATCGACCAACAAAAATCAGCAAGCATTGCTGCTGACCATTTTCCATTGTAGCGTCTTTCAATATGCATAATATCCTGATGAAACCTTTCACCATGCTCATCTGATACGGCACCGAGATTTTCCGGAAAGAAATCTAAATGCGAGTCCAAAAAATGAATTTTGAGTGACATATTGCATTCTAAAGCTTTATAAGCAGAAAGAAGCTCTCGAATGATTTGTCGGTAGTTGTCAGCTTTTGTATTACCTAGAAAATTATGACACACTTTTACAAAAGCCATCCAAGCTTTTTTTTCAGCTTTGCTCAACTTCGAATTGAAAACTTCATCCCTCATAAGCTGTCGTATTTGCGGACCTACAAAAATCCCTTCTTTCAATTTCGCGTCACTGATTCGAGGAAATTTTGTTTTGAGATATTGAAAGCCTGCACCATGCTTGTTCATAGCTTTCACTAAGTTTTTCATGAGCCCCAGCTTTATATGAAGTGGTGGCAAAAAAATTTTGTCACTTGGCACTAAAGGTTCTTGAGATACATTTTTAAGTCCAGGTGTCAAGCTTTTTCTTTGCGGCCAAGTTTTAACTTTGTAATGTTTGTCTCTTGCGCGACTGTCCCACTCACATAAAAAACAGCAAAACTTGGTGTATCCTCCTTGCAATCCAGTAAGTATAGCGACAACTTTTAAGTCAGCACAAATATTCCATAGGTATTGAGAATATTTTATTTTTTCAAGTAATACCTACAGATTTGCATAATTTTCTTTCATGTTTGTTGCATGTGCTAGAGGCACTGATGGGTATTTATTTCCATTGTGAAGTAAAACGGCTTTCAAACTAATCTTCGACGCATCAATAAAAAGTCTCCATTCGTCAGAATTTTCTGGGAAACTCAGTTCTTTAAGAAGCCCTGCAGCATCATTACAATATACTAAATCATTTTCTTTGGAAAAGTAACTCGTAAAATCTTCTTGTCTTGTGCGAAAATATGAGACTATTGTACTTTTATCCAACAAATTCCACTGTTTCAATCTTGATCCGAGTAATTGAGCCTTAGATTTTGATAGCCCCAAGTCTCTAACGAGATCATTTAAATCAGGTTGTTTAAGAAAATAAGGTTCTTTTGATGGGCTTGAAGATCCTGATGAAGCGTATGATGATGAAGATGTACTGGAAGAAATAGAACTCGATTGAGGCTGTAGACCAGAAGTATTTCTATTTTCCCATCTTCTCGCTATTTTTTGTAGGTACTGGAGGTGAACTGCCTTCACCACGAGGAAGTAGTCTCTTTGCAGATGCGATGTTTGGATTTCATTTTCATGATTCTGAGGTTCACTCCAAAGCATTGGCATCGTAAACGGCATAGATTTGCGACTTCCTTCAAGCCAACCTCTCAACGTTCTTGAACAACTGTTACAGCAAATTTTTGGGAACCAACTTTTATCCCTCTCATCGATAGAGTATCCAAAATAAAGCTGATAAGCTTTTTTGACAAGATCTGTTATCGCATTTCGCTGTGTTTTTAGAGTAAACTCACCACAAATGTAGCAAAAACAGTCGGTAGAATTCTTACAAGCGCGCGGCATTTTATAACCTAAAATTGAATGGAATTTTTTAAAAAATAATTTTATATTTCTATTATATATTTATTATCTATGTTCATAAAAAATGGATAACCTACACATAAAATACTTAAAATATATGTATAACATGAATTTTGTGCAAAACTTAACAAAGTATTTGATATAGAAAGTAAACAATTAAAAGACAAGTTTTCAACTAACTGTTGTAAAGTCACAGTGTATACTGCGCAGGCGCATATGTACTACCATAGAAATCACTTTCGGGACTTTCGTTCTTTCTCTTATAACTAGCAAAAACCTATTTCGTATGTATATACATTGTTTATAATGTTAACGCATATAATGGATTAAAAAAAAACGGAATTTATGATATTTTGGAAAAAAAATCATATCGAAAAAACTAGACGTGATAGAAAAAATTGGCCATAGGGAACAGATTCAGAGCATCGAAATCTTCATATTTATGACATAATTTTATGAAGGAGGATTTTGTTGCAGACCAGTGAATTATTGGAGGTTTTAATATTCTCTCATGCAACAAAGATTTGGAAAATCGTAGGTTTTTTCTTTTTTAATGTATTAATTTATACAAGGTGTGTATAAATTGGCGTACTAATTGTACGTGAAGACGTTCTTGGTCAAATTTGTAGTTAAAAGTCTTAATACTAAAACGGTGTATCATGCTTCCTATGTTTTCAAAGATAATTTATTGTGAAAATATTACAAAGTTTTAAAACTTTGTGATAGTATTGACTTATTTTTGTACATCTCTTTGACAGCAATCAACGTCATTATTACCTATATAATTGTTCGAATTGAAAGTAAATTGGTCCAACCATCCTGTGGTTTATTATACCCAGCCAAGCGTTAACGGAAAACCTTCTTTGGTGACCGTATTTGCGAAATTCATGTGGATTTTCATTTGCCCAATTATGAAAATTTAGCCGACAAGATGTAAAATAATAATTAAAGACAAATGTGTGAGAATCGAATACCTAGACTTAGAAATATCCGGTTACGGTAACCTAAAAGAGTATGTAAATAGGTTAATAAAGCGGTTTCAGGATGCCTAAAGGTGCTGTGGAGAAACAAAAATGCCAGTTTAGAAAGTAAAGTCCACATCTATAAAACGTGCATAAGACCGCTTTTAACGTATGCGGTCGAAACAAGGGCAGATGCCGCAGAAACCAAAATAATTCTGAGAACAATAGAAATAAGAACATTACGACGTATCACAGGCAATACACTAAGAGATCGAATACGAAACAATGAAATCAGAGAAACACGCACAGTACAATACGTTGTTCGATGATCTCGGCAAAGAAGAAGTGAATGGAACCAACACGTAAACAGAATGAACGGAGAAAGATTAGCAAAAATCGCAAGAGATGGAAAACCACCAGGAAGACGACCAATAGGAAGACCTCTAAAAAAGTGGAAAGATAGCTAACATTCGACGTCCCATGAAAATGCATTATAATAACATAAGCATAAGAAGAAGAATAATAATTTTGTTTTTGGTTTTGATACTCTTGTGACTTTAATTTTTTGCTTATGTTTCGTTTTATATTTTAACTTTTACATATACATGTTTTTTAAAGGTTGATGTGAAACCATGTATCTATAGTTACATTAATGTTTTAAATTTAATCAATTTTAATATGTCTGTGTACGTCACTTTCATTTTTTAACTCTACATTCTGTGAGTATTTTGTTATTGCTTTGTACACTAATTTATTTAATATCTTGTTCATTAATCTTGTAATATCTCCTGAAGAAGCAACAAACTCGTGAAATATAGAGATCGAAAATAAACGAGTTTTAATTTATAGACCGCTCACCCGTTTTTAATTTATTATTATCCTATATATATATATATATATATATATATATATATATATATATACATATATATATATATTAAAAACAATAGATTTTTATTGGTTTTAGCGACCTTGATTGAATTTTGATGTTTGTTTACGACGTTTCGACTTTTATCAATTCAGTCTTTTTCAAGCATCTGGAAACAAGAATCAGATTGAAAGGTCACAAATACGCAAAAAATCAAACTGCTTTAAAAAAACATCAATTGACACTTAAACATAATTTTGATTTTGAAAACACCAAAGTAATAACACAAAAAAAGAACACAAAAGCTAGAGAGGTCTTAGAAATGATACACATTTTCAAAAATAGCAAAACAATCAACGACAGAAACGAAATTGATGGGCTTTCAAAACTCTATTACCCTCTCATAAAACAATAGAAACATCAAAAAACCCCCCTGCACGCACAAGAAAAAAACGGAAAAAAATAGCTCCCATTAGAAAAAACAACGTTAACATATACCCCTAAATACGGTCCTGACCACCATGCTCATTCCAAAGAACAGAAATTAAAACCCCCGTAAACTAAAGTATTAGTTCACTTACAATATCCGCACAAGCACGATCGTTCTTTAAGAAAATTGGTCTCGGATGTCCAACACATGTGTCACATGAATGCGTACCCTTGTAAAACCAAAACGAACAACAAATGTGAGTTTATTTGTCTTTTCTTTGTTCTCTTTACTTATTGTAGTGTAATTCAACTTTCCAATTCATCCATACAGTTGTTAATCACTTTAATGTCTCCCTACCTATTCATTTTAGCTATTTGTTATTTTAATTTTATGTAATTTTCAACGTTAAATGTTAACTCAATTGTAATCATTTTTTAATCTAATTTTTAAACTTAAAAATGTTAATAATTGTAAAGTCTCCAATTAATTCATACAGATATTAATCACTTTAATATCCCCCTATCATTCTAAGCGATTTTAATTTAATGTTATTTAATTTTCAACGTAAAATACTAACCTAATTCGTAATTCATTTCTTAATATAATTTTAATTTAAAATTGTTAATTTAATTGTTATATCACACGAAACAAACACAGTTCTCAGGTTCATTGTAATGATTCTTGCTTCCAGATGCTTGAAAAAGACTGAATTGATAAAAGTCGAAACGTCGTAAACAAACATCAAAATTCAATAAAGGGCGCTAAAACCAATAAAAATCTATTATTTTTAATATTAAGACACGGCCAATAAAATAAAAAAGAAAAACAAAATTCTTTAAACACTAAATATATATGTATATATATATATATATATATATATATATATATATATATATATATATATATATATATATATATATATATATTGTTTCACTTAGATGTATAACAAAAATGTTTTAATTTAATTATAAATTATATTTCTTCAAATATATCTCAAATTTAAAATATGAATTCAAACATTTTCTGTATATATTCGTTGGCAAAGAGTTAGCCTTCCTTTTGTTATCATTCTGGTCAGTTGAGCCTTCGAAATCTACCTGACTGAGAACGTTCACCAAGTATCTAACGTTCGATCACAATTCTCACAAATAGATTTCGTTTTTATACTTAAGTTATTTAATTAATTATGTACTCTTCTTCATAATTATATCATGTCGTATATCATTTTAAAGCTTTTTTCACAGGAGATATTTGAATAATATTTATTTAATCGATATCGCAACTGGCGCTTTTAATTAGTTCTTAATTCAAAACATCGTCAGCTTCATCCCCCTCTCCATTCTACGCCATAAAACAAACCTACCCGTTTCCAAACCTGCGTTCTCTTCTACACAAATTCCTTCTTCTGCTTCCAACTTTTGTAAGGTACACCGCTCAAATTTAACACCTGTTGTCCCAGCACCTAAGCGCCGTTCGGCCTTGCTTCCACATGTCCGATCGCGACATGCTCGCTACTCAAAGGTAATCTGTATTGTACAATATATATTATTCTCTTATTTAATTCACGTTTAATTTAGTGGATTATTTAACTTTCCTTCCAGTCCACATTTCTATATCAATTTTTAGTTACTTATTCAATGCTACTTGTATATTACTTTTATTTAATTACCTTAAAATATATAACCGCTAAATTTCTTTCTTGCAAATATTAAATAAAAACTTTAAGGGCAACGTTGTTGTGCTTTATTTAGTTCATTAGTTGTAATATAGTTATTTAAGCACACGTTATACACGTCCTGGGCCTTTGATGCAACTTCTCCACTATTTAATATTTAAACATTCCCTTTATTGTTGGCACGCCGCCACAACCAAACCAGCGTACTTAGTAGCAATACATATACAAGATAATTATTTCTTGACCTTTATATATTATAGTAGATTTAATTAGTCGGCGATTTACTGTTTTACTTTAATATACTTTAATATGTACATATTTAAAATAATCCTACATGTTTTGGCACATAATGCTTTTTCAAATATATATATATATATAAACCGAAAACCTCCAATAATTTATCAAATGTTATATATATATATATATATATATATATAAATATATGTATAATTAGACCAGGAGTCTTTGCCGTTAGAACATGTATGAAAGGGTTTTTTTTTGGGAATTCAGCAAAATTAAACTCTATTAATTAAGTCAGATCTTTATTTTTTTAGCCCAATATTTCGCACTGAATTCGAGTGCTTCCTCAGGGGATCACTTTAAGAGTAGATGGACATAAATTTATTACTTATTAACAAAAGAGATATACTTACAAATGTGAACTTGTTTTTTCTGGAGAAATTACTCATATGTTTGTAATAATAATAATAATAATCTTTATTAACCTGAAGATAACAGCATTATGAAATAGGTTTCGTCACCAAAATATGTACCTTACACTGTTAAAATTAAAATTAAATTAAAATTACATGAAAACATTCCTACATATGATAGTACTCTTGAACACTATAAAAACATTCATTAATAAGGAAACACTTTAAGTTATATTTAAAATTCCTGGTCGTACTACTAATCCTTATAGCCCTCGCCAAACGGTTGAATATGCTAACACAGGCATAGTAAGGAGATCTTTCATATGCTGTCGTTCTGTGGAGGGGTATCCGGAAGGACTCTCCATTTCGCGTATTATAGTCATGAGTTTGGGCATTAATCGGAAATAAATGCTTATTCTCATATGCAAGCACAGCACACTTATATAGGTATATACTCGGCAATGTGAGGATACCATGTTCCCGAAAAACATTCTTGCATGTATTTCTATTCTTAATGTCACAAATTAATCGAATTACTCTTTTCTGCACAATGAAAAGTCTATTAAAATCGTTTGCCCTTCCCCACACTACAATATTATAAGCCAGGTGCGGGTAAACCATTGCATAATACATGCCCAACAGTCCTTCCCTATCCAAACAGCTCTTTAATTTCAGAATGGCATAGTAACCTCTATTAACTTTGGCAATCACAGTGTCAACCTGAATATTCCAATTCAGAATCGAGTCCAGATGTATTCCCAGGAATTTAACATTTTTGTCACATTTCGTAGTTATTGCTTCTGTTGGTTTATAAAAGTTCACTCTCACCGTCTTAGTCGTATTTAAGATTAAACGATTCTTACAACATCACTCCTCGAGAGCCCACACGACGGAAGTTACATATGTTTCCAACAGTTTTAATTCGTCAGAAACCACGACGATCGACGTATCATCAGCATAATTAACAAGATGTCCAGCACTTATAAAGTCTTTCATATCATTTATAAAAAGGATAAAGAGAAGTGGGCCCAGAATGGAGCCCTGCGCCACACCCAGCCCAACATCAGCTGTATTTGAGCAAACACCGTTTACGTTAACAATAATATGTCTTTGACGTAAAAATGATATAATCAAGTTCAATACATTACCCCGAATACCAACCGCGTACAACTTCTCCTCCATAAACCTACTGTACACACAGTCAAATGCGGCCGAGAAGTCAAAAAACAACCCAACTGCAAATTTCCTCTCATCAATACTCCTTGCCAAACACTCCACAAAGTCGACACAGGCCGTCTCAGTTGATCTACGACGTCTAAAACCATGTTGAGCATCGCTGATGATGGCGAACCGATTCAGGTACTCCATGATGCGATCATATATCACTTTCTCGTAAATTTTGGAAAACGCACTTAGTACCGATATAGGACGGTAGTTATCCATTGTCATTTCACACCCCTTTTTTGTAGATTGGGACCACCCGCGCAGTCTTTAACGCAGACGGGAACACTCCAGTCTGAAAAGACACATTTATTATGTATGCAAGAGGTCCACTAATCGCATCACTAAGTTTTTTTAGTAAAGACACAGGTACATCATCCGGACCACACGAGTCTTTATTCTTCAGAACAGCCAACACATTCACCACATCTTCCCTATTCACTGGACCCATGAACATACTGCCAGTTACACTTCTACTCACTGTACATTCCGTAGTTATGATATTTGTAAATCTATTAGTAATTCTTTCCAAAGTCACAGTAGAAAAATGTTGCATGAAGGCATTCGCCACATTCAATGGGTCTTTGACCTCTACATCGTTGATTTTAAGAGTCACTGATTTTGTTAGCTTGTTTCTGTTAGTTTCATACTTTACTAAATTCCAGATACATTTACTTTTATTTTCACTTGACGCTATTTTGTTTCTATAGTATGTATAATATTGTAAATTAATAAAATTAATGTTAACGGACGTACACTTAGTTGTTTTGAAATTACATTTAAAAAAATACAGGACAACCACATCTAAAAGGAAAGCCACATGTGCAATATTGACGAATAAAAGAATTAATCGTACACACACATATTCTTGTCACAAAGTTAAAACTTAAAATGGTAGAGGATGATAGTGTAAAAGATCCGGTAAAGTTTTTTTTGGATTCCAGGTGTGTAACATCGAATTTGAAAAAGTTACTATTCATAATCAAGGTCACAAATTTTATACACTGGCGTGCGAAAGTCAATGTGGCTATTCTTCAGAATGTGTCGTCTCACAGAATTTTACATTAGAAAAGAAAAAAAAGACAAAAACGTGTTATATAATTAATAAATGAGCAAAAAATTGAGGTGGACCAATGTCTTAAACGGTAACAGATAAGTTATTTTGTGTGGTTTGTTGTTTAGAGTTTATGTTTATTGTTAGCAAGTAAGCATAATTTGCACTTAGGTTGTTCGTATTAGATCTGAAATTTATCGAATTAGCGTTGTTATTGATCTCTACCATTTCCAAAAACTCTCTACACTTTAAGTTGTTTACAGTCTGAAGGACTTTAACATTATTTAAATTAGGTGTGTGATCATTGTTAATCATATGTGAAGACAAGGCGCATCTGCTCTTACCTGTCCGAATGTCACTCTTGTGCGTGGCGAGTCTAGTTTTTAGCCAAGTGGAGGTATGACCTATGTACACCTGACTGCATTCATTGCAGGGAATGCAATACACAACGTTGGATCGGAAGGGCAAAGGCGTCAAGTCTTTGGTTTTACTAAAAAAGTTTCGTATTGGGTTGTAATTGTAAAAACCTAATCTAATTTCCTCTGTGGAGAGCACACGAGAGAGCCGTTCTGATACACCAACAATGTAGGGAAGTCTGTAATATTTGAATGTTTTGGTTTGTTCAGCAATGGTATTGTTTGGAATTTGATTGTAGGAAGAAGGTGTGGTGAAAATTAGTTTGTTAATCAAACTACGTGGATAACCGTTATTTGAGAAAATCCCACCCAATATTTTAAGATTTCGTTGTTTGAAGGAAGGGTGGCTTATCCTAGAAACCCTGTGTTTCATGCCTAAGATGAGATTTATTTTCTGGCTATTAGAGTGATTAGAGTGGTAATTTAACATTCTATCTGAATTACTGGGTTTTCTATGCCAGTCAATCATTAAGTGGTTGTTGTTTCTGATTACCTTCGCGTCTAGGAAAGGCACACCTCCTTCATTTTTGCGTTCGATAGTGAATTGAATGTTATGGTGGAATGAGTTAAATATTTCCAAAATGTCATCAATTGCTAGAGTAGGTAGTGCGCAAATTAAGTCATCCACATATTTATGTATGAATGCAAATTCAAATGGTAGTACTTTAAGTATGTTATCCAAGCAAAAGTCCATTACTAAGTTAGCAAGGATCGGGCTCAGCAGTAAACCCATGGGTAAACCGGATATCTGAGTGTATGATTTATTATTAAAAGTAAAATAACTATTAGTAAAGATGAAGTTCAATAATATAAAAAAGGAGTCATAAGTTAAATCCGTCACTTCCGATATTTCACTCCATCTGTTTCTTAGTACATGTAAGACCAAACTAGTTGGTATATAGTTAATTGACGAAGGAGATACTTGTTGAAACTTCATTATAACGCTAAGAAATAAGTAATTAAACTTCTAGTTTCAAAAATTCTTTTATTGTAAATACCACTACAATATTGTTTCGCCATACAATGGCTTCATCAGGTGGATGAAATACTGAATATGTAAGAGCCACTGCTATAGAAGACTACCTAATTCATTAAACACTGGTACATTGACGGCTACAAAACAGAAAATATGTTGGAGCCGGAATCTATGGGCTCAAAGAAAGGACGATAATCTAAGCAAGCCTAAGTCGATATACTACAGTATGGCATTACTACGTTGGGTAAATTAACAGACAGGGTGAAATAAATCGCGCCGTGGTTATTTTCTCCGACAGCTAAGCAATATTAAAAGCATTGGATTCAATACAAGTTAAATCCAAACTTGTATGAGAATGTGTATGTGCCCTAAATGAGTTCAGTGATCACAAGAAAGTGAGATTAGTCTAGGTTCCGGGGTACGAAGAACATAGGTTTAATGAGGAGGTGGACGAATTGGCTCGATATGTCTCGTCTACAGTCTTCATAGGACCGGAACCTTTTTTTGGCATTGCAAAAACAATTACTAAAACAGTCACGAAGAAGTGGGGTGAAACCAGATCTATAGGAAAGTGGTAGAACTTCCTAGGTCAAAGACAGGCCAAACAGTTCTTCAGCGAATATTTGCCTAAGTTTACAATTGGTCTATTGAATAGAGCTAGAAAATCTGTTAGGATGATAGTAGATTTGTTAATGGGGCATTGTAAGCTGAACAATATAGGCTTGACAGGTAGATTTTGTCAAGAGGAAGTTGAAATGCCAGGTAACCTAGAAAATTCACAGTACGGCCACTTCAAATAATCCAATCATTAAAAGCTTCGTATATGCCTTTCATTACTATTGTTTTCCTTTTCCTTCTGTGGAACCTTACATTATAGGATTGTTTCAGTCTTTACTTGATGAAATTCCATTAGCGGCTTGTCACAGTCTTATACATAGATTAATCAATACTTCGTTGAACCAAACAAATTTCGAAAAAGAGTTAAATTTACTTAAACAAATAGCAATCAACAATGGATATAAAAGTAATATAATAAATAACATTTTAAATAAAAAACTCCTTACAAAAGCCATATCACAAGTTTACCCAATATTAAATAATAATAACACCCAAAAATTTAAAATGATCACGTTTATAGGCTCTTCAAGTACAAAAATTTGTAAATATTTAAGAAAGTTAGACATTAACACAGCGTATAGAACTAACAAAAATTTAACAAAATTTATAAAAAACAATAAAGATTTAACAAATAACAATAAAAAGTCAGGAGTCTATGAGTTAACTTGCGGTAGTTGCCCCATGACGTATATCGGTCAGATAGGTAGATCGTTTGAAATACACATCAAAGAACATTTTCATTTATTTAGAATTAATAAAAGTGACTCTTCATACGTGTCTCATATTAATTTAACAAACCACAATTTTAACAAAGAATTTAAAATACTACAGGTAGAAAATAAGGGCAAAAACTTAATAAATAAGGGCAAAAACTGACAAGATCCTCAATGATCAATTAGAAATTAATAATTCACCATTACTTAATTTATTTATTTGATATTCGGACAGTAATATATTTTATGTTTCCATAGGCTTCTCTACCTCCCTTTAACATAATGTAGACCCTCAGTTTTATCACTTTTAGAACAGTATTGTATAAACCGTGGTTCAATATTTTTGTGAAAGTTTTGTTCATAGACATTTACGTAATAAATTCCTTCAACTATTTAAAACAAAGCATGTGTTTGTTACGGTACATTTGTGTAAAGATATATCCATAAGTTAGTTATATGTCTGACGAAGCTCAGGTTGGAGCGAAACGATCGTTACAGTGTAAAGTAAAAAGTAGTGAAATTCATTAAAATTTGTTTGATTTTTTTCCCAATAATGGACCCTTACATTTATTAATGTTTGTAAAATAAAAGTCACCAAGATACATACCGTGAGTTTTTCTTATCACTATACATAGCCTATGTTCAGTTTAAAAAATAACTCCTCAATGCATAGGAATGTTATGCAACCAACATCGCTCGATTATGTGTTTCCACAAAAGCCAAATTAATGCATAAACGAAATAACATTTTAAATATTTGAGCATTTGACATTTGCATTCACCTAATTTAAAATATATAGTTTAAGAAATGTGCGGGATCTGTTCTCTATCAAATATCTTGACAGGCCCATACCATTTATCGGAAAAATTCAGGCGATGACTTTTCTTTGGGGATACCTTAAATCTAAAATTTATGATAATGTAATTTTCACTTACATTCAAGATATAGTACAGCCTGCGACGAATTACGAACCAAACCGGATTTTTTAACACACTCTTTGCAGGAATTTCATGATCGACTCGGATATTGTATGGAATGTGAAGGTGGATATTTTGAACAAGTTGAAAAAGTTAAGGAATTATAAATAAAAACAAACTTTTTTTCAATTTACCATAAAATTCATTTTAATATTGTTTGTGTAAGTTAAATGTTACACAAATTATTTTCACACTTTGTTGATACTGACAACTAAAATGCCTTATTACAAGTGATGACACTCGCATTGTTGGTTGCATAACGTTGCCATGTATTGAAACGTTTATTTTAAAACTGAACGTAGGTGTATTCATGTGTTATGTTCAGTGATATAAAACACTCACGGTATACCAAAAACGATAGTTTAGAAAACGTTGATTTTAATAACATTCAAGACAAACCAATTTTTATTTTGTTACAAAAATTTTGTAACAAAATAACTAAATTTAATTTTTACAGAATATCTGTTTCGCAATAAAACGAGTTCGTCAGCAGACATGTAGTAGATACTGCGACAATGTAAATGTACAAAGAGGATCGTAGGCAATTTTCTCGGAAGATCGTTCAGATAATATTTACAGAAATAACAATCTGAAATCTCGTTTTAATGAAGAAACTCTGACCGGACTTTATACCAAAATCTGTTAGAAAATACAATGTGTATTTATCGCAAGTTCTTAGAAAATCAAAGCAAGTTCAATTCGAAAATAGTTACATATTTACTTAATCGAGTTTGATAATATCTTGAACTTATTAACGTCGTTTTAATTCACCAGCAAACGTTTACTAAAAAATAAGAAGTTTTTTTAGGTGAAATAGTTAATTTCCGTACGTATATTTTTAATTAAGAAATAGGTAACCTTTATTATGCATATAAAGATTAATTTTAAAATGAAGGAGACTGTGTCAATGTTGTCGTGTGGCGCCGCATAAGTAGCTGCGTCTAAAATAGACTTGCACTCATTGTTTATAGCGTTATTACAATATGGATTTTATTAAACTTGAAATTTTCTTTAAGAAGCTTTTAAAAGCGTTTCCCGGGTTTAATTTTTTTTTTTAATTTGTATTTTGTATACGTTCAAGTATTAGAAGTTCCAAGAAGATTAATTTCTAATAATTCATCTTCTTGAATAACGTATTTTTTTTAATCACTACATGTAAATTTTGTAACGACGGAGGGATTAAGACAAGGAGGCAACCTTAGCCCAGTATTATTTAATATAATAATGGATGATGTAACAAAAGAAGCGAAAATGAAAGTTAAGAAAATGAAGGTGGGATACTACAACATGGAACCGGTAGAAATAGCAGAGAGCATATTTGCAGATGATTTGGTGATTTATGCGAAAAATAAGCTCAACCTTCAGCGTAATCTAGATACATATATGGGCAGAGGCGTTGCGAAAGAAGAATTTAAAAATAAACGCAGAGAAAACCAAAGTTATGGTAATAGGGAAAAAAGATGATGAATTACAAATAAAACTTGACGACACTAAAATAGAACAAGTAGAAACATTTAAATACCTAGGGGTGAAAATACACAAAACAGGAACCATGGAGGCAGAACTGAATGACAGGTTAGATGCAGCATCTGCACTTTACTACTCCTTGAACAATTCGTTCCTGGGAAGAAGAGAAGTGTCAAGGAAAACTGAGACCTCAGTTTATAAAACTATATTTAAGCCCGTATTGATATACGGAAGCGAAAGTTGGACATTGACGAAACGAATGGAAAACAAAATACAAGCAATGGAGATGAGGTTTTTAAGCGGAATAATGGGAATTACTAAGAGAGACAGAGTAAGAAATAGCAAAATAAGGGAAGAACTTAAAATACGGACGCTGAAGGAAGATATACAACGAAATCAATTAAGATGGTTTGGACACTTGACAAGAATGGGAGAGGAGAGAACAATAAGAAAAGTATGGCAAGCAAGAAGATATCAGAGAAGACCAAGAGGTAGACCTAGGAATTCGTGGGACGGCCAGGTGGAAGACATATTGAGAGCCAAGGGAATGTCAGGGAAAGAGGCGAAAAGAATGGCAATCAACAAGAAAGAATGGGCAAGGATGATATACGGAACGAAATTAGAATAAAATAATAATGATAGATTCTGATAGGCTGCACTAACTGATTTAATGTACTGTAACTTTAAGGAATTGTTTGATTTTTGTATTTAACCCTAACACCTAACGGTAAATAAGGTATTGATAATATATATATATATATATATATATATATATATATATATATTCATATTTTGTATTCTCTTGATAAAGGCGTACACAGCCGAAACATGTAGAGTTTTTTAAATACATATATTTTGAAGTAATATACAGGCCTTTAATCGCCTACTGATTAGGTTTACCATATATATATATATATATATATATATATATATATATATATATATATATATACATATAAATTTCATGAATTACCCAGGGTTGGTATTAAATGAAAGTTGTAATTATAGAGGGTCAGGCAAATGTGTGGGAACACCAGATTTCTGGCAAAATTATATGTTCCAATAAAAAATAACCTTAATAAAAGCTTTTGTAGTATTTTTATTCTACTCTATCACATACTTTGATTTTCTACAACTTTTACTTGTTTCGAGATATGGCGTCATCGGTAGTTTTAGTTTAAATGGATCACCCTGTATATTTTAACATTTCTGGATGGACACATTTTCAAGAATTACATGATATACGGTTTGGTTAGTGTGCGACTTGAAATATTAAAAAAAAAGTTGGCTATAAACATCTTCTTGTCAGATACATCTGATTAAAAATATTCGTATTTTTATGTTGCCGTGCAAACCTTTTAAGCAAAAATAAAAGTATTGGAATTACTTAGTATTATTGACAGTCATACGCAATAGTGACATAGTTTCCATTCAACAAAAATAGACGTTAGTTATGGGCGAATTAACAGAACGTGAAAGAATTACTTTGTTAATGATAGCTGGTTTTGGAGACAGGCAGAGATCTCTACAAGATGCATACAATATTTTTAATACCACATTCTCTGAAAGAAATATTTCAAAATCAACAGTCTCAAGAGTGTTGCGGAAGTTTAATGTAACGGGAGGTGTTAAAAATTTGTTAAAAGCCGGTCGACGCGGAATTTCTACAAATGATGATAATTCATTGGGTGTTCTTATTAATCTTCAAGAAGAACCAAAAACATCACTATCAGAACTGTCCTTATATCACAATATTAGCGAGAGATCGGTAAAGAGGATATTGTCAAAAAATAAGTTTCATCCGTAAAACGTACATTTAGTATAAGAATTAAATGAAGATGATCCCGATAGAAGGATGCAGTTTTGTGAAGAAATGATGCATATGATTGATCGTAATGGTAACTTTATCAATAACATTTTATTCTCCGACGAAGCGGCATTTTTCCTACATCGACATGTAAATCGACATAACTGTCGCTACTGGAGTGATCGGAATCCTCACTGGATGGAAGAAAATTACACACAACATCCTCAAAAATTAAATGTATGGGCAGGTTTAATCGGAGGATACATAATCGGACCTTTTATTTTCATGGAAAATTTAAACGCTATTCGTTATTTACAATTATTGCGCGAAAAAATTGTTCCAGCATTAATTCATTCATTTCCAAACCCCATAAATCCTGTACTATTCTCAGATCCCATCTGGTATCAGCAAGCATTATGGAATTGACGTGCGTGCATACCTAAATGAAGTATTTCCACAGCGGTGGATAGGTCGAAGAGGATATAGTGAATGGTCTCCGTGATCGCCCGATTTAAGTTCTTTAGACTTTTTCCTTTGGGGGCATTTGAAAACTAATGTCTATAAGACTAAACCTCAGTCGCTCGAAGAGTTGGAAGATCGAATTAGGATGGCCTTTTAAGAGATAGCACAAGACGTGATTCAGAAGTCATTAAGGTACTTCGTTGATAGTCTAGGATACTGTCAGGCTGCAGAAGATCATCAGTTTGAACATTTATTATGAATTGTCTTGTTTTCAATATTTTCTTGTTGCTAACCTTTTCCAATATGTTATAAGATATAAACCGTCAATTATTGTAATTCTTGAAAATGTGTCTATCAAAATTGTTAAAATGTACAGGCTGATACATTAAAAAAAAACACCGAAGACGCCATGTCTCGAAATAAGTGAAAGTTGAAGGAAAATAAAATATGTGATAGAGTAGAATAAAAATACTACAAAAACTTTTATTAAGGTTATTTTTTAATAGAACACATAATTTTGCCAGAAATCTGGTTTCCCCACGCATTTGCCTGACCCTGTGTACAAAAGGACATGAGTTAGAAACCTACAGCAAGGTACTAACGAATAAAGATAAGTGATAACAATTCACTACTATAAATATAAGTCAATTAGCTGTATGAGTTCACTATATCTAAAGACGTTACACGTTCTAGACGGTATGTTTGTGCACTATTATCCAAACGGTTCAATTCCAAAGGATTTGGATGCTTCAAGACGTGTAAGATACTTGATACGTGCATGTTTTTCTTCCTCTGTCCGCATGTGAAAATCATTATGTAGCGTGGCATATGTTACGAACCAGGGTGCATTTGTAATTAATTGTTCTCAGTACTTTGGATTGAAACCGTTGAAAAATTTACAGATTAGAGATACTCGTGGGTATCCCACAGTTGAACGCTATAGGTCCACACTGGCTTCAAAATCACTTTGAACATAATAAATTTGTTTTCCAGAGATAGTGAAGATCGCTAACCAATGAGCCACTGTAGTTTGGAGAATGTCAGTTCTAGCTGCTTTCTCTTTGAGAAGATGTGCTTAGTCCACGTTAGCCGTCTATTCAAATGAATTCCAAGATATTTGGCGCTTTCATTCTGGGGTATCTTAACACTATTTGATGAAACAGTAGGACAAGTATCTCGACGTAATATATATGCTACATACATTGATTTTAGTTCTTTGGTTTTTATTTTCCACTTTCTTTGCCACTCTCGGAGGTTATTTAATGCATATCTCGCGGTAGTTGTAGTATTTGATAATGGTATATCACCAGTATAAATTTAATAAAGGATAGGGCCAATAATATTACCTTGGGGTACTCCAGCTTGTATTCGGTTCTGTGTTATCAGTTCATTCTTGTACTTGACCAGAAAATATCTATCAGTAAGCTTTTAGAATCTAATAGTAAGAGTGCGGTAATTTAGATTTTAGTCAGAACTATAACCCGTTATGCCGGACACTATCAAAAGCCTAGGAATTATATAAGAAAGCTACTAAGCAATACTCTTTCCTTTCATATGCTCTATGATTGCCACCAAGCGATGCACTTGCTCAATAGTGGCATGCATTTCTCTAAACCCAAATTGATGATCAGGGATTATAGCGAGTTCATCAATTAAAGGCTTTAGTCTTTTCAAGAGTAATTTCTCGAATATCTTTGACAAGGTAGGCAGAAGACTAATCGGGCGGTATGATTCACTTCTTCCACAGGTTTGCCAGGCTTAGGAATTAAAACAATTCGGGCAACCTTCAATCGCGACGGAAAGTGTCCATTTCTTAAAATAGCATTAAATATATATATGTAATATACTTCATTGCTACCTCAGGGAGTTCCCCTGGGACTCAGGGAATTCCTTGGTTTCTAGGATTTTTATAGGTTTTATTGGTGGCGACATTTGGTAAGGTGTGTCAAGAAGGACTTTTATTTCTTCATTTTATTCCGGTGACAAATACGATTCGTGTGGTTGGAAGACTTTTGTAAGGTGTTCGGCAAAGGTAAGAGCTTTTCGCTTGTCATTTCTAGCCCAGTTTCCGTCAGGTTTTCTGATTGGTCGTATTATTTCAATAGGCGGATTCTTTAGTCTCCTTGTGACTTTCCATAAGGAATATTCTGTGGCTTCGGTTGGTGTTAAGTTTTCCAAGTATTTCTGTATATTGCGATTTCTCTCGTTTAACAGTATCTCTTTCAAGTTTTTTGTTGCCTTGTTAAGTTTAGTTTTATCTTGTGGGGCTCTGGTGTTCATCCAAACTCTTCTCAATCTCCTCTTTTCACGTACTGCTTCAACAATTTCATAAGAGCAATATTGTTGTGTGTTAGAAATTTGTAGAGCCTGTGGTGTCGACTACCAGGCAGCGGTCTATATCGTTCGTGAATAACGTATGTCGCAGAAGTTTTGGGAAAATTTTTGTGGAGCCTAAAAATAAATGTAAATGACTTGTAATATTAGTAACCATGGGAAAAAATATTCATTAATACTCAAACAACGTTTGTTTTGTACAAGCTTGAAATCCGAAAAAGCATTTACAGTCTGCTTGGACACACGTGCATAAGCGAGAAATTGTAAACATTTTTCGCAATCAAAATATTTCAAAGACAACCATTTATATAGTAACCGCAGAATGTGAACAGGATATATCATGCCTTGATTTACCAAAAAGAGGACGGAAAAGCACGCTAACCGTGTCTTTGAGTGTGCAAAAGACCGAATTGGAATATTATATCGAAAGTTATCCAGAAAATTTAATATTTCTCATGAAATTATAAGAAGAGGCAAATGTCTACTTTATACAGAGGATTGGGACGAATAATTCCAATTTGTTGTTATTTTACAAACAATAAAGTGATCATAATGGATGATGAAAAATATTTCACGGCAATAATGATTTATATACCGATAACGTAGAAAATTGTCCAGATAAAATTCGAGTTTGGTGAGGCAGTTAATGCCAATATTTATACAGGGAGATGTCTATCAAAATTGTTTAGATTTATTAATACTACTCATCCACGTGATTAAATAATGTTTTTGGCCAGACTTAGCAAGTTGTCATTATGCAAGAACGACTTACAACATGGTTAGAAGCTGAAAACAAATTTTTTGTGTCAAAAGTTGAGAATTTGCTGAATATACCACAGACTTGACTAATCGAATATTTTTAAAGAATATTAACTTGAAAAGTATATGAATATATCAAAAGATAAGAGAAATCGATATAAACATCGTCCAAAACATGATGGGACAAATTAGATAAAAACTGTGTGCCATTGAAAACCATGGCTCTCTGTCATTATTTTAGATGAAGCTTTATTTAACTTAAATGTAAGATAAAATATTTTTCAAGTGTTAATTTAAATGAATTATGCTATAGTTATGTTAAAGGATTTAATTTTTTTCCCCAAAACTTCTGTGACATATGTTATCTTCAATAAATTGTGTTAATTATGACACAATCTATTTGTTGAAGAGTATTTGCCTCTATCATATAACAGTTTCAACATGATAGCGGCCACAAGTATTCCAAATAGGCCGTGAAAAAATATTTTTACAGAAATCTGTGACCGTTATCCCAGCCTGAATTTAATTTGTTTAATCAAGTCGAAGAAGTATTGAAGAACATCGGAGATCTATATTATTAGTGAAGAAAATTTCATTTTAAAAGCTGGGATTATTCTTAATTTCCTTAAATCAAGTTTCTTTTCGTTAATTAAAAATAAAAAAGCTGAAATCTAAAACTTTTCCGCATTTATAGTGTAACGAATAAGTAACTTTTAATTATTAGAGCTGTGGAAAGATTCTACGCTATATGGAATATTTTCAAGCACAACGTATACAATTATGGTGTATATATATAAAAGGAAGTTAAAAAAATTACGCTTTAATTATTCTTTATGTGATCTTTGATAAGATTCACGAACTATACAGGTATTACTTATCATAATTAACGTGTTATAATAGCAAACACTGCATTTCATAAACGGATTAAATTCAATCCATTAATATATCCTGAAGGATATTCTTATCTTCATCTAGGCACAATTTCATTACGGCATGAATGATAATTTGAATAGTTACAAATGTGAATTCAATTTGGAATTCTATTGTAATTTACAGGAAATTTAGTTCATTTCTGACCTAATAATTTGCATTATTTAGACACATATATATTACTTGGTAGCATTAGAGTAATATTCATAAAAGTCTAACGATAATTGAATGATTTTTTTATTAAAAACGGATGAATCGAAAAATTTGGAATTTGATTCTTAGAATTACAAAATAAATGAAACAACTATGTAAATAAATGAAATATGTAAAAACTGTAAATAGGTAAAATTGTTTAGTTAGTTTAGATGGTTGTATCTCTATATTTCAATAAATTGCAATTAGGTAAGTTTAAAGCCGACTTTTGTGTGTGTAAAAGTGACAAAAATGCGACTTTAGATTAGAGTTAATGTTGACTTTTACTTTAAACTGTGATAAAACGCATCACGAAAGTTAAATTTAACAGCACTTTAAATTGATTATGAAACCTGTCATTTTTGTCATTGTGATATTTCTATGAGATTGTAAACTGGTGCGGTTTTGTCATTAATAATATTCAGTCATAATCATAATCAATTAATAGAAATGAGAGAGACAGGATATTTAAATATTCTCGGCTGTTGTTGCAGATACTTCTTGGTGAAACATTTTAACTTCATACAGTAAATAATAAAGAATAAATTAAAACACTTGGCTTGTTTCACTATGAGATTTATTTAAATTCTCTAACATCTGTTTCGGCTGTTATGCCATTCTCAAACAGATCTGTAAATCTAACTTAAAGACTATCGCACTTGTTCTTATATGTTGTCTGTTCTTGTGTGTAGTGGGGGTGGTACTATATTGTGTATTACGGTGTCTATAAAGGGTGTATTGGCATATTCTATCTGTGTGTTGGTGATTGATAGATTTTGTTTTTTCGCTAGTTTTATTTCTAATATTTCTAGGAGGTCCAATCTCTTGCTTTTTGTGATATTGTATATTATGTCGCAGTTATCTATATCGGGGAAGTGGTTGAGTTCTATACAGTGTTCGGCAAAGCCTGTGTTTTTCTCACTATATAAAATTGACTTTTTGTGTTCTTTAACTCTGTTTTTAATGGCTCGTCCACTTTGGCCGATATAGATAGCTTCACAGTCTTTACATTTTAATTTATAAACACCTGATTGGTTCATTTTATCTCTTTTATCTTTGTTGTTGCTAATCATTGTTCCCAAATTTGTTTTATTTACCCAGCTTATTTTGATATCTAATCCTTTTACTATTCTGTTTATTTTATTAGTGAGTTGGGGTATGTATGTAATTTTGCAGAAATTAGCAGAAATATACATGAATAACTTCGAAGAAGAACTATTCAAGAAAAACACGGTATTAATTCAACAAGTCCATTTCTGGGCCAGATATGTAGACGACGTAATTTGCATATGGAAGGGTACAGATAGGCAATTAACGGAGTTCCTAAAAGTAATAAATTCTATAAACCACAAGATACAATTTACAAAAGAAACAGAAAAAGACAAGAAAATAAACTTTCTAGACATTACAATAAACAGAAATAATAATAAGCTTACATTTGAAATCTACAGAAAACCCACTTTTACAGACAACATATTACACGCAAACGCTAAACAATCGATGAAAATAAAAATGTCAGCATTCCATAGTTATATACATAGAGCCACAAACACACCATTAAACAAGACAGATTTTAATACAGAAATAAACACAATTAAATTAATCGCAAGAAATAATGGATATGACCCTAAAATCGTAGATAAACTGTTAAAACGTAAAGAAATACAAAATAATAAGAACAAATACCTATACCCGAAAATAACAGAAAATATACAAAGATGGCACAAAATTACATACATACCCCAACTCACTAATAAAATAAGCAGAATAGTAAAAGGATTAGATATCAAAATAAGCTGGGTAAATAAAACAAATTTGGGAACAATGATTAGCAACAACAAAGATAAAAGAGATAAAATGGACCAATCAGGTGTTTATAAATTAAAATGTAAAAACTGTGAAGCTATCTATATCGGCCAAAGTGGACGAGCCATTAAAAACAGAGTTAAAGAACACAAAAAGTCAATTTTATATAGTGAGAAAAACACAGGCTTTGCCGAACACTGTATAGAACTCAACCACTTCCCCGATATAGATAACTGCGACTTTATACACAATATCACAAAAAGCAAGAGATTGGACCTCCTAGAAATATTAGAAATAAAACTAGCGAAAAAACAAAATATATCAATCACCAACACACAGATAGAATATGCCAATACACCCTTTATAGACACCGTAATACACAATATAGTACCACCCCCACTACACACAAGAATAGACAACATATAAGAACAAGTGCGATAGTCTTTAAGTTAGATTTATAGATCTCTTTGAGAATGGCATAACAGCCGAAACAGATGTTAGAGAATTTAAATAAATCTCATAGTGAAACAAGCCAAGTGTTTTAATTTATTCTTTATTATTTACTGTATGAGGATATTTAAATATTAAAATTTCGCTATTCTAAACTTTATTCAATTTTTTTTAAAATGAAATAAATTTACCAGAATAATTGAAATATACATGAGTAGGTAAACCCCACCAGTTTTGTATAATACAAAGGTATTTTTAATAATATAAAATATTATTAAAAATCTGGTGTGAAGAACACAAATACAGGTTCACTATTAATATTTTTGTGAACGTGTCCGAACATATCCCTCCCCAGAGACGTAGATACGTATTTCGCCTTTCTACAGGCTCATCGGTACGCCCCTGCTGGAGAAAGGATATCTTCAGACACATTCACAAAAAAGAACCACATCGCCACATCACAGAAATTATCCAGACCGAGCGTAGAAGTAAATTCAGCGCTGCCTGTTGTCAGACAGCCGAAGTACCTCGCCCCGTCCACATAACCAATGTGAAGTAACGACGCCCTTCCAAAGGTGGCACAGCCATCTCTCTAGAAACTGCATTTTGTTTCTGTCTTCACTCATACTACGGACTAACCGCATGTGTAATGTATCAGAATAATTGAAACATACATGAGTAGGTAAACCCCACCAGTTTCTTTCTCCAGCAGAGGCGTACCGATGAGCCTGTAGAAAGGCGAAATACGTATCTACGTCTCTGGGGAGGGATATGTTCGGACACGTTCACAAAAATATTAATAGTGAACCTGTATTTGTGCTCTTCACACCAGATTTTTAATAATATTTTATATTATTAAAAATACCTTTGTATTAGAAATAAATTTCTTCTAAAAATTGTACGGTTTTCAGTTTTCTTTATTTCAAGGCCAGCATTGTATTGTTGGTGAAATTATAAGTTTATGGTAGTTATTTTATTCTTTTTCAATCATCAATCAGGTTTCATTGCTTTTTGTTACCAATCGTTTTATTGCTTAACAAAATTATAACAAGTATTTCCTTCTTTTGACTAATTTGATTTCGTTTTAAAGGAGGGTTACATTTATAGTCAGACAGGTATGTATAATCGTCTTCCGAGCTCTATTGCTACTTTTATAATTTGACTGTCACAATATTATGATTATAATTGAAATACGTGGAGGTATTGATATCTAGTTAGTCCATTTCCCTTGTACAAAACAAAATTTTGTGGCAAGAAATAATGACATTTTAAAAGTGTCACTGCAAAATCTTGCGTCAAGAAGTTGAAGTATTTGCTGTGCAATAAATTTTGAAAGAAAGCATGTCGAATGCAAATGTGAAAATCGATAAATTGGAGTATCAAGGCGTCATCGAATATTTGTATTTGAAGTGTATTTAAAGTGTATTTAAGTGGCAAGGAAATTTACGAAGATATGCTTAACACACACACACTTGGCGATCAATTCCCATCATACGCGACTGTCAAAAATTGGATTGCGTCATTCAAAAAAAGAGAACTTTCTGTTGAAGATGAGAGGCGACCAGGAAGATTGATTTCGGTGTCCACCCCCGAAAATATTGACGCAGTTCACGACATAATATTATCAAACCGTCGAATTGGGGTGAAGCATATAGCTGAGGCACTAAAGATTTCATATAAACGCGTCCATCATATAGTCCACGTTGATTTAGATATGAAAAAAAAAATCTGCAAAATGGATTCTTAAACGCTTGAACGCCCAACACAAACGAACAAAAGTGAAAGCATCACTGTCAATTTGTGTAGGTTTTGAAGGAGATCGAGATTTTTTGAACCGTCTTGTGACTATGGATGAAACATGGGTCCATTTTTACGATCCAGAAACAAAACAGCAATCGGCGGATTGGAAGCATCATGGTTGTCCAAGGTCTAAGAAGTTTCGAGTTCAAAAATCCGTTGGAAAAGTTTTTGAGATATTCGTGTAATAATTATGATCGATTACCTAAAAAAGGGCCAAACCAACACTGAAGGATCTTATTATTTCTAACCACCCTGAGAGGGAAAATTAAGGAAACAAGACATGGCATGTTAGTGAAAGTTGGGTTGTTTTCGCAGGACAATGCCTCTGTACACAAATCACGCGTACACAATTCGGCTCTATTGTTCAAATTACTGTAGACACCCGCCCTATTCCCCAGACTAGCCCCATCAGACTATTATCTGTTTCCTTGATTGAAAAAAAGTTTAAAAGAACGTGGATGGCTGGTTTGCAGACCAAGAAGAATCTTTTTTTAGAAGTGTTAAAGGCGTTGCAGGATCGCTGTATTAAGTGTATTAATTTAAGAGAGTTGAGTAATAAAATATTCTTTTATAAACTTTAAATTGTTTCAATAATAACCCCTCGTAGAACTTATACAAGATGACACAAAAAAACGGGAACTTTTTTCAATCCAATAAAACTAGAAGTGATGAAGGAAATAAATTTTATTCATAGTAATTGAAACCTTAAAACTTGCCATTTACGAAACATTGATGGAATTTATCATTTTTTTAAAATTAAGTCCTTTAGATGGCGTCCTGCTGTACGAATACATTCTTGAAATCTGCTATTGAGATTCCCCATTGACCGCTGCAACATCTCAGCTGGGATACTGTGAATTTCATACCGAATTCTCTGTTCTAACTCATCCAGGGTTCTTGCTCGAGTCGTGTACACTTTACTCTTGAGGTAACCCCACAAGAAAAAATCACAACCGGATAAATCTGGCGATCTAGGGGGGGCAGGGATGCTACCGAATCTTGAGATCACACGGTTGCCGAACAATTCTCGCACAGCTTCCATTGATTGCCGTGCAGTGTGTGATGTCGCTCCATCCTGTTGAAACCAGGTTTCTTGAACATGTGGAAAGTTGTTCAATGCAGGTGTAACGAAAGTTTGTAACATCTCCACGTAACGATCCACATTGACAGTTATTGTATTTCCCTGTTCATTTTCAAAAAAATACGGTCCGATGATCCCATGTGATGAAACTGCACACCATACTGTCACTTTACTAGCGTGTAAAGGGCGCTCATGAACTTCATTAGGATTTGTGTCTGCCCAGTAACGGTAGTTCTGCTTATTCACATAACCTGTGAGTTGAAAATGAGCCTCATCTGACATCCACAACTTGTTTAGGAATACATCGTAATTGTTTATGTTTGCTATCACTTTTTGACAGAATTGTAATCGTAACTGGTAATTGTTTTCATTCAGTTGTTGCACTATCTGTTGTTTGTATGAATGAAATTTTAAATCAAAATGAATAATTCTGCGAACACTCTCCCGGGACATTCCAACTGCAGCCTGCTTGCTTACGAAGGCTCCGTACGACAGATTCGCGTACAACATCAATGTTCTGTGGAGTACAAGAACTTCTTGGTCGTCCTGTTGGTTTCTTCTTTAGGGCAGATCCAGGGCAGATCCAGTCTCTTCAAAGTTATTAATTCAACCTTTAATGGCGTGTTTTGACGGAACGGCACCATGACGTCCTAAATTATAAAAACGTCGAAACTCCCTCTGCGCAGATTCCAAACTATCATTGTTTTTATAAAACATTTTTATGGCTAACGCACGCTGTTACTCGTTCCACTGATCCATAATCATTAAAATGACGGAGTGATTACTTGCTATATGCCACTAACCCGCAGTGCTACCACCTGCTCATGGCTACTAATACACATTTCAAAAATTCCCGTTATTCTGTGTCACCTTGTATTTTAAGAATGTTTTAGTGACCTTAATTTCGCAATTCGATATTGGCTTATCAGCATATTAAGAAATCAGGCTGCATTTACTGTTTGAAAAGAACAGGAAGAACCACATATCATTGTGTAATTCTTTTGCGACTAGTACACGAGCCTTTTTTTAATCGAGTAGGTACATTTGGCGAAAAATAAGTGCAGTATGAGAAAGTTTAGTACAAACGAATCACCTCAAAGCCTGGTCTACAGGATAAAAAGTATTGTTATCAATGTTGCGGAATTTCATTCTATACTTCGGTTTCTGTAAATGAAATAATCAATTTGAAAATGTAATGTGATTTATTGAATTAGTTAAACTATGCAATTCAAGAGAAATATTCAAGTTTATTTAATTGAAACGGGATTGTGCTTGCTCAATAAAATGTAAAAATCGCTAGGATTAATTAAGATTTAACAAAAGCTGAGGATAGGCAAATCAGAAAGCTTTTATTCATCCTTGCTATACTCTTGATTTGACATCGTCTATTTCGTCTGATAGCAAACAGTTCAGTCGAACAAACACGTCTTTAGTCATTGAAAGACATTATCTACATGCGTAATTTTATACACTGCTCGAATAAATTAAAGGAACACTAAGAATAATAGTTATAATGTGTTGCATAGTTTTAGGAAACCAACGAAATCTCGTAAACTGATCATATTATCGTTTATTTATCATAAAATGAGTTCAATTTGAACATTACAAATCAATAAACAATCAAACACTGCCAAACAATACAATAAACTAAAAAAATTCTTAATGAACTAATAAATTAGACTCTAATAACTGGTATGTCCTCCACGAGATTGAATGACTACTCGACACTTTCGTGGCATATTTTCAATCAACCTCTGGATGTCTTTTTGGGGTATGGCAACCCATTCTTCGTGAAGTGCCACCAGAAGCTCTTGAAGAGTTTCGGGAGCCACAGGTCGACCCCTGAGCTTCCGATCCAGCTCATCCCACAAATGCTCGATCTGGGTGGCCAATCTACGAGGGTGGTTTGACAATTAACTTGGTTTGCTATGAAAGAAAACAATTTGAGTTTTGCAACGTAATTTTTTTTCGTCCCCTCGAAGTTCAGCGCACTTGCCCCAACGTTTCCCCAGCTTCGCGATTCCTTCACGGAAATGAATCGCTTCGATGCTTTCAAAATACTGATTTACTTTCTGTATGACATCTTCATTAGACTCAAACTTTCGTCCAGCCAGAAAAGTTTTTAGTTTCGGAAATAGATAGTAGTCCGAAGGAGCTAGATCTGGCGAATACGCAGGATGCGGAAGCAGTTGAAATCGTAGCTCGGCCAATTTTTGCTGAGCGACATGACTTGAATGCACGGGGGCATTATCATGGTGAAACAACACTTTTTTCTTGGCCATTCCCGGGCGTTTCTCTGTTATTGCCGCCTTTAATCGGCCAAAAGTGATGCATAGTATTCTCCGGTAATGGTTCTTCCCTTTTCAAGGTAGTCAATTAGGAGAATTCCCTTTGCGTCCAAAAAAACTGACGCCATGACCTTTTCAACGGATAGAACGCATTTCGCTTTTTCGGAGCCGGTTCGCCAGGGGCAATCCATTGTATCGACTGCTGTTTAGTTTCTAGGATATAGTGGTGTATCCAAGTTTCGTCCATTGTCACAAAACGGCGAAAAAACTCAACTACATTCTTCTGAAATACTTGCAAATTGTCGGCAGATATTCGCATGCGAATTCGCTTTTGCTCTTGAGTGAGTAAACGCGGCACCCGTCTTGCGCACAGTTTTTGCATGTGCAATTCTTTATGCAAAACGAAGTGAACTCGCTCAGTTGAGATGCCCGTGGCTTCCGCTAAGTCGCGCACTTTCACTCGTCTATCGGCTAAAATCAAATCATGGACTTTATCGATGATTTCGGGGCTCCAGGACGTGGTGCATCTTTAATGCTTGTTCTGCCACGCTTAAACTCATCTACCCAAAGTCGAACACACTCATAAGAAGGACATGAATCACCCAATGTAGGTGAAATTCTCTCATGAATCTCCTTCGCTGTTTCCCTTCCAGATAAAAGAATTGAATCACACCACGATTCCAACTTTATCCATTTTTCGCTATTGCTCGAAACACTTCTGTTTAAGTAACTGTCAAACAACGAGTTACTGTCAGAATGACTTAAGACCAGAGAATATTAACTAATAGGAATGACACTTTATGACTACATATACAGATTACATTTGCGCCCTCTATTAGTGTGTTAACCAAGTTAATTGTCAAACCACCCTCGTATAACTCGAATTTGATGTTCTTTCAAAAATTGTCTTTCAGACCTGCTTTTTTGGCCTGTGCGATCGTCGTACTTCAGGTCGTTGTAATATCCATGCTGCTTTTCCCAACCTACCGTAGGCGTTTTGCCGTGACCTGCTACCTAGGACATTGTCACAGAGCATTCTTTCCCTACGGAGATGGACTAACAAGCTAAGATTTTCTGTTGTTTTTTAATTGATTCAGCATTCTCTTATTTAACTTTATCACCTCAGTTAATTTAAGTTCTTTATTTTTTTTTGTTACACGCTACACACGTAATTTAATCGATTAAAATCATACTTTGGCTAATAAATAATATTCAATTTAGTTCTACGCATTAAGAAATACTGAAAAAACAAGCCTATCAACGCGAGGAAACGTACAGACGACCGTTTCGTTCTAATTGGAACTTCTCAATGTACGGCATTCCCTTTCGATGACGACCTTGCTTTTTCACCTCTATACTTTCTGTATATATAGTTAACATTTGGAATTTACTGCAAGTGAGAATTAATGAATATTAAATCACATTCTTACATGTAAATGTCGACTTATTTAATGCGTATAAATCTACAATCCGTCAAACTAAGTTTGTACTAGTATGCAGAACACACTCTTTCGCGACAACGAACTTCCTGGTAGTTAGGTTAATTAAGAATTAAGAAATACTGAAAAAACAAGCCTATCAACGCGAGGAAACGTACAGACGACCGTTTCGTTCTAATTGGAACTTCTCAATGTACGGCATTCCCTTTCGATGACGACCTTGCTTTTTCACCTCTATACTTTCTGTATATATAGTTAACATTTGGAATTTACTGCAAGTGAGAATTAATGAATATTAAATCACATTCTTACATGTAAATGTCGACTTATTTAATGCGTATAAATCTACAATCCGTCAAACTAAGTTTGTACTAGTATGCAGAACACACTCTTTCGCGACAACGAACTTCCTGGTAGTTAGGTTAATTAAGAATTAAGAAATACTGAAAAAACAAGCCTATCAACGCGAGGAAACGTACAGACGACCGTTTCGTTCTAATTGGAACTTCTCAATGTACGGCATTCCCTTTCGTTGATAGGCTTGTTTTTTCAGTATTTCTTAATTCTTAATTAACCTAACTACCAGGAAGTTCGTTGTCGCGAAAGAGTGTGTTCTGCATACTAGTACAAACTTAGTTTGACGGATTGTAGATTTATACGCATTAAATAAGTCGACATTTACATGTAAGAATGTGATTTAATATTCATTAATTCTCACTTGCAGTAAATTCCAAATGTTAACTATATATACAGAAAGTATAGAGGTGAAAAAGCAAGGTCGTCATCGAAAGGGAATGCCGTACATTGAGAAGTTCCAATTAGAACGAAACGGTCGTCTGTACGTTTCCTCGCGTTGATAGGCTTGTTTTTTCAGTATTTCTTAATTCTTAATTAACCTAACTACCAGGAAGTTCGTTGTCGCGAAAGAGTGTGTTCTGCATACTAGTACAAACTTAGTTTGACGGATTGTAGATTTATACGCATTAAATAAATCGACATTTACATGTAAGAATGTGATTTAATATTCATTAATTCTCACTTGCAGTAAATTCCAAATGTTAACTATATATACAGAAAGTATAGAGGTGAAAAAGCAAGGTCGTCATCGAAAGGGAATGCCGTACATTGAGAAGTTCCAATTAGAACGAAACGGTCGTCTGTACGTTTCCTCGCGTTGATAGGCTTGTTTTTTCAGTATTTCTTAATTCTTAATTAACCTAACTACCAGGAAGTTCGTTGTCGCGAAAGAGTGTGTTCTGCATACTAGTACAAACTTAGTTTGACGGATTGTAGATTTATACGCATTAAATAAGTCGACATTTACATGTAAGAATGTGATTTAATATTCATTAATTCTCACTTGCAGTAAATTCCAAATGTTAGTTCTACGCGTTAAAATATTAAGATTTTACTTTTCTCTATACATATTCGATTTTTCTTTATTTATTTTGTAATTACGTAATTCTAAGCATCATATCAATTTTATTTAATTACTTTGATAGTATCTCTGATTAGTTTATTACATTTGGTTTGCTAAATTTTAAACGATAAAATTTATCTCAAGAGTACAATATAATTACGCACCTGTTAATCTTAAAAAAAAACGACTTGGGTTATAGATGTGTACAGATCTTTACGTTGTTCTTTTCCTCCTTATTCTTTTGCGTAAAGTAGAAATCGTGTATACGAAAGGTGTTTCTTATAACGACACGTTAAAAATACGATTTAGTTTTCTAGATTTTTTATTTGTGATTTTAAAATTTAAGATTTACATTTCCTGAATTATATGTCAATTTAATTAATTATAATCATGAATTTTTTTTAAATTATGAAACCGCCAACATTAGTTTAATTTATCTTCAATATTCAGCTTTGTAAATTTTCACTTAGTTTATTTTTAATATATAACAAAGACCACCAGACATATACCAGGTGTGCTCAATAGATATGGCTTACGATTTTGTATTTATAAATGTGAACTAGATAAATACGTATTTTGATGGGGTTTGATAATTTTCTGGTTATAGTATACAGCTGGTGAATTAGTTTCTACATATTTGCATTTGTTATAGACATCGCTACCGATATGTCATAGAGTTATATTAAATATTGCAATTTGAAATAAAGCGTAGATTATTTGAATTCGAAAACTCTCTTTTCTTTTCATTTCGTTTCGGACGGCCTGGTTACGTCATTTACCCGCTGCGTGGCTTACCTGCTTTTGTGATCTCATTTTCCCAATTTGCGGCGTTTAGCGGTATCAAATTCGGTGGCGCCCTTTTACCACCTACTTTTTGGATTTTTTAGTACCTCTGGGTCTCCAACCCTTGGGCTGAGGCTGTGTTTGTAGCCGGGTGGGCCGCTAGATGTTGGCAAGAGCGGGTAGGTGGGGCAATCCACGTCGCCCGAAACTTGTTTTTTGTCTCTTCCTTTTTTTAATTTTGTTATCGTTACGGTATTACCACCATAGGAAGGTATCACATGATTCGTAAGTATGTCTTAATTATATCGGGCAGCAGTCATTCGCCCAAGTATATGAACAAGATCTGTACGAGTATGAAATGAGATTCCAGCCCACACCATGTCCAGATCCTCTTCCAAACTTGTCCACTTCCTGAACCAGTCCTTCACGATGGCGTTCACCTGTATGCGCCCAAATTCGAAGACATCCATCACAACGTGTCAACCGAAATCTTGACTCATCCCTGAAAAGCACTTAGGACCACTGCTTCACCCCCCAATCTACATGGTGTTGAGCAAACGCCAATCTGTTTCTTTTATCAGCCAAGTCGGTCGTGGCTTTCGGACTGGTCTCCTCGATCTAAGATTATGTTCTCGCAACCTTTTTCGTACAAACTTGATTTCCCGTTGCTCTTCCAAGGTCACTCTACAAGTCTCTAGCAGTAGAAGTGCGCAGTTGCGCAAGTTTCTGTCTTGCTGAGTGGTTGTCGCACGTTTACGACCTTGACCAGCTTTTATAACATATATTCCTGTCTCCCAGTATCGATTCCAAACCTTGCACATCATAGAAGGGCTTACATTAAATTGTCTTGCAACATGACGTAAGCTGTATCCTTCTTCGATTAATGTTTGTGTAATTTAGGTGCCTCGTGATACCCTTTCAGTATCTAATTACATATAATGACATATAATTGACAAACGCACACTAGATTTTTTGTGAATTTGTCGTTATTTTATTGACAAAAATTATTATTCGCGAATAGTTTCACATGCATTATCTCTTATTTTAGGATGATCGGAATTATAGGGTTGAAATGTTCAAATTAAATTCATTTTATGATAAATAAATGACAATATAACCAGTTTGTACGAATTCGTCGCTCCCATAAAACTATATAAGGCATTACAACTGTGATTCTTATGTTCCTCTAATTTGTTAGCGCAGTTTACATTAAGACTTTTGAAATGGCTCAATATTGCAAATATACTAAAATATTATAACTGTAGCTAATCTGTTGCCATGGATTTTACAAGGCTTTGCCAGTAAACTCGTCCATTTTTTGGACTGAAACGTAAAAAATGAACACAAACAATAAAGTCGATTACACAAAGGTACTCGATATTATTCTCAGAAGTTTAATAACGTCAGTAACATACAAATCTTAAATAAATGTGTTATTATATAGCGATGGATTACGATCAAATGCAATGACTATAAGAATTAATGAATAAACTAAGATTAAGAGCTCGATATATTTTATGCTATATTTAGTTTCTTAATCAGTAGTTCTTACTTTAGTAAATTTTTATTTCACAAAAATACGTTAGATACAAAATCCAAATTGAGTTTATTGAAATGAAAAAAATATCAAGTAGGTCACGCAAAGGAAAATCCCATCTTTTACAGTTCATTTAATGTATAAGATTTGACACACGTCATCGATTATTGGTTACAGACCCTATAAATGCGATTTTTCCTTTTTTTGGCATTAATATTAAACAGTAATTGATACATATATTACGTTTATAATAAAATAAAAAAAATAAGTGATTCATTTACCTCGTAGAATGAATTTATAGAAACTGGAGTGAGGTTTTTGATTGTAAAATATAAATATTTATTAAGAAACAGTAATACACTATTATTCATCAAAGTAATTACCATCACATGTGACACCAATTTTTGTATGCCGGAATTGTAAAATTCTATGGATTTTGAATCAAAAAATTGACGGACTGCATTTATTACATCAACTCGAGTTTTGAACTGTCTATGCTTCATACAGTTGTCAAGAGACAAAGAAAACGTGGTAATCACTTGGCGAAATGTCAGGTGAATATGGAGGGTGTGGTAACGTTTCCCAGACAAGTTCAGAAATTTTTTCCCGGGTGACAAGAATACCACGTTCTTTCGATTGATGAAAGAAAGCTGTTTTTGGATGAGTGCTGCTTGTTACTCGCTGAAACTATTCACAATACAAGTTAGTAGTGATGATTTGACTCGTTTCCAAAAATTCATAATGGACAATTCCGGTTGTTGTCCATCAAACACACAATAAAATCTTGTTTGGGTGTAAATAAGCCTTGGGAGTGGGTGTTACCGAATCAGTAGGCGACAACCAATGATACAAACGCTTAGATTTTGAATACAATATTCACTTTTCGTCGCTCATTAACAACCGATCATGAAATCGTTCATTATCGTTGGGTGAAATGTTTGCCGAACAAATGTTAAGACGACTTAATTTGTTGTCATTTAACAATTCATGTAGTATTGATTTGCTTAACTTTCTAACTTTCCTAGTTGATAAAGATGCAAACGTATGGTTTCATCACTCACATTGAACCTTAGGCACGTTGCCTTGAAATTTTCCTCCACAACCTGTTGAATATCCTCATTGTTAATGATCTTCTGTCTCCCAGAGCGTATTTATGCGGTACATATTTTTTGCGCCGCCACTACAGATTTATTTACAAGTTTATACTCATAGAGTAAACAGCCTCGAATAAAGTTTCATTCGTTGCCATTTTCAACTATTTAAAACTAGGAAATTACACAATTTTCACCAAATGTGTATGTATCCGATAAAAAAAGGATTCATACTAAAGTAGATGACATATAACGAACAAGTGCTATCGAACAACAATTTAAAAAATGTCCATGGCACTCTACTGTATACAAAAATCGGACGAACTTATTTGGTTACCTGATAAATAACAGTAATTGCTAATTTTTCTCCGTAAAAAAATGAACTATCTAGAAGTTACAGCAGTTTTTGTTTAGAATTTACAACAATGGTAGAAAGTACCTATATTTGTGGCACAAAGTATTTTTTTTTTTTTACGATGAAAGCGATAGATCTAGAAAATTTAAACTTCGCTAATTGTTCGAAAAAAGTTCGCATGGCGCAAAAACTTTAATAAAGACTGAACACCCGTTGAAATTTTGCTGTCTTTACAGGCATCTACAAACAAAAAGAACGTCATTATGCACTAAATTTTTCAACCAGTCCAGTACTGCAAGAGTTACCTTGCTCAGCTCGTGCATGCCGCCAGGGAAACTTCTTCTGGGGCCGTCGTTCACTATTTGGGCCATAGTTTGTTCCACATTTCCGCAATCGCAGAGGCAAGTATCTGCTAGTTTTCATTTATGCAGCATTGAGTTGCACTTTCCGTAGTCTGTGTGGAATCTATTTAATTGATACTATTCCCTACGTGGGAGGATTACACCCGAGGTTCTGAAGGATTATAAATTAAATCGAGGGGGTGTATCCAGTAATCCCAAACATTGGTGAAGTGTTGAAATTCCGGATCCAAGTAAATCGATCTACTAGATTTCAGTCGGGTTTTGGGGACACACTCCAAATCATAGTGTATAGGACGATCAATGTTGGTGGTAATCTTAACCCATGCATTCTGTGCTGCAGCGAGGCGTTTGATATCCGGCGGGGCAATCTTAGATCGGTAACAAGAGACTAGATATGGATCTAATAGTACCGGTGACGATCCTCATTGTATATCTATTAGTTAAGTGTAAGGGCTTCGATACCAGACAGCAGCACAGTATTCAGAAGAAGAGGAAGCTAATGCTCTTGTAATCACAAAACATGTTCGAATTCCACCCTCCCTAGTATCTATTTTCAAACGTTGAAATACATTAATAGAAATGCTCCTCATGTTGATCACTTGCAGCTTCCAAATTGTCCAGCAAAAAAAAAATAAATGCATCTTTAGCGACATATTACTTCCACAAAGAAAAATGTGGAGGATCGAGGAAATAAGTAAAAACTCTGCATAAACCGACATAATCAGACAGAAAAATTCTGTTTAAATGAAAAGAGGGCAAATTTTGTGCTAAACTGTGTTGACGAGCAAACAAAAACTTTCTATGGAAAAGTTGTTATGAAGCAAATTGGAAATCGTCGCAGGATATACTGGGAAAACATTTGGAAAACATATTTATAAAAATATTTTTTTATAAAAATCTAAAAAATGTGATTAAAATTCTGAACTTAATCTAAAGAAGATCCGTTTAAGTAATTATTTTCAAAACAATTTCATTATCTATAATTAAGATATACTACAACCAATCAAGGATCCATATTAAGGCTGTAGAAAATCCCAAATGAAGCAATCAACTTTAATGGATACGTCACATAAGTAATGAGATGTTTCAATGAAAACAGAAATATAACAAAATATATTGATTCTCAAAAAAATCCAGACATCCAGAAAGAGTCGACCATTTGCAATGAAATTTTGTATACTACTCCGTTTTGTCTTTGATAAGCAGTGATAAAAATATGGACAAAAAAATTTGGCAGGCGTACAATTTTTTTATTTTATCAAAAAATTATGTTTTTAAATTTGAGTTTTCTTCAGATTGAAGCAATTTATTAAGTCATTAAGTCTTGGCGCTGTTGATGGAACAATTACAATCATTTAAGTGAATTTGAAAGGAGGTGTATTGTTGGTATGCGGGAAGCCGGTTTTTCAAGACATCAACAGTGTTATAGTATACTGAAGAAGGAATCGATAACCGTTATCATGGATCCGAGCGACCTCGAGCAACTACAGTACGGGAAGATCGTCATTAGAGGATTGCTTTACAAGACAGAGTTTCCAGGATTTTAGAACAACGAGTCTCTATGGCAACGATATATTACAGAATACGCGCTTTTGGGCTTCGATCGTTCGTAGACCATTTTTATGTCTGCCACTGACACTTCGACATCGTGTTACTCGGATTGAATGGTGTAACGCCAGATCAAATTGGGATGGTGAATGCATCGTGTTGTATTCTCTGACGAGTTCCGATTCTGTCTGTGGGTCCACGATGGCCGCAGAAGAGTAAGACGATTTCGTGGAAAACGCATAAATTTAGAATTTGCTGTGGAACGGCATACGACCCTTACACGGGGGATGATGGTATGGGGTGCGATAACATAGGAAACGTACTGCAAGCCTGTTGCACTGCCATACCTAGGGTTAGTTCAACCCCCTTTCCAACAAGAAAACGTACGTTCTCATACAGCGAGGGCTACTACTGGGTGGCCCATAAGTCACGACGGGGTTTGGACTTTTGATAACTTTTTTAATTAATAACTTTCCATTTATTTTGGGATATTGACAGTGGAAAAATTCAGTACTTTACAATGCACCAAAATCGTTAAGTTTTACTGTAAAAGCCAGCATTCAATTGTTAGAACGCAGCGAGCATATCGTCAACATTTTAACGTTGGCCGTGCACCTTCGGAATAAATGATTCGTCGTTTAATGAAGGAATTTCCAGCGACAAGGTTCGGTAACTGATCTTCCACGTGCAGAGAGAACACGAACAACTAGGACAGAAGTGAACGTGGAACATATGAGAGAGAGTATCGAAGAAGAACTAGAGACGTCGACGCGGACGCAAGCTACTCAACTTCTCTCGTACCTCACTGCAGTGGATTTTGCACGGTTTACACTTTTCTCCAAACAAGATTCAAATGGTGCAGGAATCAAAACCTGCGAATTATCCGCGACGGATAAACTATGCCGTCCGATTCCAGCAATTGGCAAGGGATTACGAATTTATTGACGTTCTCATTATGTCTGATGAAGCTCATTACCATCTTAATAGATTTGTAAATAAACAAAACTGTAGAATTTGGAACACTGAAAATCCCCGAGTCGAACACCAGCACGAATTCTAACCAACTCAAATACACAGTTTGGTGTGGAGTGACATTACAAGACATAATCAGTAAACACCATTTTTATGTCTCCCACTGACACCTTGACATCGTGCTGCTCGGATTGAGTGGTATAACGCCAGAATAAATTGGGATGGTGAATGTGTTCCCTGATGAGCCTCGATTTTGTCTGTGGGTCCACGATGGTCGCAGAAGAGTAAGACGATTTCGTGGAGAACGCAGAAATTTAGAATTTGCTGTGGAACGTATGTCGTCCCGGCCTTTAAAGCGGAGGTAATGGTGTGAGGTGTGACAACATACGGTAGCAGGACACGTCTAGTTTTTATTTATAGAAATTTGAATGCAACTGATTACATACGAAACGTACTGCAGCTTGTTGCACTGCCATACCTACGAAGGTTATTCAACCCCTTTTCCAACAAGGCAACGCACGTCTTCATATAGCAAGAGCTACTACAACGTTCTTACAAGAAGATAACGTGACTCTGCTACCATGACCTTCTCGCTCCCTAGACTTGTCACCAATCGAACATGTGTGGGATATGATTGGTACCCAACTGGGTAATTTACTTCAACCACCAAATAACCTACTTGATTCTTTAATTGTTTCGACCTTTGCTTGATGTAAATTCATATCACTAATAACTAAAACACACATAAGATGTTTTAGATTTACACTTTATTAATAAAATAATGACAGCTGTTTCGCTAACACAGTGGCTTCTTCAAATTCAACTTAAGACTAAAGATACATACAAGATACAGCGTTAATCAGGTAGTTGACCCAAGTTAAAATTCTAGGAACTATTACATTTATATTTTGCTTTTTGAAAACTATACCATGTCCTACTTGTGTGAGGTTTAAGTATAAAAATATAGTATAAGCAACTAAGAAACAATATTTCAATGGTTGAACAGATTTAACAGTGGGGATGAATTCAAGTCTAATTTATCGTTTAGTAACATTTCTGAGTTTTTAAGTTTATTAATTTCTAACGATTCTAAACAATTTAGTTTTCTACCTTTATTTTCTACATGTATGGTGTCGAATTGTAAATTAAATTCGTGCTCGTTCTCTATTAAATGATTAGAATAGGTTGAGTCAGTTTTCTTATTGATATAAGAATGATAGTGGTCTTGGATTCGTTTTTTAAACGTTCTACCTGTCTGTCCAATATATGTTTTGGTACATGATCCGCATGATAACTTATAGACTCCTGATTTATTGTCTTTGGTAGTTTTTTCTTTATTATTTTTAATATATTTGGCTAGATTATTATTAGTTTTATAAGCAATATTAATGTTTTCTTTTTTAAGGAATTTTGATAATTTAAGTTGCTGTTTACGATAGAAAAGGAGCTTAATAATAGTATAAACTTTCTGGATCTCAATTTAAAACGTGTAAACAATAGGGTCCATTTTTCTATTTACCACAAAGTGGCTCATACAGATACCACGATACATAATAAATCTAACCACCCGGTCCAACACAAGGTAGCGGCTTTTCACATGACACATAGACTTATTAACATCCCGATGTCCAATGAAGACTATAATAAAGAACTTAATATTATAAAACAAATCGCTCACAACAACGGATATGACCCAAATCTAATAGATAAATTAATTGTTAAAAAATCAGTCAATAAATTATTAAGGGAGGTGTACCCGATCATTAAAGTGGAGCCAGACAAGCAGTTTAAATCATTTACTTACATAGGTTAACAGCAACTTAAATTATCAAAATTCCTTAAAAAAGAAAACATTAATATTGCTTATAAAACTAATAATAATCTAGCCAAATATATTAAAAATAATAAAGAAAAAACTACCAAAGACAATAAATCAGGAGTCTATAAGTTATCATGCGGATCATGTACCAAAACATATATTGGACAGACAGGTAGAACGTTTAAAAAACGAATCCAAGACCACTATCATTCTTATATCAATAAGAAAACTGACTCAACCTATTCTAATCATTTAATAGAGAATGAGCACGAATTTAATTTACAATTCGACACCATACATGTAGAAAATAAAGGTAGAAAACTAAATTGTTTAGAATCGTTAGAAATTAATAAACTTAAAAACTCAGAAATGTTACTAAACGATAAATTAGACTTGAATTCATCCCCACTGTTAAATCTGTTCACCCATTGAAATATTGTTTCTTAGTTGCTTGTACTATATTTTTATACTTAAACCTCACACAAGTAGGACATGGTATAGTTTTCAAAAAGCAAAATATAAATGTAATAGTTCCTAGAATTTTAACTTGGGTCAACTACCTGATTAACGCTGTATCTTGTATGTATCTTTAGTCTTAAGTTGAATTTGAAGAAGCTACTGTGTTAGCGAAACAGCTGTCATTATTTTATTAAAAGTGTAAATCTAAAACATCTTATGTGTGTTTTATTTATTAGTAACCTACTTGACCTTCATCACCGAATTCAAGAAGACTGGGATGACATTCCCCAGAATATCATAAATCATTTAATTTCAAGCATGTCTCGAAGAGTAATCGAATGCATAAGAATCCGCGCCGAACCTACTTATTATTAAATAACATTGTTATTTTTTAATATTTTAGTTTTAAAATGTAATCATTTCTTAAGTTTGATTAAATAAACACTATGTATAAATTTTATTAAAATTGATCAACTCCTACTGGGTGTTCCGATTCTTCTGAAAGGCATTATATTTATAAAAATCAATAGAGATTCCTTTTACCAAAAAAAAATAGCACATCGATATGTAAACATACAAATTAATACAAATATGTTAAAAGACATCTGTATCTGTACAGATGGAAATAAATTACGTATTTAACCTATGGCCACTACAACCGCAGACATATGCGTTTCGATCTAGATGATTACGATCTAAATGCGGGTTTCCGAAGCTTCTCTCCGGAAACCCACACTGATGAGATCATTTAGATCGAAACGCATGTATTTGCGGTTAAAGTGACCTAGTTAAATACCTGATGTATGTCCATCTGTGCAGATATAGATATATTTTTAACATATTTGTTTTCATTTATATAGATTCCTTTGTAAATGAGATTTAAATGAAGCTTGTATAAATAACTAACGTTTAAATTAACTTGTTTACTTACTACAGTGAAAGCTCTTTCAAACGCACGCTCCCTTAAGCGGAAATCTCCATTAACATTGCGGTTTTTCTGATCCTAAGCTCTTGCGCACATTTTCCAAAGATCGTACGCTAACCGGAGGATCCCTTGTTCGGACGCGGATACAAAAATATCGTTTGTAAAGTATATAAAACTCTATTTAGCGGACACGACGCTTTTTTAAGCGGGCAGCTTCATGCACAATGTGCGAAATCATAAGACTTCATAAAGTATATATTTTCAGTTCAAGGCCAAATTCAAAGCATGTGATTCAAATCAGTACTTCAGAGTCAAATGAAGTCAGTATCCAATCGGGAAAACAACCGTTGTTCATCATAAAATATAAACGTCATGTTCATAGATAAACTAACTATTGGTCATGTTTTGCAATATTGTCAAAATTTTGGTATTTTACTTGCAATATAACCAATAAAAGTATATACATAACCTACATGTCAAAATAATATGTAATAATAACGAGTGAAGTGGGTAATATGAATAGATCAAAAGTATTGCTTTTTTTCTAGTTTTGTATAAATATTTTCCACCCAAGAAAACTATGCGGAAATTTTTACTTTAATATTCGAATAAATTATTTTAAATGTTATTTATAATTATAAACTCAGAGAATATTCGGTCGAAAGTTTATTTAAAAAGAAATATGTCAAGTCAGAATGCTTAACCAAAAAGTTAGAATACCGGAAACAAAGTCAGTAAACAACAATATTCAAATAATTTGACAGCGAGCCGAATATCATAAGACTATCGCCTTAAGTTAAGGCGTACGTCTTAACTTAAAATGACAAACGCGTGTAGTATTACAGCGCGTATTCATATGTGTTAGAAAGAGATAAAGTACAATTTGCGGCTCGTACGAACTGGACAGATATACTTTATGAAGTGTAGGTAAACTCAAATAATAATAATTCGGCGAATCCACCAAAACTCAAATACATAACAATTCGGGGAATCTTCTGTATTTGAGAAATTTTAAAATGCAAAGATTATTGTCAGTGCGTTGAAGTAATTTAAAGTAGCAAGAATGGGGCGGAAGAATGTGTTGTCTTTATTAGGAAATATTATAAGTAGAGACCGGACGCATCAGGCCGAAATTACGAAGTACCATATAAATAGTCTATAACATCGCTAAGCACAACACGCAGTTATTGAATAGCACTATTCATTCGGTTAACTGCGCATCTGTTTTTTGTCGTTGAATTGTGACGCAATTACTTCAATATTACACTTAAATTCCCTTCTTCATGGGCGTAGATTGAGGCGTGAGGTGTTTTTATAATTTCGTAATTTTTGTAATAGATCCTGTTTAATATCGTTTCATCGAATCTACTTCTCCCAATTATTTTGACGTAAGTGTCCAGTGAATTTCGTTAAGTTTCAATAACTCACGCAAACATTTTTAATTTTCATTTATTTAGATCTAGAACATTGTTTAAGTTACTTTATTAGATATGATATGGAACAACGTCGAGGAGAATGGCATCGTGAAATAATGGCGAGTTGGATTAAGGGTCAAACTGATTGTATGTCCATTGCCAAAGATTCCGAAATTTATTGCAAAGTCTGTAAAATATCGTTAAAAAATTCCAAGAAATCGCACGTAAAACGTCACTTAGCATCGCAAACACAAACACAGATATTAGACTCGTTGGAATCTGACAATTTGAACGAAGAACTCTGTGAAACTTTAATGACGGCAAATATTCCATTAAATAAACTTAACAATCCCACCTTCAAAACGTTTCTCCAAAAATATACTGGTCGAAATCTTCTTGATGAATCAATCTTACGCAAATATTATGTTTCTAAGTACTACACGAAAGCAGTACAATGCATTAGAAGTCATCTTTCAAATCAGTACCTATAGATAAGTGCCGACGAAACTGTCGATATATTAGGACGCTGAGTGGTAAATGTTGTAGCTGGTGTACTACATCCAACTATTCCATATAACGCATATGTAATAGCAACAAAAGTTATAAATACAGTTGATGCGGAAACAGTAGCTAAAACCATTTACGAGAATATGCACTAAATGCTTCATTCGGACGACAGGTACTAAGAAAAAGTACTTTCATTTGTCAGTAACAGTGCTACATATATGTTAGAAACAGGCAGACTATTAAAGGAAACATATCCTAATATGCTGCATATTACATGTGTAGCACATGCTCTCACAGAATCTGAATATATCAGAGACACCTTTCCGGAAGTTGATAGACTTGTATCTGCTTTTAAAAAATTTTCAGAAAAGCACCATTAAGAGTAGCTCTTTACAGAGAAAAACTTCCATCTTTGTAAATGCCTCCCTCTCCAGTAATAACTAGATGGGGAACATGGTTGGGAGCTACTAGTTTTTATGCAGAGAATTTCGATAGTTTACAAAATTTCGTTTCATGTTTAAATGACGATGCTCGTAGTATTTCTGAGTGCAAGGAACTGATACAAATTCCAAATTTAAAAAATCAGTTGTTCATTTTTCAGGAAATTTGGAAATTTGCAAAAACTAATCACTTATTTTGAAAATCAAAATCTCAAATTAAATGATGAATTAACTATATTAGATGTGGATATCAATAATTTGATAATACTTGTGACTTCGGATGTGGCATTCGGCAAAAGTTAGACGCAGTTTTTATTAGAAATCCAGATTTAATAACATTGCGGCAATTGTGTATGGGGAAAATGCCTCAAAATCTAACTGCTAAATACGCTGAAGTAAAAGAATATTTCCAGTATGTACCTATAACCAGTTGCGATGTAAAAAGGACGTTTTCTATCTACAAGGATATATTTCATTCGAAAAGAACAAATTTTACAGAAGAGAACCTTTAGAAACTATTGCTAGTTAATATTAATACTCCTTTACTCAACTTGAACTACAAAATTAATAAATAAAAATGTATTTCGTATTTTATAGATCAGATTTTATAGATTTTATAGATTATTTTCCAATTAAATAGTTAATTGACGAAGGAGATACTTGTTGAAACTTCATTATAACGCTAAGAAATAAGTAATTAAACTTCTAGTTTCAAAAATTCTTTTATTGTAAATACCACTACAATATTGTTTCGCCATACAATGGCTTCATCAGGTGGATGAAATAGTATTTCATCCACCTTTTTTAGCGTTATTTTCCAATTATATAAATAAAATTAAAAACTCTTTAAAAATACAAATTTTCAATAGTACGCCTGTAGGCGATGAGTCATCAGCTTCTCTTGTCCGGTCCCTAATTATAAGCAATAAAAGATTTATATTAAGCCTGTATAAATGCAGCAACCAACTTTCACATGATTTAAATTCTTTTTATATCATATGTTGTTGATGGTGCTCTACAGTTTAATTTAATTAAATCACAATAATAGAATAATTCTGGTAAATTACACTAGTGGAAAACGTAGTATAGTTATTTTATATTATAAAATAAAGCTGAATATACGATATACCGGGTGGCCCAAAATGACCGAAGGGGTTTTAATTCTTTATAACTTTTTTATTATAATTTTTTTGTTTTTGTTTTCAGTATTTTGTAAAGAAGACTTGGGGAATTTAAAATGGAACAGTACACAATTGATCAACGTGCCAAAATCGTTGAACTTTATTTTTCAAATCAACGATCCATTGTTTTGACTCAGCGTGCATATCGTCGTTATTTTAATGTGCGGGTTGGACCCTCAGAGTCAACAATAAACCGTCTGGTTGCAAATTTTCGAGAACAAGGGGCAGTAAGGAACCTTCCTGGTGCCGGCAGACGACGAACGGTGCACACGGATGACAATATTGAACGGGTACAGGAGAGTATTCGGTAAGGTGGAGAAACAACAACCAGGAGACGTTCGACACAACTTGGCCTCTCAAGAGGGTTGCTGCAGAGAATTTTGCATACAATAAAAATGTTTCCATACAAAATTCAGCTTGTCCAACAATTGAAACCGACAGATTACCAGCAACGACTTGATTATGAAATTTATTTTCGTCAAAAGCAGAAGAAAATCATGATTTTATTCATAATTTAATTATGAGCGACGAAGCCCATTTCCAATTAAATGGGTTCGTTAATAGGCAAAACTGCAGGATATGGGCTACGGAAAATCCAAGAGTAGTTCAACAGCGAGAATTACACGCACTTAAGTGTACCGTTTGGTGCGGTGTTTCGTCGGAAAGGATAATTGGCCTATATTTTTTTGAAAATGAACACGGTGTCGCCGTTTCCATCACTGGTGTTAGATATCGGACAATGTTGGAAAATTTTTTAAGGCCAGCCGTGGAAAACCATCCGCAAGTATGGTTCCAACAGGATGGAGCCACAGCGCATACTACGAGAGACACAATGGCTCTTTTACGTGACATCTTTGGTGAACGAATTATTTCCCGTACAAGCGATTTTAATTGGCCTCCGCGTTCACCCGATTTAACCGCTTCAGACTGTTTCCTTTGGGGTTATTTGAAAGGAAAAGTCTATATTAATAAGCCTCAAACCATACAGCAATTAAAAAATAATATACGCGACGAAATCAACAACATAACAGATGAAGTTTTGCGAAAGGTTATGGAAAATGTTTTGGAAAGAGCACGAATATGCGAAGCAGAAAATGGCAACCACTTGCGAGATATAATTTTTCATAATTAAATTAAAAATATACTGTATTAACAATAAAAAGAAATTAATAATTATGTCTTAAATAAGAAGTTATAATGAACTCAAACCCCTTCGGTCATTTTGGGCCACCCTGTATAAGTTGAAAATCAAAGAGAGATACATTTACGAATATAATCAAGTATTTTCTTCCTAAAGTATAAACTTAGTTACTGTTTTAGAGTTCAGTATTTTAGTTTCTTTTCTGACAAAGAGCTTTAAAAGGAATGGAAACATTTGAAATTTAAATTTGAACAAACTTATTAAATGAATCCTTTGCAAACTTCCTTTACAAATTATGTATGTATCGCTGCATAAAAAAAAATTAAAAGTCATCTGCTTTTATTCGAAACGACCTATAAAATAAGGCATTATCAAATCATTTTCCAAGAATGCGATTCTTCAATTGAAACGCTGATGGATATTACAAGACAGGCGCCTGCTAGGCTATAGCATGCTTGGGAGTCTCTCTTTCGAATTCATGAATCGATCCCTTTTCGCGTCCTCATTCATAAACTATCCTTTTCTAACACGTCAGCCAGGGTTTGTCCTAACTTCGACTCCTCTCCTCATCCCCTCTCTACTACGAATGTATGTAGGTTGAAGGAAAATGCGGCCAAAAATAAACTGAACTGCCGCCATTCCTCGTTGAATTCGACTATTTAAAATTGTTTATTTTATAAACATCATTAATTATATTATTTGGTTCAAGGTAAATGCTTTATTAGAAAAGTATAATTTATACGCACACACACGCAATACTCCAACACGTGTACAAAAGAAAAATTGTAATCGACTTTTTGCTTGAATACAGCAAAAAGTGCAATTTTTTTCTTGAAAGAATGAACTGAAAAAAGATATTAATTCCTAGAAATTATTATTTATTTATGGTCTTAATTAATTAAATTGGTTTTTGCAAAGGTTGTTAGGTCCCCGAAGCCGAGGTTTTTAAATGAACCACCATGACCCTTAACCGAAGTAAATTTCATGCAGATATATGATTATCCTCAATTCTAATTACTAAAACACATTTTATCTTCGTCGTAAAATCTGGAAATTAGATTTAGTTAGCATGTAATGACGGCTGTCGTTTGTACCGTAAATTATTTTCATGCTTTAGACTGTTTTTAATTTACTTAATTAATTAGTTAAATTTTAACATTAAAAGGCATGTTTCTTCTACAATTTAAATCTTTGTTCATTATATAAAGTATACTGCTTAATTTTATAGACACAAGTCAGTATTCAACTCTCGGATATAATATTACGAAAGACGGACTTTAGTAATAATAATAATAGTAATAATAACAATAATACCTAACAGGCTAGGTGCAATAATAAGGTACATTATATATACATAAACACTAATATATAGGGTTATTATAAAGTAAGTTCCCAGTTTGAAATGGTCATAAGTTTGACAAATTTTTAATATGTACACTAATTTGTTCATAAAGAAACAGGACTTTATTATAACAAGAAGAAATAGGAGAAAGATAAATATGACCACCACTGTGTTGTAAATATGTATTTCTATGGTATAAACGCCATCGGAAAATACATTCCTCTGTATATTTTCAATGACATCTGATTTAAGTTCCTCACAAGTTGTAGGTCTACTAAGAAATACCCTTTCTTTAAGATAACCCCATAACCAGTAGTCAGCCGGACTTATGTCTGGTGTAGGCCAACTGTTTGGAAAACTCGATAGCCAAATGTGTTACTTAATAGTATTTTTATCGTATTGTGTATATGAGGTGGAGCTCTGCTTTGCATATAAATGTTTTCTGTATCATGCATCTGGTCTTCTGTCTCAGGTTGATTTTCTTGTCCCAGCTTACCGTACACGCTCGTGTGCCACGTTTCTATTGCCAACGGCCAGATCTAATGTTTTAAAGAAGGTACCTCTGGTACACATGATGCGGAATTGCAGCATCTTGGATCTGGACCCATTCTGCAGTTAGAATTGTTCTCTTTTACACTTACTTTTCTATGTTAAGGCTGTTTTCATAACATAAATTTTAATTTTTATATAACCATATTCTGTATTAATTTGGAATTTTCTTTTTTTTGGTGTTTTGCTAATTCTTCGTTTTTTATTTTCTAAATTTTTTTATTTATGTATATATACTGTTGTAGATAGCAACCGTTTATAATTATCTGAATTATTATCCTGTAAATGGCTTGCTGTCGGATAATAAAGGTTATTAATCAGATGTGCCCTTTTTGTAGATAGCTTTTTTAGATGCGGCTTCGTACTAGGTACAACTCCATGATATTTAAGAAAATTATTCTCAAATTCTAAATGAAATCTATTTTCCTGTACGGGCAAGACTATTAATTCAGCTGAAAACTGGTTAATCTGTTCTTCAACCTCCACTTCATCATTACTACTCATACCAAGTTCTAAGGGAACCTCTTGTCTCACTTGATTAATTATTACCGCTGATAATCTATTATTAATGAATATAGATCGTCTTTGATCTAAGATATTTTGAATGGTTTTATCCGCCAACTCTGGGAACTTTTCAGTTACCTGTCTATGTAGCTCTGCTCCATACGGTATTTTAACTGTTCCCAGTTTTGTTATTGTGTAATAACATCTGAGCATAAACTTCTTCATTTCCAACGTCCAAGAAATTCTTTTCCTTTGATGTTCGTCCGCTATAATAGATTGAGAATTGACTATTCCTTCAATATCTTTATCTACGAGTATATTCACTTCTACATTATTTCCCTCTACTTGGATGGTTTATTGTTAATCATTTATATTCTCAATCTCCAATTCTACAGAAACCTCATTTCTTATTCCATCAATGACTTCTGGAGATAATCTATTATTGATGAATATAGATCTACGCTGATCCAATACATTTTGTATAGTTTTATTTCTGAGTTCTGGGAACTTTTCAATTACTTTTCTATGTAATTCAGTCCCATGTGGCACATTTAGTGTGTTTATTTTCGTTAGCAAGAAATAACATCGAACCAAGAACTCATTCATTTCGTTTCTCCATAAAATTCTCCTTCTTCGATGTTGACCAGACCGAGTGGGCTGAGATGTGAGCATTTCAGCAGTATCTGGGCCTGTACTAGTGCTTGCTAACGTTTCATTAAAAGATGCTATACTAGCGGTCTCATTAGCTGTGTCTTGTAATGATACATCTAGGTAATGAGTCTAGTAATTATTATTATTATTATTGTTATTATGATTATTATTATTATTATTATTATTATTATTATTATCATGATTCTGTAATGCTGGTATTACGAAGTCTTGCAACATTCAACAATATCGCTGTCCGTTTACCGTTACTGTTTTCGTTTGCCCATTTTCCAATTCTTCATAGAAATATGGTTCTATTATAAAATTTGACGTAAAACCACACCAGACATTAACCTTGACATCGTGTAATCCTTGTTGAGCAATCGTATTCGGATTATTATTCGACCATATCCTGAAATTGTGTGTGTTAACACATCTCCATTTAACTGAAAATGTGCCGCATCTAACATTTGAGAGCGAAAGTTACGTGAATTAGCTTATCTCGTTCTCTGAGTTCAAATAACATTTTAATTTTATAAAGATATAGCCTAAGCTGTCTTCTCATAATTCGCCACACTGTAGAGTAACTCATTTCCAAACGCTTTGCAAATTTATTATTTCCCTCACGTCTTGTAAAACTACAGCTGCATTCACCTCGTTATTAACAAATTTCGGTCTAGCCGATCGTTTTTTATCGGTAACTGAACCAGTTGCCTCAAATTTACTCAGGAGCTTACGAAATGATTTTACAGAACAGAGTCCATTTCTAAAACCATGTAGCGTACCAAATCTTCTCAATGCATTTAGATATTATCTATTTTATTCATAATAATACTGAATGAGGTCAATACGAACTCGTAAAGGTAAATCTATTGTGTATGACAAATAAAATTGACATAGTTACCACAACTATACGAATATATACAGTTAATTTGTACCGAAGATATAGCCATTTTGAACTGGCAGCTTACTTTAGAATAACCTTATACAATTACAATGTACGGTATGGACGCATATATTGTTGTCTACCCGGCGAATCTTCTAAGAAAACATATCATCCAGTATTCTGTTGGTTACGTTGGACAGAATACATGTAGGAATCCGTTTTCTGACGTTCGTTTTCGCAAAGTACGCCACGAATGTAGCGTCATACGCGGAGTTCATACGGGAAACCAGACACAATATTCGCTTCAGTGTGAATGGGCAGTCAATATTGTTTTTAATCAGTTTACTTAGGATTACCCTATATATATATATATATATATATATATATATATATATATATATATATATATATATGTAAGTAAAAATTTGATTAACGGGTGAGCGGTCTGTCAAGTAAAAATAAAACTCCTTTATTCCACTCTATATTTCATAACGCATTGGTTACTTCATCAGGAGTGTAATTCAGAGTTAAAATTTAGCAAATAACGGCACTAAACATGTTAAAATTCCTAAAACTCCATGTTCGAATTTTAACATGTTTAGTGCCTTTATTTGCTAAATTTTAACTCTGAATTACACTCCTGATGAAGTAACCAATGCGTTATGAAATATAGAGTGGAATAAAGGAGTTTTATTTTTACTTGACAGACCGCTCACCCGTTAATGAAATTTTTACTTATACAGTACGGTCGATAATACTTAATAGTCTATATATATATATATATATGGTAAACCTAATCAGTAGGCGATTAAAGGTCTGTATATTACTTCAAAATATATGTATTTAAAAAACTCTACATGTTTCGGCTGTATACGCCTTTTTCAAGAGAATACAAAATATGAATGACAGGATATAAATGTCAAGTAATTAAGTTGCTATGGTTTAAATTATTCAAAGATACATTCTAGTAATAATAATAAATCATGCCTTAGTATTCCAAAAAATAGATAACAAGGTGTGAAAATATGTGTTGTTCGCTGCTAGCAATTTGTGTCTACTTCTGGGTATGAACTTGTGTGTTGGTTGCTGCTGGCAGCTTGCGTCTCTCAATGGGTGTGTGGTTTTGTGTGAGAGCGTAAGTGTAGGGTTTTGTATGTCGATGCGTTCGTGCGTGTGTTTAGTGATCGGTCGCATGAATTTAGAGAGGTCGGATAACCAGCCGTTGCGTAGGGCCGCCAACCCTTTCCCGACAACTTCTTTACAATTCCGTGCAGTACTTCGACGGTCTGACCCCCGCCCCAACGAGGCAAGGCGCAGACAGGCGAAGCGCACCCTGTACGGGGTTGCTCATCGCAACTAAGGGAACACTCTTAGTGGCTACCTCGGTCGACGAGGTAGCCACTAAGAGAGCCACTAAGTCGGCAATTAAAGGTCTGGTTTATTACTTCAAGGTATATATATTTAAAACAACCCTACATGTTTCGGCAATGATGCCTTTGTCAAGGATATAAAACATATAAATGCATTTATATTTTTGATATATATTGATATATATATATATATATATATATATATATATATATATATCAATATTTAATAAAAGAGTTTTTTTTTCTTAATTGACCGCTTACCCGAATTTAAATTAATTATATATATATATATATATATATATATATATATATATATATATATATATATATATATATATATATATATTCTCCCGTCTCACGTTCAGAGATGACATGCTATGGCGTAGAAGTAATTAATCTTGGGATGCAAGCCGTTCCGGGTAGAGTCCATCAATTTTGAATGCGAGAAACTTCAAAAATTACGGTGAACACGGTTCAAAGAAATAAAATCACAAGCATAGACGGCATACCAAATTAATTAGGCGTTTTCAGTTTGGCTTAATACATAAGCATTGTATAATAAGTATTCAAGGTATTTTGACACACGCCTAATAAATTCCAGAGATTTGTAGGCATGAGAACAAATATTAAATATATGCGATCTAAAAATAAGATTTGCGTTAAATAAGACTCCAAGATCGTCCATTTCAGCCTTACTGGTTAAGATATTGTTTTTAATACAATACGAAAATTTGCAAGGCATGGAAAATCAGATATATATCAGATATAAGTAGCCACACAGCATTTCTCAATATATAATTTAAGTTTACAGCGGTCACATCATGCAACTAACATTTCCAGATTTTGTTATAGTTTAACGATATAATCAATTGTTGAAATCTGCTTAGATTTTTATATCATCCGAACACTTGGGGGAAGGAGATTATTCGTAAACAAAACAAATAGAAATGAACCAAAATTTGATCCCTGAGGAACACCAGAAAGAAGAACGAGATAATTGGAGCAAAATTCATTGTATGGTACATAGCATTTTCTTTGAAATAAATAAGGCCGAAGAAAACTGATAGAAGCTGGAACGAGATCAAGAGATCCCAGCTTATGAAACAAAATCTCGTGATCAATTAAATCGAATGCCGTAGACAGCTCAGTATAAATTACATCGACCTGTCCCTAGTTGTCCAAAACTTCACCGATATACTGGGCAATCGACGTCAGATTGGTGACAGTAAATCTACTCGAGATAGCTGGTTCGGTGAGATATGAAAGCGCGTGCCGTTAAAAAGTCTGGAGTATAATAACTTCTCATAGAGTTTGGCGAAGTTTTAATATAATAGAAATTGGATTATAATTACTAATCAACACACGATCTCCTTTCTTGTGCACGCAAATAATCCTTGTGTTTTCCATTGATAAGGAAAATATTCGTTGTTATGGATAAGTTAATAACTTGTTTGAGATAATATGTCAAGACAAACCTACAGTCGCGTATCATGAAGCTTGGTAAGGAATCGTCTCCAGCTGTGTTTTTATGAGGAAAACAATTACTAAATAACTTCTAAATAATTCTAATTGATGACGCAGATTCATCATAATGTTTATTCTTAGTTTTAGTTTATTGTGTTGCTTTGGCTTTCGAAAAATAGTGTTTGATCACTATACAAAATTCTCTTTTCTTCAGAATTCTTAATTGACTCAAATGCCTGTCAGAAATAGAATAATCAACGTGTAATAACTCAGTACATGGTCATGTGCATGTGTAACACTTTAGCAAGGCGATAGCCTCGGCTTTAATACGAAACATTAGTGTATTATATAAACACGGCCTTACTCCATATTTACTACGTACACAAGGCTATGCATCAGGGTTATACACTTGCTTCTAGAACAACTTGTAAGTAACACAAGGATCCTCTTATGTATATAAGGTAACAGATTAAGTTAGAGAAGATAGTCGCAACTAGTCAGTGGTACGAACTGTGGATACGTCATAGTACCCCTTTCTACCCCTGTCTTAGTTGATATAATTATTATGTATATATATTTGTAAATACGACTGTTAACCATTTTTTAAGTGTTAATTAATTATAGTCTGTTAACCAAACTTCGTACTTGTATTGTTTGATTCTTCACCCTGCCACGAACCTGCACAACAATGTGGTTGCACAAACGGCCCACATTACATGGCGATCCTTGCCAGCCCCTTAGGGCATAGGACATTACATGGCGATCCTAACTTAAGGCGATTCTGCCTTAGGGCATAAGGCCCCACATTACAAACGAATATAATTGAAACTTGGTGTAGGTTCCTACGAAATAGGCTAGGAAATGAAAATAACTTTGACGTTGCATTATACGCACCCTTTCTCGACATTGTAGAAACTTATTGAATTCTCCTCGTATTAATAACATTTGTGTAATTTCATCTAAAATATTGGGCTGTGTTTTGTGTACTTGGAAATTATTCAGTTACATGTCTATGTTTAGAACTATTTTGATGTCAGTAAATTATAATTACTTCATCTATTTGGTCGTTTTATTATATTTATATTCAGACGTCCATTGAAAAAATAGAACAATTATTGGTGAAAAATATCAAATTTTATGAATATGGCAGTTGTAGACCACGAGAAGCCTTCGTACTGTTAAATTGATTTCTTGATATTTATATTTTTATTAAGTGTTCATTTAATACAAATATGTTAGAACATATCTGCATCTGTTGTACATATGAACATACACCTGGTATTTAACCAATGGTCATTTCAACCGCAGACATGCATTTCGAGCTAAATGATCTTATCAGTGCGGTTTCCGATTTGGAAACCTGCACTGATGAGATCATTTAGTGCATGGTTATATCTATATGTACAGATTCAGATATCTTCTTAACATATTTGTATTAATTCGTATACGCTTGATGTGTTTACAGATCGATATGCTATACGTTGTTTGTAAACAGATATAACTTTTCAATTTTCGAATTTTAGGGTATATCACAAAAAAAAATCAAACAAAAAGTATGTCTTTAAAAATAAAGGTGCCTTATGCATATTATGTTACTTCGATATAATGCAGCCAACCATTAATAATCTGCTATTGTATGATACGAAATTGTAATGCCTTTGTTGGTATAGACAGGGCCAAATAAGAGCGACAGAATAGTTTTTAACGGCATATTCTATTTCGTGATGTGCCGAATCACAGTAGAAGTAGATACTTCTACTGTGGTAGAAAGATTTCCACCCTCAGGATATGCAGCTTACATTCTTCATGAGGACAACGAAAGAGTGTACTCAAGGAGACGTATTTTCACCGCTACTATGGAGTCTAGTAGTGGATAATCTCATCAGGACATTAAATGACCAGGTAATATGGACCCAGGGGTTCACTTATAACATTGTCATTGTGTCCCAGGGGAAATTCCCCGAGACAGTGGCGCGCATCATGCGAAACGCTTTACGAATTGTGGAGAGATGGTGCCTTGAGGAGGGATTAATTGTCAATCCACAAAAAATAAGTTAGTAGTTTTTACCAAGATGAGAAAACTAAATAATCTGAGTAGCGTTAGGCTGTTTGGACAAGAGTTAGAACTAAACAACGAAGTGAAGTATCTAGGCCTAACACTTGATGCGAAACTGAATTGGAGCAGACACCTAGTCAAGTGGCGGATAGAGCGGCACAGCTCTTCTGGAGATGCAGAAGAGCTGTTGGTAAGACCTGGGGACTGAAACCAAGTGTGGTACAGTGGTTGTACACAGAAGTACTAAGACCGACGATTATTTATGGGGGAGTTGTCAGGTGTAGGAAGACGGAGCTGACATCGTCGGTGGGGCTCTTCACGCCTCTCGAGTGACAGGCTCTGTTGGGAATCACGGGAAATATGAACAGCACAGGAACTATCTCCATGGTGGCCATTGTGGGTCTTCCTCAGTTGGAACTATTTATGAAAGCGAAGGCGATAGCTGCGATCCCGAGGCTGAAGGGAAATGGGTTATGATGTCCTAATAAGGTAGTAGATACCCCAACAAAAAGAGATCATAAAAAGAAATGAAGGCTAACGGAAGCTAACGGCTTAATAACCGGACATTGTCCTTTAAGGAAGCATCTGTACAGCATGGGCTTGGTTTCATCCATTGAAATAATAAATAATCCTCCTTCTTGCCTCAATCCTTTCCTTCTTACGAATGCTTCAGATCTCATATTTATTGCATTGACGTAATTCATATTTCTTGTATACAAACTTTTAACGACTGCAATCAGTTTCTCCCTGGTGCAGAGGATGTGGAAAGCAGTAGTAAACTTGCCTTCATGTAATGTGTACTTGGGAGGAACTGAAGGAACTCGGACAGAAACATTTCGGAAACGATGTATTGGAGGAGGATAGTGGCTTTCATTGAGGACACAAAACTAACAGAGTGGAACCGAGAGATCTATTGCGGGTGGTACAAAGAGCAGTGTGCTCAACTGCACGTCCAACTCAAAGATTCAGAAGATGAAGAAGATGCAGCTCACATTAATGGCAACGACTTTCATTTTAATTTCAGTAATATTGTCGAGATTTTAGATACTCTCTCAATATCTCTTTGCCAATATTAATTATTTTCAGTTCTTATTTAAGCGAAATTGTCGGTTTTTCATTTGCTTATGTAAATGAAGCTGCCTTATAAGCGATGATACATATTTATGCATTTATTGACATACAAGTTATTGTAGATCACGTGCTCGTTTGGGGATTTGCATCATCAGTATTCAAATATCAAAATCAAATTTAAATAAATTTAATTTTAATATTTAAATACCTCGATTTGTATTTTTTACTCTATATTTGGAATAGCTACAATTCGTTGATATAGGCTGTAACGAGGTAGTACTGTATTAATTTTGCTGCACGAATCACTACTAAATACATACAGTCGACTGAATCAATACAGCAAGTAAACAACTAAGAATATACACTGCTACACTATTAACAATAAAATCCATACTTATATTGCTCGTCTATGAATATATGTATTCAATTATTTAACATAATTTTATTGCTTGTATCTTAGTTAAATATAATTTAATGATGTTTTAAAATTAAATCTGAATTAGGTTTGTACGATATGCCAAATACTGTTTCGGTACAGAGTTTTCCATACTGAGAAACAAAATAATTATAGAACAGAAGAGCAGAAATTCTGGCGCGTATTGCTTGTATTATGATATGAATTACAAAACTGAATAATAATGCTGAAAAAATTCGTAAATAACGTCACGCAACACACGATGAAGGCTGTTATATTAAGCGTAACATTCTAGAAATGAAAAACAAATGAATAGATTAGGAACATCACGAAAGTCACGTATGTTATAGTAGAAGATTTGTCTCTGGAATAGAGATACGTGCGTCAAAGCTGGCGGGAACTTAAATTGAAAGACGAAATAAAACTATCCTACAAAGTGAGTTCACTAATTCCACTGGTCAACAAATTTTAATTTTTTAATTTTTCTTTAGAAACTATGTACAATTTTCGTTTCTTTTATAGTTCTAACAATAGTAATAACAACAAATTTATTCTGGGACGTCAGGTTTTGGAAAAAAAAGTAAATGAAATAATATTAATTAGGTATGTACAGTTGCGAGATCATAAAACGGGACAGTTAAGCTTTATTAGTGTAAAGTAGGTTTTTTGATATAAAGAAATCTTCGTATCCAAGGTTATCCATAAACTTATAATAAACGTCAAAAAGCCGTGTAAAAATGTGTATTTAGTTACACATAGGTGTAATTTAACTAATATAAAGGATCGTAGTTAGTGACTAATTCTGTAACAATTATATACAATGTGACATTGAAAAAACTACAATGCATAATAACACGCGATAGAGAACTATAAAATACTAAAAGAAGTTCTTATACACATGTCCGATCGCCTTTTCAAGATACCAGGGATCTTAAAAGTTAGTTAGAAATTTTTGTTTTTCGTTTTTAATTTCGTCCAATTGTGATGACATTATTGAACTAAAATTAGTATACTGTAGTTTCAAGTATTATTAGAATATTATAATAATTGGCTATGTAATTATGGCACCTGTCAAATTAATATTGCATTAATTTATTCAAGTTTGCCGTGTTCCTGATTACGTTTGTGTTTGGTTTTGCTATTTGTCGTTTTCTAAAATTAATTTTGAAAATGGTTATCTTTACTTTTGAAGAATACAGGGACATGATTACGTGTTATGGCGAAGCTCGATCAAATTCTATCGAGGGAGATATCCATTAAGACATGTTCCTAATGTTAGAACATTTATGGACGTGCATAGACGTTTGGGAAAAATCAAAAGTTAATAGTGGGGTCACCAGAACTCATTATACTGTTGAAAATGTTTTGCAAATAGTAGAAAATAATCCAAGAATAAGCACCAGAAAAATAAATTCAGCTGTACGGAATGTTAACCGTGAATCAGTTAGACACGTTCTCAAAGAACAGCTCTTCGTTTCATTTCCAAAAAGTTCATCATCTATCGGAACAGGATTATTTATTTACCCCGTGTATAATATTGCGAGTGGTTGCCAAATCAAGGGCAAAATCTATCGTTAACTTTGTTCACTGACGAAGCAGGTTTTAGTCGCGAGGGTGTTTTGAACCTACATAACATGCACTATTGGAGTGACGAAAACCCTCATCAAACCGTAATACGGAATTACCGATATGGATTTTCTATTAATATGTAGGCGGGTATAATCAACAAAAATATCGATAGAGCTCGCCTGTCAATCGAAATGGACTAATTTCGATTGACAGGCGACCTTCATCGATATTTTTGGGAAAATGAACTGAACAATTTATTAGAAAATGTCCCATTGAACATTATTCAAAGTACTAAATGCATGACGGCGCGCCAGCTCACTTTTCTCATAGAGCAAGGGAATTTTGCAAAGAAGATTTGGAAAAAGGTGGATTGGTCGTGGAGGACCTATACCATGGCCAGTTCGTAGTCCTGGCTCTAATTCCCTCGACTTTTCATTTTGGGGTTTATGAAAACAGAAGTGTATACCGTAGAAATAACTAGTGAAGAGCAATTATGGGACAGAATTATGGAGTCTGCTGATAGATTCCGTAATAATTCAGATATTTATCAAAGATGCCATCAATCATTAACACAAAGATTGGAAAAGTGTATCCAAAACCAAGGCCATCAATTTGAACAACTTTTTAGTTGGTGTTTTGTTTGTTATGTTACGTTATTGTTTTTAAAGCTCATGTCGACCAAGTAGCGATTTTTGTAATTGTGAGCTATTGAAGAGAAATAAATTTTCTAATGAAGTATTTTAAGATTATTTTTTTTAATCAGCAGTACGTCAAATTTTTATAAATTATTGGAATAATTAGGTTAACAGATCTGTCATGGGAGGAAATTTAAAAAAATAATTTTCCGACAAACTTTTAAGATCCTTTGTCTTGAAAACAAAAAGCGATCGGATATTAGTATATAAGAACTTTTTCAGTATTTTATGGTCTTCTATCGCGTGGTACTATGCATTGTAGTTTTTTCAATGTCACCTTGTATTTTGTAATACATAAATTATACATATATGTATATTTTAACATTTAGTTATCGGACCATTAGATGTTAAAACTGTAGTCAGTCGCCTCTGCATTAAATTTATTAAATTTCGTACAAATCCTTTCTTATTGTTGTTCTATGCGTCTTGAATAAGAGTTGATAATTCGCCTTTGTTTCTTGGTCTTACATTATCGTTATATATGTCTTTGATTAATTTACCCACAAACGTTTTCCATTGGATTGAGATAGGGACTTCTTGATAGCCAACATGTTAACGTTATTATGATTTAGCCATTCTTGAACAACCCGTGAATTGTGAGTAGGGCAATTATAATGTTGAAAAATATATTCATTACACAGTTAGGGTACAAATTTTCTACTGATGGTAGCATTATATTTTCCAAAATATTAACATATACTTGGCCATTTAAATTACAACAAATACCTGCTCCCCGGTAACAAATCAACCCCTACATATTGGAAGAAAAACGTGCGCTTCGTATATTTTGGGTGTATTGTTCGACATAGCGACTATCTCTTGGTTTGTACACACGTCCATGTTGTTGTTAAAGGACTGAAACATCTTTTGATCAGAAAATATGACCCTTTTCCAAAAGTAATTGTTTTCATTTAAGAATTCCTGTGCATATACAATATTTTATTGATTATTTTCCACTGATAATTATAGTTAATGTGAATACCTAATTGTAGGCAACGATAAAAACGACAACCTCCCTTTGGAAAACGAAACAATAAATAACGTTGACAAAGTTAAATATTTAGGAGTAACGCTAAGAAATAAGTAATTAAACTTCTAGTTTCAAAAATTCTTTTATTGTAAATACCACTACAATATTGTTTCGCCATACAATGGCTTCATCAGGTGGATGAAATATTTCATCCACCTGATGAAGCCATTATATGGCGAAACAATATTGTAGTGGTATTTACAATAAAAGAATTTTTGAAACTAGAAGTTTAATTACTTATTTCTTAGCGTTATAATGATTATTCAACAAGTATATCCTTCGTCAATTAACTATTTAGGAGTAATTTTCTATAAGCAAGGAAACAGCAAAGACGAGATCCAGGAAAGAATTTCAAAAGGTAGAAAAACTATTGGAGCACTCAATTTCATACTTCGTGAAAAAACCATTAGACGAGACACAAAACTTCGTATTTACAACTCAATTGTTAAGAATATTTCGAGAAATGGGATTTGACTAAAACTAATAGAAGGAAGCTGCTGGTCTCAGAAATGGATTTTTTAAGAAGAAGCTGTCGAATGTCGACACTCAAAAGGATAAGAAATTTAGAAATAAGAAGGAGGATGAACATCGAGACGGATATTATTGACGACATAGAGAAAAAACAATTGACTTGGTTCGGACACACAAAAAGAATGAATGATACGAGATGACCAAGGAAAGTGTTAGAATGGATACATGTAGAAAAGCGAAAGAGAGGAAGACCAAGAAGAAGTTGGAGAGATGACATTAATGAAGCTATGGATGCAAGAAATTTAGAGGAATACATGTGTTACGACAGAAGGAAATGGAAACTGGGGACGGAGAGGCGGCGACAGCCGTAGATAATTCGTATATATATATATCATAGTTTTCGTGCAGCAGAATAATTAGACATTTCACTGCATTTTATCCGATTTCGAGCCGTCCATACTGATCCAGGAAAATGAACATATTCGCATGCCGTCACTACAGTTTCAAATGGATTTTCTCTAAGAAAATTAAAAAGTGCAGCATAATTATTTGCCGCTGTGCATCTTTTTCGCCCTGTACCTTCGTTCCATTTTACAATATGTTTTTCATTCCATCGTTTCTTATCGTTCCTATTGTGCTTTTGCCAACAACAAATTTTGTTCTTATCTGACGATATGGCCATCTATTTTTTAGCCCCTCTATTATTCTTGCTCATGTATTTTCATTAACGTGCTTATTAGAGTGTCCCTTATTTTAAAATTTTTTGAAATGTGGAAATGGTACCCTCTCATTTTTTTCCATTAGAATAGAAAATAACTCACGTAAAATTTTACGCCCTCATGACCACGCCTTCCCTAAGCGACGGGGCCTTAAAATGCGAAATATGCATATTTTCTATGATCGAGCTATTTTTGGACTTAAAAATTTTTGTTTTGTTTATATTTATGATAAATAAAAGAATTAGAAAAAACGAGCTTTACTTCTTTTCAATCGGAGAAGAAATAAAATTATTACTACGATTACTTAGAACGATAAGAACGTCACCAAAGCTACAGCTACTATCCAATTTGTGGATTTGTGTTTTTCTTTGGTTTGTAAACTTTGCATGCAACAAGAAATGATTTAAACAGTCAAACAAAAGAAAAAGAATAAATAAGAAAGGGGTTTCCCCGAAAACTACACAAAGCAAAAAATAAACTTGGCATTACATAAAGCACAGTGCGACAGAATAACTGAGAGCAAACAATAAATCTTTATTTTGAGTAATAAAGTTAATAATTTGTGGTTATAAATTTAAAGAAAAAATAATGTCACAAGACTTACGTAGCAGTAATAAATATAAGGTGTATTTAATTGGAAATGTTAATCACCGAATCACGGGCACGAAACTTCCTTCAAACCGACAAGTGCTTGCTGTTTTATTTTACAATATTCGCCAAGGAAAATTAACAGTGCAAGAAAGTGCTAATCTAACTATAAAGGAATGTATGATTTTCTGGGAAAAAGCTAGAATACCCACTAAAATATCCAGAAATAGTGTGGAAAAATTAATTAAGTTACACGGAGTTTGGAAAAATTTGCAAAAAAATTTGAAGAAGACCACTCAAGTTCTCAAAGATAAAGAAAATTTCTTTCTGTATACATTGGACAATCTCTTCGACATAGCGCACGCTGATGCCTTAGAGATAATGGAAATCGAAGAAGACAAAACTTTTTTGCAACGGCAGCGGGAACCTGGTAGACCGGGTTCTTTGGTAGGAGTAGATTACAATCTATGGCGAAGAGAAGAGAGAAAAAATCGCGGTTATTAACAGAAAGAAACAGGCAGCTAAAGGAAAATGAAACAACAGCCAAATCACCTAATTCTAGTTTCTCATCGGATTCGTCATCCATGAATTCAGTTGAAAATCATCGAGATCACAGTCCACAGCATAGGGAAGAAAATTTATTGCCTTTGCAAAAAAAGGGAAAAAAGGATTTTCTTTCTCCGAAACTTGTGGCTGCCCTCGATAGATGTCAGTTGAGTATGCGTGACTTCGTCTATATTCTGGAAGCAGCATTAGAAGCTCTTGGATATAATGTAAACGAATTTATAATAAATAAAACTTCCATGCAAAGAATAAGAACACAGATGAGAAAAGAACGTGCCGAACAAATTAAGACAGATTTTAAAAATAATGTTCCTGAAATGGTCACTATTCATTGGGATGGCAAATTATTGCCTGCAATAAATGCACAAAATGTTAAAGAAGAGCGGCTTCCAATTGTGATCACATATGAAAATGAGGAGAAACGTATCGCAGTGCCTAAATTAGATCATGCAAGTGGAAAAGAACAGGCTGCAGCTGTACTAAATGCAATAAATGATTGGCAACTCTCCGATATAGTTCAAAATTTAAAAAACTTTATAAAAGAATAAAGGCACATTTTAGGGCCCGCACCATAGGGAAGGCGTGGTCGTGCGGGCGTAAAAATTTGCATGAGTTATATTTACGTCAAATAGTAAAAGATGGTAGAGCACCGTAAAAATTTGAAAACAAAAAACTTAAAAACAGCTAAATGAGGTCTACTCCAGTGGTTATAAGCAGATCCAACCGATTTTCTTATGTAGCGAAAATTGATCTGCAGGCGTCATAGCCCACTCCACATGGGGTTATCTCCACCTATGTTCTACTAATTTAAATTTCTTCATCATAGCAATAAACAAAAGCATTGCAGATTCAAACAAATCGAAATCATACGAGCAATTCATAGTGCTATCATCAGAGCCCCGTCGCTTAGGGAAGGCGTGGTCGGGGAGGCGAAAAATTTTACGTGAGTTATTTTCTAGTCCAATGGAAAAAAATGAGAGGGTACCGTTTCAACATTTCAAAAAATTTTAAAATAAGGGACACTCTAGTGCTTATACATGGCTTAACAGCTATTAATTATTAACAACGAATTGACATGACAATTAATAACTGCCAAAAAGTACATCCAACTTACAATACTAAAATAACAGAGCATTTGAATATAAGACCCGCTTTATGATCCCGCAACTGTACATTATATGAAGCTGTATGCTATCGTCCTGTTTAAAATGTTTTTCTTTTTTACTTTTCTTTTATACTGTTCTTCGGCACTTTCTGATATCAATGTCTAACAATAATCAGCAAGCATTTCACTGTTTCACTTGCCCTGATAACGTTTTTCAATAATAGAAAGGTCTCAGTGAAATCTTTTGTCGTGTTCATCACTTACGTCACCGAAGTTTGGGGGCTTCTTTCCTCCAAACTCAGGTTTTTGTTTCCTAAAAAATTGTTGGTCATATTTTTAAAAGCATTCCGAGCAACACGCTCCAAGTCACTTAAGGTTTCTTCAATTCTTTTTAAAATTTGGGGTCCTACAAAAATTCCCTCTTTAAGTTTTGCATATTGGGAAATTTTTGTTTAAGGTATTAAAATTCACGCCCATCTTTATTCATTGTTTTCACGAAATTTTTCATCGTATCTAAATTTATGTGTAATTGCGGTAGAAATATTTCAACAGGTTCAACTAGTGACCTATTAAGTATATTCTTTTGACCAGGAATATACAGAGCCATGACTGGCCAGTGTAATGTACAGTCCTGTGTAATAAACTGGCGTACACCTAATATACGATAATTTAAATCAGGCGTTTGGTTTCCATAATTGCGGGATAAATACTTCCATTGGTCATATCGCGTCAAATCAATTTGTCATACTTGACTGATAGATATAGATCGAAATATGCCCGCGCATTTAGATTTATTAAGCAAGGCTCGCATTATAGGGAAATTTGAAGATAACTGGTCAATTAGAGCAGTAGCACAGCAATTTGGCATCAATAAATCTACTGCGCTAAAACTTAAGAAACGGTGGGAGGAGGAAGGAACAGTTTCGAGAAAACGTGGTTTTGCTCGTCCACGAATATCAACACACGAAGAAGACGCGTTGCTTTTGCGGAATTTGAGGAAAAACCCTTTTAATACCGTTAATAATGCTATAATTGCAGTAAATTTTCCTGGGTCACGGTCCACAGCTAATCGGAAAATTCAAGTATCAAACTTGCAAAGTTGTGTGGCGGTTAAAAAATTATGGCTGACAGAAGTTCACGAAAAAGCTAGATTATTATTTTCCTTAAATCATGTTTATAAGGAATTGCCTTTTGGCAAAATGTCATATTCCCCGATGAAAAGCTATTCCAATCTACGTATAATGGTCGTATACGTGAGCATAGACCGCCGCATGTACGATTTAATGAACAGTATATACAGTTTGATTCATTTTCGGCCCTCACCATGGGTATCTCGCTTATTATTGGAGATAGAGTATAGGTTTAAATTTGGCAAAGTTGTTAAATTTTGTGTTTGTTATAAATCCGTAAAGAAAATAGACCTGTGACAAATGACCTTCGTTATTAAAAAAAAAACGCGAAAACCCCATTTTCTTCTTTTACCTGTAGCACCGACATTTCGCCTTGTAGAGAAAAAATAAAAACACATCCTTGTGGCCATTTCTAAACCTCTATCCAGTGGTGTACTCTAAATTTTTATACGACGTTTCGTTTCTTTCTGGCCATCATCAACTATCTAATTTCTTATAGGCTTATTAGATTTAGACATCTTCAGAAAGAGTGTTTTCTTCTGATTTCAACCATGTACCACATGCTGACTAAAGTTTTTGACATTTGGTTTTATTTGAAAGAATAAATTATAAGATTAAATAAGGTAGCCATGGAATTTCAATCTGTAAAACATTTCATTTATTGTTCATTAATAATACAAAAATGTCATACACTAACGAAGAGAAACGGGATATGATAAGTATTTTTTATTCTTCGAACCGAAATTCAACAGTAGCGAGTACAAGATATCTACAATTATATCCAGAACGACAACAGCCTCATCGTACCATTTTTCTAGATCTCGACAGAAATTTGGTCGAGAATGGATCGTTTACTAAGCCGCGTAATGGTTAAGATAACAGGAATTTAAATGAAAATCGACAAGATATTTTACAAATGGTAAATTAAAAGCGTGTTTTCAAATTCCATGTTAATCTTGTATTTTTATAGATAAATAATAATCCATCAATTTCTACACGCGAAGTAGCGTCAGAATTAAATTTGTGCCAGTCCAGAGTTTGGAGAACTTTACATAAAAGTAGGTTTAAACCATACAGGATCCATGTTAGTCACTCTTTACTGCCTGGAGATAATTTGAGAAGGCTAGAATATTGTAAATGGTTAATGGGAAGGATAGAAAATGACGAAATTTTTTTAAGCAAAATCATCTGGTCAGATGAAACAAAATTTACAAATTCTGGAATGTTCAACAGAAATACGGAGCACTATTGGGCGGTACAAAATCCCCGACAAAACAGGGCTAGAAGACCACAACATCGTTTTGGAATAAACGTTTGGATGGGTATTTTGGCAAATCGTCTCTTAGGACCAGTTATGTATGAAGAACATTTAAATGGAGAAAGATATTTAAACATTTTACGTACATACGTATCTGACTATCTTGACGACAATATCCCATTAAATCAATTACAATATTTATGGTGGCAACAAGATGGCGCACCAGCACACAATGCAGCTGCTGTTAGAAATTTCTTAAATCAAGAGTTTGCAAACCGTTGGATTGGAAATAGGGGAGTTGTTGAATGACCTGCGAGATCACCTGATTTAAGTCCGCTAGATTTCTTTTTATGGGGATATGGTAAAAATAATATTTATAAAGTAGATGCGCCACAAAACATTGAAGAATTACGAGACAGACTTCAGAATGCCTTCGATGCAGTTCCTAGAAGAACTATACAAAGGGAAGTACAAAATGCCAGAAGGCGTGCCCAATTGTGCATTACCGAAGATGGCCAGATAATTGAACATTTACTGTACCTAATTGTTTATTGTTTACTTTTCTATGTATTTTTATTAATGTTTTTGTTATCTTGTACTCGCTACTGTTGAATTTCGTTTCGAAGAATAAAAAATACTTATCATATCTCGTTTCTCTTCGTTAGTGTATGGCATTTTTGTATTATTAATGAACAATAAATGAAATGTTTGACAGATTGAAATTCCAAAGGCTACCTTATTTAATCTTATAATTTATTCTTTCAAATAAAACCTAATGTCAAAAACTATAGTCAGCATGTGGTACATGGCTAAAATCAGAAAAAAAACTCTTTCTGAAGATGTCTAAATCCAATATGGTGCCTATAAGAAATTAGATAGTTGATGATGGCCAGAAAGAAACGAAACGTCCTATAAAAATTTAGAATAGGGCACTGGATAGAGGTTTAGAAATGACTACAAGGATGTGTTTTTATTTTTTCTCTACAAGGCCAAATGTCGGTGCTACAGGTAAAAGAAGAAAATGGGGTTTTCGCGTTTTTTTTTTTTAATAACGAAGGTAATTTGTCACAGGTCTATTTTCTTTACGGATTTATAACAAACACAAAATTTAACAACTTTTTCAAATTTAAACCTATACTCTATCTCCAATAATAAGAGAGATCCCCATGGTGAGGGCCGAAAATGAATCAGCCTGTATGCCCAGTACAAAGGAGTGGACGGTTCAACGTAAATGTATGTGGTTGGTGCAGTTATAAGGAGGTAGGAGTTTGTTACAAAGTAGACGGGCGATTCAATGCTGACAACTATAGCCATATATTAGAAAATGTAATGCTACCGTCTGTTCGACAATTATATACGGAAAATTTTATTTACCAACATGATAATTGTCCTGTACATACGGGTAATGTTGTTAGAACACGGCTATATAACAATAACATTGAAACGTTACCGTGGCCCACTAACAGCCCAGATTTGAACCCCATTGCGAATCACCGTTGAGACTCTATAGAAGATGCTTGGAAAGAATTAGCGGCAGATGAAAATTACATGCAGCAATTAGCAAACACAATGTCCCATTGATTGAATTGAGTCATTGAAGTAAATGGTAGTATCACAAAATATTAATATTTTCTTGTGATGGTTTCATATTTATTTTTATTTGTATTTTATTTTTCGTGTTAAATATTAAGCAATTATGTAATGTAGTAAATTTTCTTTATACGCATACGTACATAAGATCATACCAAAAATTACTAAGCTTGATAGTTGTATAGAAGATGATGAAGATAATGAAGGCATTACTTAACCTTTTAAATATGGAAAAAATAAACCGTTTTCAGAGTGATAAAATAATGCTAGAATGAGCAATAAGACGTGTACGCCAATTTATTGCACAGAACTGTAAAATTACTCCTATTCTTACATATATTTTTATAAATTATGTTTACTTAGAATTGAATTAGAAATTAGTCACGCATTATCATTATTATTTACGTACACATTGTACAGATGGCATCTACTAAATAGTTGTTATAAATTAGAATACATAAAAAACATACATTTTCCATTCAACATATTTGTTATTCTTTCCTTTCAATATTCAATATTCTCCCGACTTTAAATTTATTGCGTAGACCTAACTTTGTCCGTAGCGTTACCACTTGAAATACATAAAAATAGTGCATATGATATACCCACACTTATCTTTCGTTGCGATACACACAAAGGGACACACTTTGAATCTAGTCGAAGTCTGAACTATATACGTAGTTCTAAGTCGATACGTTAAACAAAACAAATGAGATCATAAGAAAATCCCGAATCCGATACAAAAACCAATGTCGATACATTAATTCAAATATAGTTATTTTAATATACAAATATAAATATAAAAATATTAGTATTTTTTTGAGAATAGTGTAAGAAACAAGTGTAATGAATAAGTGAAATAAAATAATGGAAAAAATAAGCAAGCGTATTGTTATTTGTCATAAACGGCGGAACACTACACCAGTCTTTAACAATGTAGTGAGAATTTCTTGATCGACTGTCCCGCTCACAAAGAAAACAGCAATTCTTTGTATACCCTAGTTGTAAACCGAGTAGAATTATTTGCATTTGTACATTTTGTAATTAATTCTAATCTAGAAGAAAAGTAATATTTTCATACGTTTCTTTTAAGTTTATTGCGTGGCCAACAGGAACGGATCACGTTACCTATGTGAAGAAGGATAGCTTTCAAACTCAATTTCAAAGTATCGATAAAAAGACGCCATTCTTCGGGGTGGTGTTGGTGACCTAATGCCAACACATTATTGTAGTATGAAAGGCCCTCGTCGGTTGAAAAATACTGTAATAGTTCTTTTTGACGATTACCATACACAGAAATATTTAACAGTTTCCATCCTTGGAGTCTAGATCCTAGTATCTGCTCTAGTTTTTGAGAAATTTAACTTGACACTTGCTTCTTCTGATTCTGTAAAATAATCTTCACTCGAAAGCGCTTAAAAGACAATTCATAACAATATTACCAAAAGTGCGCTGAGATTAATGTTAGGGAATCAGTCAATGAAAGTTTGGATTTCAAACATTAGGTGAAGATGTATGTTACATCTCTTTCCATATTCATAATTATCACCTGATGTGAATGACTGTGAAAGCAGAATATTTGAACTGATTTAAGAGAAATTCAGAAACTATCGACTACGGGTTAGTAATCTCAAATGAATATACAGTTATCGAATGATAATTCAAATAAAAAAATTCTCTATTAAAGACAGTAATATTATAGTGTATCTACTGGAAAAATTACATTAACATTTATAAATTACTGTTTATACATAATTTGTCAAATTATGGAAATGTATTAGAATTCCTTCTTAGTCTAATTAGACAAAAATATTCTTAAAAGATCATGTTTAGTAAATAATATTTTTCGTCAAGTTAATGCAAATCCTCATATTGTTTGATTGTCAAATATTAGTTAGTTTCTTTTATTATTTTCTATTTATTCGCTAACCTAGTTCTCTCAGATTTAATTTCGTAATTCAAGAAAATATCCTGAAAGAGAAGCTTCCAATAAAGTAAATTGAAGAACTGATAACCGTATATTTTAAAAACTTCGACGAGAAATACTTTGTTGACATAATGCCTTTAGAGGCATGCTGCTGTTATTTCAAGCTCTAAGTTCAAGTTATCGACGTAGCCTAGACCTAATTTAAACCATTCCATTCATTAATAAACACTTGATTACGAAGGCACGCTAGATGGAACTATGTGTTGAAAATTTGCCTTTTAAATTTATCGGAGAAGTCACAGCCCATCAGTGTATACAAGACACATCTTTGATCTTTCTTAAGAGCATGCTTAGTCAAATAACGTGACTAGACTGCTGCTGGAAGTTTAATGAGGGAGACAACTTACAGCTTCTCATGAATTCTAAATTATTTATGGGAGCGACAGGTTTCTAAAAACAACAACACATTTTTCTATATTTTCAAGTAATTTGTATTCGTGTTTCATATCTGTTATTTTTGCATCTTTTTTAACAACTTAAGTCAAGAATACTAGAGGAAAAGTTAAAAAAATAATTATTAAAATCTATAATTATTAAAATACGATTATTTTCGTCTGTTAGTTTATTTATTTTTTGAAAATAATTAAAAAAAACTTTTCTAAACAAATAATTTAATAAGTAATGTTTAAAGTCACAATCTTTGAATATATTGTGTAGAATGAGTATAAATCAAGGGAATACAAAATATAAATTTTATATTTTGTATTCCCTTGACAAAGACATCATTGCCGAAACATGTAGGGTTGTTTTAAATATATATACTTTGAAGTAATGAACCAGACCTTTAATCGCCGACTTATTAAGTTTACCTTATATATATATATATATATATATATATATATATATATATATATATATATATATATATATACCCAGAAAGAGACACAAGCTGCTAGCAGCGGACAACACATATGTTCACACCTTGCTATCTGTTTTTGGAATACTAAGGCATGATTTATTATTATTCAATTGGAATGTATCTTTGAATAATTTTATCTATAGCAACTCAATTATCTGACATTTGTATACTGTCATTTATATTTTATATCCTTGATAAAGGCATCATTTCCGAAACATGTAGGGTTGTTTTAAATATATATACTTTGAAGTAAAGCCAGACCTTTAATCGCCAACTGATTGAATTTACCATATCATACCAAGGTCACGAAAATATTATATATATATAATTAATTGAAACGAAATAATCGACCGTGATATATTATAAAAAATTAATTTAAATTCGGGTAAGCGGTCAATTAAGAAAAAAAACTCCTTTATTAAATAACCCTATATTTCGCAACAGACTTTGTCGCTTCTTCTGGGGTAAAAAATGTAGAGTTGAAAAATAATAAAATTGACGTACAAAATATAAAAATGATTAGATATAATCATAATCTAATCATTTTATTATTTTTCAACTCTACATTTTTTACCCCAGAAGAAGCGACAAAGTCTGTTGCGAAATATAGGGTTATTTAATAAAGGAGCTTTTTTTTCTTAATTGACCGCTTACCCGAATTTAAATAATTATATATATATATATATATATATATATATATATATATATATATATATATATATCAGTAACTGTCATTCGAACGTGTCCAAAAACGATTCTTGAAGTACTTATCTTACAAATTGGATGGTGTATATCCACCTTGTAGTACTGGCTATGAGAGCTTGTTGAATAGATACGATTTCGCTTCCCTAAGTCCAAGAAGAGACGAAGCAAGCGGCAAGTTCCTGATTAAACTTGTTAACAGGTCATCTTGATTCATCCTCATTGCTTCGACAAATAAGATTTCTGGTGCCGAAGTATAACGTCAGATCAGAGATACGTTCTCTGTATTTACAGCGCGTACAAATATCCTTCACAAGGCATCGCTATTGCATATGTGCCACAATGCTAATAGGTTGTATACCGATCCGTTCTGGAAGAAATAGTTATATTTTTAATTTTTATTTTAATTTTGGTTTTATGCCTGTCTTAGTTTTTGTGTCTGTAATTTAATTATTATTCTTAATTTTTTCTTTATTTGGAGCTGTACTGTATTAATCATTAATTCTCGGTTTTATCTATTATATAATTTTTTACCCTGTAATTGGATATCTGTTGGGTGAAATAAAAATCGGCATTATATTGAGTAGTTATCGTACTTTTCTTCTGTAAATAGTTAGTAAAGATTACGGTGCTGCAATCCTTAAAATTGTCGCCACATTCTTATTGATCGTAAAAACTGGTTTCGTCTTCTTTAGAGCACGTTCTCCGGAGAAATCCATTGTTTCGATTGTATTTCCTTTTGTGGAGTATAAATTATGTATCCAAGTTTCTTTTACTGTGACATATCGAAGGAAGAATTCCCTTGGATTATGTTTGAAGATAGTCAAACATTCTCCTGATATTTGGATACGAGTACGCATTTGATAAGCATTAGGAACGCGCGCATAGTTTTTTCATATTTAAATGTTCATGCAAAATATTGCATATTGCGTTCGGTTTCATTAGCTATTTCGCGTCCTTTCAATCGACTCGCTACTTACAAAGACATGGTCATACAGTAAATGACGGCCCGGGACGTCTTGCTCACATGGACACTTTTAAAAGCGGAAAACCACTTACAAATTATTCTATGCGATGGAGCACATTCACGATAATATTTAAGTAACTTCCTCTGTTTTTTCAATTGTTTTTCCACGTAAAAGGTAATGTTTAATTAACACTCGGAATTCTTTTCTCTCCATACTTACACAAACAACGAAAACAGTTTTCTTTAAATGAGTATAAAACACAATTCATCTGTCAGATTTATTTGAAATTTTGACAGTCCGATACATGGCCGAAGTCTTTAAAAAATCACTCTTCCGTCAAACCGCCCCCGAAAATATTCATAAATAAACTAAATAAATAATTAAGAATATGCTTTTGTGACAATTTTGAACTTATGTAATGTGCGTTCAAATACTTGTACTTATACAAAGGTATTTTTAATAATATAAAATATTATTAAAAATCTGGTGTGAAGAACACAAATACAGGTTCACTATTAATATTTTTTGTGAACGTGTCCGAATATATCCTATCCCCAGAGACGTAGATACGTATTTCACCTTTCTACAGGCTCATCGGTACGCCCCTGCTGGAGAAAGGATATTCCCAGACACATTCACAAAAAAGGAACCACATCGCCCTATCACCGTAATTATCCAGACCGGGCGCAGAAGTAAATTCGGCGCTGCCTGTTGTCAGACAGCCGAAGTACCTCGCCCCGTCCACATAACCAATGTGAAGTAACGACGCCCTTCCAAAGGTGGCACAGCCAATCTCTCTAGAAAACTGCATTTTGTTTGTGTCTTCACTCATACTACGGCTAACCGCTTGTGTAATGTATCAGAATAATTTAAACATACATGAGTAGGTAAACCCCACCAATATTAATAGTGAACCTGTATTTGTGTTCTTCACACCAGATTTTTAATAATATTTTATATTATTAAAAATACCTTTGTATTCTACAAAACTGGTGGGGTTTACCTACTCATGTATGTTTCAATTATTCTGATACTTGTACTTTTACTATTTACATTTGCATCAGTTGTGAATTTGCCAGACTATTTATTCTGATATATACTTAGTTGGAACTTAATTTGCTTTGTAATTTAAAATTGATTTAAAATGATTTTACTATTCAACACAAATCATTCATGGTTGAAAATAGCACTATTTTCTTGAAGAATGCTTAGAGGAATTTAGAAATATCTTTCAAACTTCGTCTTTCATTTTGATAGTTTTCGGTACACAGTTAAATATTGCACTAAGGTTTTCAGAGCAACAGGGAGAGTGTTATACGAAAATATGGCAGTGGCCGGCCGAAAAAACGTACGAAAGAGTTAGTTGACGATGTAACGCAAATGATGAATGATACACCAGGAACATCCATAAGAGTATTATCTCAACGAGTGGGTGTATTAATTGGCACTTATCATACAATTTTGAAAAAATATTTACATTTACTTCCATATCGCATGACCTGTTATCAAGTAATCAAAGAAACTGGCTATTCTAGACGAACAAAATTTGTCAGTGGTTCTTAAATAATTTTGATAATGACCTTCTTGACAAAACTTTTTTTTCTGATGAATCATGGCTTTATCTGAATGGATATGTTAACTCACAAAATTTAATAATGTGGAATTCTGAGAAACCACATGACTTTTATGTTGAAACCTCACTTCATCCACAGAAAATTGGTGTATGGTGTGCGATTAGTCAAAGGAAAATCATTGGCCCTATTTTCTTTAACGGTACTTTAACAGGAGAAAGGTATCGATAAGAAATCATTATGCCATTTATTGAACAGCTTAATGAAGAAGAAATAAATCAGGGTCACCTTCAACAAGACGGAGCTGGAGCGCACACAGCTGGTGAAACAATTAATGTGATACAGCAAATTTATCAAAATCGGTTGATAAGTTTAAACACCGAACATGAATTTTCACCAAGATCTTGTGATCTTACCCCCTGTGATTTTTTGTGTGGCCTTCTTTAAAGAACTCAATTTAACGGGTACAGATACCTGATCTTGCAGACCTTCAAATCAGAATTGCTGAAAGAATTAACGAAATCGATTAGATTAGATTAGAAGAAGATGTGAGAAATATCTCGAACAAGGTGGTGGCCACTTTCAACAATTTTTATAAAATGTTACTTGTTTGTTGCAAATAAACGTATCTGTGTTCTGCATACTGGTACAAACTTAGTTTGTCGGATTGTAGTTATGAACGCATCATATAAGTCGACATTTACATGTAAGAATGTGATTTAATATTCATTAATTCTCACTTGCAGTAAGTTCCAAATGTTAACTATATATACAGAAAGTATAGAAATGAAAAAGCAGTATCCGTCTTCGAGGAATACCGTGCATTGAAAAGTTCCAACCAGAACGAAACGCCGTCTGTACGTTTCCTCCCGTTGATTGACTTGTTTTTTCAGTATTTCTTAATTCTTAATTAACCTAATTACCAGGAAGTTCGTTGTCGCGAAAGGGTGTGTTCTGCATACTGGTACAAACTTAGTTTGTCGGATTGTAGTTATGAACGCATCATATAAGTCGACATTTACATGTAAGAATGTGATTTAATATTCATTAATTCTCACTTGCAGTAAGTTCCAAATGTATCTCATTCAGTGAAAAATTTTAATTTTATTATTTTGATATTTGTTATGTCACTCAAATAGTTTATAACCAACAAAATTCGTATTAAGATCTTAAGTAAAAAGCTAAGACATACATATAATTTCCATCGAGGTAAATTTCGAGGTAAAATTTATTTGAACGGGCTTTACATTGCGATCATACAAAGCTGCACGGTTTTTCGTTACTAAGACAATTTCTTAATTTCTTCCATACATTATAACTGGCTATTGTCACTGGCGTTCCTTTTTTCAAATCATTTAAAAATAAATAATGCAATAATTATCTAGAAGATATATTTATTTAATAAAGTAACATCGGAATTTTAGAAACCTATCTACAGTTTATAGGCTTTATTTGCTGCGACTACACTTTCAAGTCTGCGTATCATAGACAAAATTAAAGAAGGCATTTACAAAATAATTACAAATTTTGTAAATTTTGTCATGCCTCTTGTATACATCCCCACAAATCTTCTGCATTTCTTGGCCGAAAATTTCGATTATTCATTTTTTTAACAAGCTATCCCCAAATGTTTTCAACTGGATTCAAATCCGGACTTTTTGAGACTCATGGTAAGAGCTCAATATCATTCTCAGCCATCCATCCTTGCACAACAAGTGCAGTGTACACACGACAATTATCATGTATGTTATAAAATAAGGCATAAGTTGTTATACTTCAACAATTAATAATTAGTAATCTCTTGAAAAATAAAAATGATTAGAACAAACTTAACGAACTAATGACGAACTAACATTTCGTTCTCTAATCTTCATGAATAGTTTTGGGAGTTAAACCTCCCGTTAATTCTGCAGCATGAACCTGGGCCATTTACACTTATCCATGCCCATACATTAACAGAAAACCGATCAATTTACATGACAGGTTGAATATAGTTTTCAGAAAATCCCTGATTTATTGGTTGATATTGTGATGACTCATTAAACGGTGCATCATACCTCTAGCGTCTTCTCGAGGCAGTTAGAACTCCCGAGAAGAATATTCCCATTCATATATAAGCCGTCGAGGAAGGGATGGAGAAATCATTCCATATCAAATCATCGCGGATTAAAGTTACATAAATATAAATACATAAATGTACTTATTGTTGTTAATAGTTAGTGTTATATTGTTATACGTTTTACTATTAATATAGTGTGTGTCTAAAGTTATCGATAGTTTTATTTATGAACCCGAAAAGACAAACTTGACAATATACTCGTAAGCTACCATTATTGCAAGAGTGAAAAGTCTTTTCGTCCGAAAAAACAAGATTCCCAATATTCATCGTTTTGATTTACATTAAATTTGCATATATTAACCGGGTCCGCTTGTTTTCATTAGTTAAAAAAGATTTTCTCGCTGGGGAACAATTTCTCAGTTCTGACGCTCTCATCCTACGGCGAGCAGTGATCGCAGAACTAGGAAAATATGATTCCTCTTTGAGTCTGACTGCCGTATCGAAAGTATTTCCCCGTAAATAATTTACAAGAGCCTCATCCTGTGCAGGAAGAGATACCTTCCCAACATTTTGTTTTGGGGGACGCTTCAGTCGCTGCCGTTCCACTTAAGATTTTTTAATTTTAAAACTGCAGCTCTTACTAACGTTTGAATCTTCAGCAACTTCCCGTAAAGACCATGCTTCTTGTAATTTAGCTATTGTTCCAGCTCTTTGTTCTAATTGTAATTGTCGATTCATCTTTAAAGTTAAATTTTTATAAAATCTAAAATGATCAGAGTGATATTTAAAAAAATTCGTAATTTTTTACTATACCTACGATTAAAAGGCAAAGTTCCAAAAAAAAAATTATCGTGCACCTTTGGATGATGGTAACCGTTCTTTAATATGGTATTCGTGTCCATATCAGTTACTGTAAGAGCTTATACAGTAATCCCTTAACATTCGCGAGGTTTACGTTCCAGAAAAACTTCGTTAATGTCGAATTCGCGAATGTTGAATTCATATTTCTGTGTAAATGGGGGAATTACGTTCGATAATGATCGATAAAGATACAAAACATATCGGATTTACTTTACGGTTTAATAATAATATGTATATATATATATATACATATATATATATGTATATATATATATATATATATATATATATATATATATATATTTCATTACCCAACGTTTTTAAACTTATATTTTAAATCTACATGTGTATGCAATTATAGTTTAGTTAAGGGTTGCTTGTTGAGGGCAAAAAATATCGAGTAATCTGGGATTGCGTCTGTAACTTTTGCCGATTGCGTTGGTAACTCTTCAAGTTCGGCGAATGCGGCCATCAGAGCCTCGATGTCTCGCTTAAACATCAAACTTCTAATATGGAACGAATCAAATTCAAGAGCTTTTACAACAAGTTGTGGTAAGATTAAAATTTCAACGAGAACTTCATGCCTGGGGTAAAAAACTCATGTTATAAAAAAAAAGATAAAGAAATGAAATGCTGCAGCGCTTGGCTGAGATTTCATCCTCCTCCTTCTCATCTTCACCTTCACCTTCTCCGAAGTCCTGTTGTTCGTCTTCCATAATCTCCAATAGCTCTTCTTCGGTTAGCTCGTTTCCGTGAGATTCTATTAGATCATGAATTTCATCTTGTCTGATATCGTCAAATCCATCACCCCCGATTTGATGGACAAGTTCCATGATCTCTTCTTCTTGATTTGTTATAGACGGAAGGTGATTCTCTTTAACAATCACTTCCGGCCAAAGAAACATGCATTGATAGAGCTTGTCTTCAATTCTCTCAGTGAGGCGTCGATAAATTTAAATTTTTCTGTAAATCACTGTTTCTGCTGAATTAACCTCAATCGAATCTACAATTTTCTTGAAACATCACCTGGTGTAATAGGTTTTAAAAGCTGCAATTATTCCCTGATCCAGGGGTTGAATTAAACACGTCGTATTTGGGGGTAAAATATCACATTAACATTAGGATGAGCTACTACCAGAGTAGAGGGATGTCCAAGTGCGTTATCGATTACTAAAAGCACTTTGAAGGCAAGGTTTTGAGACGCAAAATAGTTCTTTACTTCAGGGATAAAGCAAGCATTAAACTACTCCTGGAATAAATCACCTGTGACTCATGACTTTATTACCTCGCCAAAAAAACGGGTAAATGATTTTATTTTTTTCCTTCAATGCTCGCGAATTTAGGAACCGATATATCATCATCAGCTTTATCAGAATATTATCACACAAGAGAAGAGAAACTCGATCTTTTGCCATTGAAGCTTAGAGCTAACCGTTCTGTTTTGGAAAGGAAAGTCCTACTCGACATTCTCTTACAGAACAATCTCGTCTCATCCGCATTAAACACCTTGGAACAAAATTGCTTACACCTACAGTAAGCAGTAGCAGTAAGCAGTAAGCGGTTTTTTTACCGGGTAGGTTTGTCATTTACTTAACACATTACATATTGCTATGTTTTTTTCCCTAAATATATTTAAAATTTATTAAAAAGGTATGTACATTATTTTTGAACTTAAGTGTATATTTTTGAAATATTTATGTGTAAGAAAAACTGTATTTTTGAAGGACGGTTTTTTGTGCAAGCCATAGCGGGTGATGTGGACGGAGAGACTACGTTAAACCTTTAGACAAGAACGTTCTTTTTATTTGAAAAATATATAGATTTATATATTTAATTAAATTCGGGTTTTGATTGTGTTAATTAGTTGTTGGTGGTTTATATTCAATTCCCGTATATTCTATGTTTGTGTTCTCGTAATTTTGATTATATTTTGATTAGACAACGTTTTCTTGTCTACGTGTCTCATATAATTTTTTTATGTAAGTAAAAATATATATATTTTTAAAAGATATCTTATTAATTCAATAGATTTGAATTTTGTGTTTCTATTGTATTAATATTGTTATTTAGAGATTTAGTCTTAATTAGTTGAGATAAATGACAAGGAATATTTTTAAACTTTCTACGTAAAAAAACATAACTGTAAAAATTTTATACGTTGAGAAGTTCAAAGTTATTTTTCATGTGTTTGAGTTTTGCACATTCGTTAGATTTTTGATCGTGTTTTCATGTTTGTTTATTATACAGTGTGGTTCTCTGGGGAGAAATTAAAAATAAACTTTGTTATTTAATTAAGTTGATCGGTAGTCATTAGAGGATGTTTGGATTCGATTAGCTGTCACATTAAGTGAATTCTTTTACCTCTGGTTGTAAATTTATATTACACAGTCTTTATACTTTATAAAGATCTATTTTTTTTCTTTTTTTGATTTTTTGTATTAAATATTCATTTAAATTTTATATTGTGCTTATTATTTTTTCCTTTCATCGTGCATTTTTAATTAGTAACTTAAAGAAATATAATTATAACATTTATCAAGAAACTTTGATTGGCGCCTAAATAACTTTTTTATTTCCACGTTTTTCCGATTGGAACCCTGAGAAGAAAGAAGTCCCATTTTTTGGAAATTAACCGACCGTGTATCCTAGTTGTGTAGATTAGTTGTGGATGGTGGTGTAGTAAATATAAAAACCACAATTCAATGCAATATGTATTAAAATATAACGTACCTATTTTTTACAAATTTATTATGTTTATTACATATTTGATTTTTACATTTTTTACCGTTTGTTCGCGAATAATAAAATCCAAAGGTCGCGAATGTGGAATTCGTCCGCATTTTAATTATCGCGAATGAGCAAAACTCGTGGATGTCAAAATCGTGAATGTTGAGGGATTACTATATTCCAAATTTCTTGCAATTTAACAATCAATTAAATAACTATACAGATTAGTTACAGCTTTAGTTTGTTTGATTAAATTTATGTTTTACTATTTTAGCTATATTTTAATCAAAGTTGCTGTATTACTAATTTGGAATTTTTACATTCTAATTCTGCATTTATGTTATTCTCTGAGGATAAAAACATCTAAGAGTAGGCTACGAACAGTTAGAAGCTACTAATACCTTATAATTTTATTTCCGTAACCTGATTTTCCTAAATAATAAAGTGGCATAAAATCCCAAACTATATACAGGTTGGCCCAAAATGACCGAAGGGGTTTTAATTCCTTATAACTTTTTTATTATAATTTTTTTTTTGTTTTCAGTATTTTGTAAAGAAGACTTGGGGAATTTAAAATGGAACAGTACACAATTGAACAACGTGCCAAAATCGTTGACCTTTATTTCTCAAATCAACGATCCATTGCGAGATATAATTTTTTTAAAAATATTCTCCATTAATATACTGTATTTAAAATAAAAAAAATTTAATAATTATGTCTTAAATAAGAAGTTATAATGAACTCAAACCCCTTCGGTCATTGCGAGATATAATTTTTCATAATTAAATTAAAAATGTTCTCCATTAATATACTGTATTTAAAATTTAAAAAAATTAATAATTATGTCTTAAATAAGAAGTTATAATGAACTCAAACCCCTTCGATCATTTTGGGCCACCCTGTATAATAAACTAAACTATATATAATAGTAAATTTAATTAGTCGGCGATTTAAGGTCTGTTTTACTTTAATACGTATATATTTAAAATAAATGTAAGATTATTTTAAATATATGTATATACATATATACCGGGTGGTCCATTTATCGTGGCCCCCCAGAAATTTGGAAGCAGTCAGTTTTATGAAAAAAAGTTTCAAGTAAAAGTTTTACTACAAGAAGTGTCCTATCTGATGGTTAAGCAGTCGTACACCAAGGAGAACATATGAAGATCATACGAAGGTCAATTTTTTTTTAAATAGAACATGGCATTTTTTTTTCCAAATTTTGAAAAAGGATGTAATTGCGAGTAGAAAAGTACTAAAACTCATGTGGCCTAAAATTAAGATTCAGCGAAATATACAAGAAAAACAAAAAAAAATGATTAAAATTTATTAAAAGAATAACATAAATAGACACAAAATATCCGATCGCCCCCGGGGTACACTAATTTAATTTAATCGGGACAATTGTTTCGGAAACTTCGGACTCATTAAAGTAAATGTTCAAAGTGTTGACCTTCAACCTCGATACACTTTAGAATTCTTCGACTATACGAATCATGGACGTTTATTAGCACGTCTTCCGTAATTTCTGAGCATGCATTTATTATCCTTTGCTGAATATCTTCCGGTTGGGGCAGTACGGTACACTTTCTCTTTCATTGAACCCCACAGAAAATAATCGAGAGGGGTCAAATCTGGAGAACGAGCAGGCCAAGATGTAGGTCCGCCGCGTCCTATCCAGTGATCGCTGTAATCTCTGTTCAATATTTCTCGAGCCGCGTGTGAATAATGAGCTGGACACCCATCATGTTGGTACCACATTGTGGCTCGCCGCTCTAAGGGTACATCTTCAAGTAGTGTCGGTAACACATTGTGTAGAAAGTCGCTATACTTATTACCATCTAAATTGCCAGTAATAAAGAAAGGTCCAATTATTTTCATTCCAATTATCCCACACCAGACGTTGACATTCCATGGATGTTGCCGGTCTACTTGTCGTAACCATTTTGGATTTTCCGTTGCCCAATAATGCATATTATGCCTATTTATCTGCCCATGATTCGTAAAAGTGGATTCGTCGGAAAATAGCACATTGAGAAAAAAGTTATTGTTATCGCGAATTTTTTGCTGAGCCCATTCACAAAATTGTACACGATGTTCAAAATCAGTTCCGTGAAGGTCGATATGTGGTATGGGTGAAATTTTTTGTGTTTCAATATTCGACCAATACTAGTTCGTGAGATTCCAGACTGGCCGGCAATTTCTCTAGTACTGACGTGTGGATAATAAGCCACTGCCGCTAGAACAGCAATTTGCGCGTTTTCATCGGTAACACTCTTTTTTCGAATTTTTTTCTTCTTCACAATACTTCCTGTGGTAGAGAACTGTTGTACAACACGACGAAAGGTCGTACGACTCGGCTGGTGTCTATCAGGGTATCTTACAGCATACAAACGACACGCTGCGCGAATATTTCTTCCCGCTTCACCATAAATGAAAATCATATCAATTTTTGCACGTGTTGCTGGATCCATTCTTCATATTCAAACACTGGTAGTTTTATCACAACGATACAAGTAACATTAAATCAGTTACCTAGCTTGTGAGGTATTTATGCAGCTTCAAGGGATTACGAATAGAAAGTTAATTGGCTTTTGCGATGGTATTCCCGGATTAAGGGGCAACAAATAACCCATTATTACAACAAGCAACTAATTCATACGACCTATTAATATCCAATTATAAAGAACAAACTTATACGTAGGTAATTACTTTCTAATTACCTACAACCGCTATTTCAAATATGACTTATCTGTTATGTAAATCTGTTATTAATTATTTTGTAATACGTCCACATTATTGCTTTGAAAATACTATGTTTTTCATGTATTGTTTCCAATTTATATTTTGTTTTTCTTGAATATTTCGCAGAATCTTAATTTTAGACCACATGAGTTTTGGTACTTTTCTACTCGCAATTACATCCATTTTCAGAATTTGTAAAAAATAATGCCATGTTCTATTTTTTAAAAAAAACTTGACCTTCGTATGACCTTCATACGTTCTCCTTGGTGTACGACTGCTTAACCATCAGATAGGACACTTCTTGTAGTAAAACTTTTACTTGAAACTTTTTTTCATAAAACTGACTGCCAAATTTTTGGGGGGGGCACGATAAATGGACCCTCCGGTATATATATATATATATATATATATATATATATATATATATATATATATATATTAAAGTAAAACAGATCTTAAATCGCCGACTAATTAAATCTACTATAATATACAAAGGTCAAGAAATAATTATCTATATATATATATATTGACAGACCGCTTACCCGAATTTAAATTAATTTTTTATAATATATCACGGTCGATAATTTCGTTTCAATTAATTATATGATGGGTTTCTATCAAGATATTATTTTTTATATATATATAGAAATAATTAGTAATATCTTATTTGTAATAAAATAGAGAATCAAAGTGAAAAATATTATAAAATATAAAAATATATCTATATACAAATTATACTTAAATTATAAGAAACACAATGTTAAGCTAACGAATAATAAATAGTTACAACATTCATCTTATTAAATGTTCGAGCCAAGCAATATCCCAGATTGTTGTTAAAATTGTTGTCGCATTACTCTTAACATCGCAGGAGTGATATTTTGAATAGCTTCAAGAATTTTTAATCTGAGGCCATACAGTTGTCAGGTCTTAGATGCCGATGGGTATAAATTGTTTGCTTTATATGGCCCCAAAGAAAAAATCATTCGGGGACAAATCGGGAGATCTTGGTGGCCATTTCATGTCCCCGTTGGTGCTAATAATGCGACGAGGAAATATTTGATTTAAATATTCACGAGCTGCATTATGAGCAGGACATTCCTCGTGCTGATACCAGATATGAGCCATATCAATATTCTGTATGCCTTGTACTGCTGGTATCACTTCATTCTCAAGCAGTTCCAAATACTTTCGGCCATTCAGATTCCCGTTAATAAAAAATGGTCCTATAACAGTGTCCCCCAGAATACTAGTCCAAACGTTAAGTTTTTGGGGATACTGAGATCTTAAACTTATTCTTCGGTGCTTGTTTTCTTGGGACCAGTATCTCACTACTGAAGGATTAAGGCGACCATGTAACGGGAAAGTCGATTCGTCACTAAACAGAATATTTCGAAGAAATTCGTAATTGTTGTTTACTCTATCCATCACATCTTCACAAAATTCCATTCGACGACCATGGTCAGCCGAGAAAACCTCTTGTGTCGTTTTAACTTTGAAGTATTCTATGCACTTCTGATTTTTCGGTATTAATTTCTTGTTTTTTTGAAAGGTCTGTATTTTCTGTTATTATATTGCGAACCATAACTTCCAGCATTTCAGCTTCTTCAGTTTGAGGCCTCCTTTCCTTTGAGCACTTACATGGTGGATTTACAGAGCCAGTTTCATTAAAGGAATGTATAACATGGAAGACCGAACTGGTGTTTGCTGTCACATCGTATGCCAAAAGAAACAAATTATTTGCGATTTCATTCATCGACTGACCTCCATAAAACCATTTAACAATTTGAGTTTTCTGTTCCGTTGTTAACATTTTGAAAGGAAAAATTAACTACACTTAATTGTATCAGAGTGTATCAAATTTGAAGCTATCTAACAGTAAGTCAATTGACATGGATTTTACAATAACAACCATGGCAACCTATTATAATAATCGAGTGTAAATCACAGTGCCTACAAACACATTACATTACTCATATTCTCAGCTATGCAAAAAACGAGCATGGTAGCTAAGCGCCATGTAATGTATCAATAGCCCGTATTCAAAATTTCAGGGGACAACGTATATATCAACGTTGATAAAATTCTTGGAGTTTCGGCTTTCTTTTAAGTAAATAAATTATTGTGTTTACGTTTCGACAACTATTTTATTCTGCATAGGAATCGTCTCTTTATCAGAACATCCTTTCGTTTATATATAATTAAATTTTATTTTCGTTGTTAGTGTGATTAAAAATTACGGTTACATTAATTATTAAAATTAAATTAAAATTGTTATTAAAATATTTAAAATACGTGTTACATCTGTACTGTTAAAATTTTTTAAATGAACATTACTACTTTGAAAGAAGAAGTAGTTCTTCTATTGATTCTTTGGATTTGACGCCCAGAAACTTGAACACATTGCTACTGTCAATAGATAATCAATAAAACAAGTATGTATACTGTATAAACTGAGGTAAAACTAACTAAATTTCAACTTAATTAACAGCAATTATATTCAAATTTAGAAGGTGGCTTAGTGTATTAATATCTACCGAAAAAGCGCAAGCTTTTAAACAAGAAAATACGTAAATCTGAAATTAAATATAGGCATCGATATGGAAAAAATGTTTGTACATAAAAAATGGAAAAAGCGACGTAAACAGAAATGAGGAAAATCAAACATATAAATATCTCTGGTAATAAGAGATAGGAGAGCAAAGACCTGAAATAAAAGGATCGTGGAATAATAATAAAATTTTCTGTAAAAGCATATCTTCAGAAGTTTAAATTAATTTACTTCTGACACACACAACATGCTCTTTGTTATTGACGGACGACTTTTTTATTAATTTTCTTATTTTATTTACTTTTTTCATTCGTGACTTTGCCCTTTAATAAATTGTTCTCCATTCAAGATCTTCTCAAATTACATTGATCGAAAAGCTTTTACAAACGAAATTTATAAATTGGAAATCGGAATTCAGGGGTTAAGATAAAAAATGTATTTAGATCAATGCACCCACTTCAGTCTTTTGACCTTACGTTAGCAATAATATATAATCAATTTCTAAAATAATATATATTATTAGGAAATTAAGAATTATATTATTTCAGTGACAGACAGAATTTTAATCGTTCGAAGTATCGTGATTTGAATATGAACACTGTATAAACCACGCCCGTGACAATGTTAATAATGAAAAAGTTAGCATATCCTGATTTGAATCATTGCCAAAAAGATATAGGACAATTATCGATTGAATTTAAAAAGTCTGCAGATATGCAGTTTTAACTAACCTATTTTTTAAACTAAATATTGCTTGCTTAGATAATTTTCCTTTCAATAAACTATTCTTATCCTTCCATGTTAATTACAATAAACCTTTTAAAAGAATCTAATCGCACAAATTACGTTAGCAATAATTCGAAGTGGACGTATTCTTAAATAAAGATGGACAGAGATAAATGACATATATTTTCATATCCATACATTTTATTTCTAACATGTTTTTGATGGCATGCTTTTTAATAGATACATTAAGCGTAAGTGCTTAATAAAACATGCAGAAAATTTCGACAATGCAACAACATAATTTACATACGTCAAATTTGAATAACATAAAAGGAAATCTTTCAAATACGTATACAGTGTGGTCGCCATCGATAGCGCGATGCATGTATTAGTAACTACTGGTCGACTATAATGGGCGTGCCAACTTGAATTGCCACCCCGACAGCGGGCGTATTATAAGTTATACGTATAAATGTATTCGTAGGCAAATCAAGTGAAAAGCAGTGTAGGAGGTATTGTGTTCCCGATAGAAGTAAATATTTGCAGTTGTTTGAAGCATCAGATAATCACTGATAACATCTCAGTGAAGTAACTCATCACAGCTTCATAAACAACAACAAAAAAAACATACATAAACAGAACTACTAGACTTTAACATAAAAAAACTTCTTAACGAAAATAATATTTAGTATTATAGTAGTATTACACTCTAAAAACTTAACAATAATAAAATACTTAAAAATAAAATATTTACTTCTTAAAACAGAATTGTAATTCAACATTGCAATAAACCTGCAATTAGCTAAAAGAAAATGTTATTCTTAAGCAATAAATAAATTCTAAATAAATTAATTAGTTAAGTGTTCAAATAAACCTCCTTCTTGACACGAACAGTAACCCAACCGATTATAAAAATTCCGACGCACATTTGTTAACATATCTGCTGTGACAGTATTAGTGACTTCGGTAATTCTCGCGCGAAGTTCCTCTAGATTTGATGGACGTTCATCACCGTATCCGTAGATCGAATTATGTAAAAAGGGCCATAAAAAAAAATCGTTAGGGGCTAGATCAGGAGATCGCGCTGCCCATTTAATAGGACCCGAGTTACCGATCCATCTGTTTCCAAAAACAACGTTTAAAAAGTTTGTTACATAACGGGTATTGTGCGCTGGGCAACCATCTTGCTGGAACCAAACTTCATTAATATTGAACCGCTCCCGTACTGCGGGGATAATACTATTTTCAAGTAACTGTAGATATCTATTTCCGTTTAAATTACCGTCAATAAAAATAGGCCCAATTATATGATCCCAATTATACCTGCCCATAGGTTTAGCTTCTCTGGATACTGCGTTCTCGTTGGTATATTCAAATGTAGATTTTTACGCGACCAGTAACGACAAACTGCGCGGTTATGATGTCCGTGTAGCCGAAATGTTTTTTCATCTGTGAACAATACGATATTAAGAAAGAATTCATTTTCGTGATATTTATTTATCATTCTTTCGCAAAATTGCATACGGCGATAATAATCATCGGGAAAAAGTACTTGTGAACTTGTAAATTTGTATGAACGATATTTATTAGTACGTAAAATCTTTTGAGCCGTTGTTTTACAGATACCTAATTCGCGGGCAATTTGTCGAGACGACATAGTGGGATTTACTTCGACTAAAGCACATACTCGAATTTCTATATCACTTATATTCTTATCCGGAACAACTTTATTTTTATTATTAGTTACTATAGAAAATGTAGTTTCGAACCGATTAACTGTCCTACGAATGGTGCTTGCATTGGGAATTTGACTTTCAGGGTAATTAGCTGCAAATAAAGCTCGAGTTACTTCCGCGGAATTACCACCGTAAAATTGCTTAATCATAAAGAGTTTTTGCTCCGGTGTATAATACTCCATTTTTTAAATGACCGTTACGTACACCAACAACGCGGTTTATTAAATATTGTGAGCGAGTAGTTCCCCTGACGATATAATATACATATAATATATAATATAAACATTGCAACTAACACCCATATGCGGGAGCGACAGCTAATGCGCTTGCGCGACTTCACCGTCTAAATGTGAATTTATTGGACAAATACGACTGCATCATAGGGATATGCGAAATACTAGGCTCTCTTGTAATCCATTGGAACATTGCGTCTACTTCTTTACCGTTCTAACACACGGACACCTCTGTGTGTTTTGCTTACACTACAGGTTTCGCTATAGTGCAGACGCACGCGGCCACATGGTATACATTGTTTAACGAAATTCAGTATATGAACTGATGCTTTGATATCAACAATTGATTTTTTACTGGAAAATATTATTTCAATCTTCAGCAGACCTATTATGAATTATTATTGGAATAAAATAAACCGCAGCTATTTAATTAAATTATATATATATATGTAAATTTAAAAGAAATTATCGACCGTACTATATTGGATAAAATAAATAAAAAACGGGCAAGTGGTCTGTCAATTAAAAACTCATAACGGACAATAAAATTGATAATTTTATTGTCCGTGTACGTCACTTTTATTATTTTTTTGAAATCTACATTTTTATCTCCTGAAGAAGCTACAAAGTTGTTGCGAAATATAGAGATAATTAATAAATGGGTTTTTAATTGACAGACCGTTTGCCCGCTTTTAATTTATTTTATCCTATATTTGTGAACATAGATTCATCTGTCCAGAGGACTGTTCTGCAGAAATTAAAATGAAGCCGTGACTGTCTTAACATCCAGGTAGAATAAACTATACAAGCATAGTGGTCTGCCTCAAGCATGTCCCCTGCGATAGTGATATGGATATAAGCCCTCACGTTTTACAATTCGCCAAACTGTCGTTCGTGGCAGTCCTAGTTGTTTAGCGATTCGAAGTACACTGAGAGTTGGATCCCTTGTAACAATAGCTGCTGCTTCTTTCTCTAAGTCTGCTGACAAATTTACTCCTCGGTCGAAAAGATTAATCACGCAGTCCGCATACCCGAAATTGTCTGTGTACTTCTAGAAACGTTCTGTAATGAGGAATGCGCCTATCGGAAAACCGATTCCGGTATTCAATAACTGCTTGACGTGCAATGTCGTTACAGTAGCCATACACAAAATACATGTCCACATACTCTTGAGAAGAAAATCGGTAAGGCATTTTTAATAAAGAAAACGTGTCCACTCACTAATAAGCTGTTATATGAACTAAAACCTAATGTAATCCTTTATTAAAAAATGCAACCTTAACAGTTATCTGAACATTTGTTTATTGTATGATATTCATGGTTCAGCACTTACGAAATAAGTAAGGACCTTCTTTATTATAAATCAATTTTTCCAGTACTCTTTTTTGTAGATTTCCAAGAAATTACTGTATGTACTACGACACGTGTTAATTTATTTTAGGATAACATTTTATTATGCGACGTTAACAATCACAGGCCTTTTATTGAATCGTATAACTTTTTTTAAATAAAATCAATTTGTATTGACTTTAGGATCACATTCATAGATCTGTAACTTTGAAACAAATAAAAATGAATATACAAGTTTTGCGTTTTTGTTACTTGAAATGAAGTCTACGTTACACTCCTAAAATTTGAGCATAACGATACGAGACACTTGTATATATATATATATATATATATATATATATATATATATATATATATATATATATATGCATATACAGCGTGTTCGCGCAAAAACGTCCCAGCTCCTAGCACACTTATTTGGAGTCAGATTGTAAGAAGCGATACGTCAAATTAAAAGGCTTAAAAAGTACTACAACCTGAAGCTTAAATCTAATTTTCACCTGTTTATCCTTTCCAAGGGCAAATGTAATTTTTTTTGTTCAAGTTCAAATTGCAACATTTTTTTTTTTTTTGGATAATTTAATAGAGATTTTTTTTTTCCGAATTCAGTGATGTACGACAATCGATATTTCTGATTTACTTTAGAGTAATAAAAAAAATATTAACTAAGATTGACACAGCCGTGGTTTTTGGAAACAGTGTTTCAGTACGGAAACAACAATCTTTTCAATAACTAAATCTAAACAACAGAACGTTTAATAACTGAACAACTAAATAAAGACATGACAAATTAACGAAAATGTTCAAATTGGGCACCGTTTCTTTCAAGACATTCTCGATATCTAGATTCCACACTTTGTGTAGCGTTAATTAGATTTCTGCTGGTGTTTCCCGACAAACGTTGGCTATTCTGTCTCTCAAAATTTCGGCCACTTCTGGGCGAGTAACATAAACAGTGTCTTGAATGAATCCCCAAAAGAAGAAATCCAATGGTGTTATGTCAAAAGGCCGTGCGGGCCATGGTACAGGTCCGTAAGTTCCTATATTTATCTTCAAATTCTGTATTTAAATAATCTCTAATCATAAGAGCGTTATGTGGTGTAGCTCCATCTTGTTGAAAGAATACTTCATTCCTTTCAATTAATGGCAAGTTATCTAATATTTCTTGTAAATCTTCAGTCAAAATTTGAAGATATTTTTCTTGGTTGATATTTCAGTCAATGAAAATTGGTCTTATTATCCTGCCGCCTAGTATCCCACACCAAACGTTCACAGAAAATCTTATTTGAGGATTTTGTTCGATGACGATATGTGCGTTTTCTACACTCCAGTACCTGCGATTAAAACGATTAAAATATCTTTTGTTTGTAAATTTTCATTCGTCAGTCCACAAGATTTTTGTGTAAAACAACTAATCTCGCCTTAATTCGTTTAAAAAGAACTTACAAAAATTTATCCGACGCTGTGGATCGTTTTCTTGGATTGTGTGAATTTTTCGCGATACGAATGGCTTGCATTTATTCTTCTTTAAAATGGGATATACACTTCCGATTGAGACATTCAAACGCTTAGAAATTTGTTTTACTAACGTCCAATGATTTTCTTCAAGGCTCAGTAAAACATTCATTTCAAGATTTTCGTCTTTATATGTATGATTTTGGCTTTTTGTTTTTTTGAAACTTCCAAATTGACGTAAGTTGGATTCCAAACGAGCAAACTTGCGACGACTTGATACGTTCTTGATACTGACGCAACATTTGTCCAGTGTTTCTATTACTCTCAAAATAAACTTACAGCTTAAAGTTCACTATTATTCATTTTTGTTGCAAAAAATAGTTAAACAAACTAAAACTGACGTATACAATTTTTGACACTTAGTTTTCATAGCCAGCGCTATATCTCACTAGTTTTTCAAAGCATATTGCGAAGTATTATTTAAAAATCACGGCTGTGTCAATCTTAGCTATTATTTTTTTTATTACCCTAAAGTAAATCCGAAATATCGATTGTGATACATCACTGAATTCAGAAAAAAAATCTCTATAAAATTATCAAAAAAAAGGTTACAATTTGAAGAAAAAGTTAACATTTGTTCTTGGAAAGGATAAACAGGTAAAAATTAGATTCAAGCTTCAGTTTGTAGTACTTTTTAAGCCTTTTGATTTGCCGTATCGCTGCTTACAATCCGACTCCAAATAAGAGTGTTAGGAGCTAGGGCATTTTTGCGTGAACACCTGTATATAATATACAAACACTCTTTCCAGTTAAATTTAAATTCATTATCATACATATTGCACTGATACTCATTTCTTGCAAGTAAATACGAAGTGTTAATCTAAAACCAGCATTTCATAAACTATGTAATTGAAAGTGATATAAGAGACACGAGAAGAAAGGAACTTCATAAATCTGAGTTAAAGAAAGTTGGAATGTAATAATGGATTGAAAATAGGGAGTTGGGAACGAAACACGCTGTTTAATGACATAAGTTTTTCTCAACGGTTATTTTGGTATCTAATTACTTTACGTCATGAATACTAAGCATTTAGAAGGAATAATTTATGAATGTCGAAACGAAAAATATAAGTTTATTAATGTTCCAGCGTATAACAGTTATTCGAGTTCGTTGAGGAATGTTGATTGGTCTACGCCGCGATGAGCTAGAAAGCTTATTCGTTTTTAGTAAAGCTCTCAGTACCTGAAAAGTTACGTATTAATGTAAAAAGAATAGCAATTTTATTATTCTGCAAATTCCATTGAAGATAAAGGCACTAGAGCTTTGTATTTATGCAATTCTGTATGAATGCAATAACAAGAGTTAAGGTAAAAACAAATCCACAACGGATTCAAATTTGTAAACCAGTGAAATGCCTATATATAACGGTTAAAATCTTCACTTTTTAATACGTAATTGTAAAACGACAATTGTTTCGCCAACACAAAGCCTTCATCAGGTACTTACAGCTAAAGAGCACGTTGCGAACTAAATTAAAAATATAAAATGAACGAGGTTAGTATTATTTTACAAAGTTTTTTAAAAAAATTTAAGAATTTACACAAATATTGTGGTAGTGAGAAAATGTGGCTCATCTGCGGGTTTAATGACAAGATAACAGAACGGAAGTAATGCATATAAACTTTGACAATAGTTACATCAGAATACAGTTTATATAATTAACACACACATGAAATCAAACGTTTCAAAAGTAAAGTAGTATAAAGTTTTAGATAATATTAGAGATTAAAATCTGCTTCGATTCGAATCATTTTCTTTGTTTGTTGGAAAGAGGATACTTAAGGGTAGATAACTTTCTGAAATCGGTTCAGCTTTTTTAAAGTGTATTATATATGTAAACAATAGTTAATGTTTTTACTATAAAAAATATTTTCTACAAATTACAACAGAAAACTATAAATTCCAGACTAAATAAAATAAACAAAAAAATTATTCCAAACATATACAAATTTTAAAATAAAAATCGAAATTCCAAAATAAATAAAATGAACATCAATATTAATAACATATTTATATCTCTTTCATTCTATGTAAGTTATGTACTGTCAGATATAATTTCAACATAATCGTAATTATAATACTTAATAATATGCCTTTTTAATTATTTGCTATTTGATTTCCCCAATAAATATTTTATTTTGTTCTAATTCTTTCATAAAACTTATTTTTTAGATGGTATTAAAATAACTTCTTTACATATTCAATGTTTAAAATGTGTTTCGTATGTTACATTATTTCTCAGGTGTAATATATGTTGTCTATCTAAATGGTATTGATTTGATTATTATTTTTGTCATTATTTGTTATAATTTATTTAAGCATTGTCCCTGTCATATTCCTGTTGTCATCTTCATTTAATATTCAGAATTCCGATTTTCTGTCGCAAATTTAAAAAAAAAATATTTTTTGTCGACGCCTTCTAGGTAGTCCAAACATATTACTCCGGCATAAAGACATTTTACTACCCATGCCTCTAGTATTGTGGAAATTAGTATATATTATTTGAATAGTTGGGATGTTGGTATAAATTATGTTAATTTTAGTATTAGTGGATAAGAAAATTATTTGTAAATGATTTAAAATAATGGAAGGTTTTCGTCAAAGTTCACAATATTTAAGTCTTTTAAATTTTTAAATTTGGAAATTGTTTTAAGTTTATCTTGATAATTAGTTAAATTATTATAATCTGCTCTATTCATTATGTACATGTTCAAGTTTTAATTGTTGTAATTATTATTCTTACCTTCCTCCCAATAATTAGAAATTTTGTTACAATATTCTTCATTTAGTGTTAAAAAATGAGTATAAGCTTTGTCATAAAAATAGTTATTTATGCGGTGGCATTTTATCGAAGTGGATCTCAGCGGATTGTCATAATTTTTGTTGTGGGTATTATTAATTAGTTTTTGTTCGCCATAAATTTGGTAGATGTTATTAGTTATTAGTTCTTGATGTGTAATTTTTGAAAGTGTGGGATTTAATTTACTGGTTTTATCGATATTAGTTGTAGAGGTCTTTCCATGTATTTCCTTGCTCATGTGAATGTTTTGTATATCCGTTTTTAAATAAACTTTTTGAATTTGTAGCTTAGTTTGTGCGTTTTGTACAGTGTGAACAGTGTGAATGCTTTGAATATCTGCTTTTATATTTGTTTGTTGGTTATTTATCTGTGATTGTATGTTAATATTAGTGTTTTCTAACTGTTTTTGTGCATATCCTCCATCTTTCGTAATATTAATTCGAATATGTCTCTTCTATCAATATATCTTCCTAGGCTACTTGGCCATCTTGTTCCACCTGTATCCATGCTTAAGTATATGTTATAATCTAATATTGATTGTTATAATTTGTTATCTTACCACCTTTATTCCCTAAATATTCTATATCTAAGAAAAATTAATTTTTATACACAAATATCAATATATTTTCAAAGATAATTCCTTTTCAATATTAATTAACAGTTTTTTTTTTTAAGAACCTTTATTTGCCAAACGTTGCGGGCTCCAAAATATACTATTATAATATATATATATATATATATGTATAAATTGAAAAGAAATGATCGACCGTGATATATTATCAAAAATTTATTTAAATTCGGGTAAGCGGTCAATTAAAAAACTCCTTTATTAAATTACCCTATATTTCGCAACACTTTGTCGCTTCTTCTGGGGTAACTACAAGATTAATGAGAAAAATAACAAAAAATGAATAAGAGTATAAAACAGTAGTAAAAATACTTACAAAATGTAGAGTTAAAAAATAATAAAATTGACGTACAAAATATAAAAATGATTAGATATAAAAAATAAAGTAACTATAGAAACAAGCCTTAAGAACTTTTAAAAAACATATATATGAAAAGTTAAAACATGAAAAATAAAAAAAATATAATGCAATATAAATTAAAACAGCATATGGACCAAATAACAAAACGATTTAAGATCGTCAACTAACAGTCAAACCCAGTATATTAAAATAAATTATACTAAGACCATTAGTATCAGATCTATAATTTATGTTATTTGTCTCCCTGTTGATGTGGACCATTTCTAAAAAGGTTCTTTTTTTATGGTTATTTTCAACGTCTAAGATTTTAACGTCAACAAAATTGAAAGTATGGTCATTAATCTTGTAGTTACCCCAGAAGAAGCGACAAAGTGTTGCGAAATATAGGGTAATTTAATAAAGGAGTTTTTTAATTGACCGCTTACCCGAATTTAAATAAATTTTTGATTATATATGTATATATATATATATATATATAGTAAACCTAATCAGTAGGCGATTAAAGGTCAGTATATTACTTCAAAATATATGTATTTAAAAAACTCTACATGTTTCGGCTATATACGCCTTTTTCAAGAGAATACAAAATATGAATGACAGGATATAAATGTCAAGTTGACATTTATATCCTGTCATTCATATTTTGTATTCTCTTGAAAAAGGCGTATATAGCCGAAACATGTAGAGTTTTTTAAATACATATATTTTGAAGTAATATACTGACCTTTAATCGCCTACTGATTAGGTTTACCATATCATACCAAGGTCACGAAGTTATTATATATATATATATATATATATATATATATATATATATATACATCGCCTACTGATTAGGTTTACTATATATATATATATACACACTGTGTCCATAAAGTATGGACACAAGCCCGTAGTAACGTTATTGTACATTATTTGACAAAATGCAAAGATATGTCGATTATTGTTTTTTATTAGCTATATTTAGATGCTACCATTTTGTTTTTTCCGTCGACCTTGAATAAGTTATGACGTCATTGTTAATTTTTTTAAATGTCAACCCCATTTTTTTTTGTGGATTTTGAAAGCCTTTACAATTCTTTATTCGATGATGTAAAAATTTTGGTATGTTACATTAGAAAAATTTTGAGTAATCATTTATGTCCATAAAGTATGGGCACAAGCCCGTAGTAACGTTATTGTGCATTATTTGACAAAATGCAAAGATATGTCGATTATTGTTTTTTATTTGCTATATTTAGATACTACCATTTTATTTTTTCCGTCGACCTTGAATAAGTTATGACGTCATTGATATTTTTTTTAAATGTCGACCCCACTTTTTCTTTGTGGATTTTGAAAGCTTTTACAATTCTTAATCGATGTTGTAAAAATTTTGGTATGTTACATTAGAAAATTTTTGAGTAAACTGTGTTGTAATTCTAAGTTTTATTTTTGACATTTTCAGTATCAAATTTATAACAAATGCTCAAAATGTTTTCCTTCATTTTGTTGACAAAATCCTAAGCGATGATAAATTCCATTTCGCACATTCTGTAATATTTCGGGAGTGATTAGTCTGGTTTCGTAGATGATGCGTTGTCGTAAAACGTCCAAATTTTCCGGTTGTGTCGCATAGACTTTTCTAATGTAACACTAACACCAAAATGTTTAAATCATCGAATAAAGAATTGTAAAAGCTTTCAAAATCCACAAAAAAAAAATGGGGTTGACATTTAAAAAAATTATCAATAACGTCATAACTTATTCAAGGTCGACGGAAAAAACAAAATGGTAGCATCTAAATATAGCTAATAAAAAACATTAATCGACATATCTTTGCATTTTGTCAAATAATGCACAATAACGTTATTACAGGCTAGTGCCCATACTTTATGGACGCAAATGATTACTCAAAAATTTTCTAATGTAACATACCAAAATTTTTACATCATCGAATAAAGAATTGTAAAAGCTTTCAAAATCCACAAAAAAAATGGGGTTGACATTTAAAAAAATTATCAATGACGTCATAACTTATTCAAGGTCGACGGAATAAACAAAATGGTAGCATCTAAATATAGCTAATAAAAAACATTAACCGACATATCTTTGCATTTTGTCAAATAATGCACAATAACGTTACTACGGGCTTGTGTCCATACTTTATGAACACAGTGTATATATAAAATATACATGGTGTTTCATTTAAAATAAGAAAGTTAACATCGCGTCCGGCTAAACAGGAAGTCTGATTAGGATATAAATGTACTCGTTGAATCCCCGATTTGCACTTAATTAACTGCGCAAAGTCTTATTAAAAATTAAGTAGCCGTGTCGAATGGATCCATACATATGCCTAAGCCTATATATACAGGATGATTCTAAATATATTTGACAAATTTTATGGGCTGATTCGTAGGGTTATTATGATCATAAAAGTTCGTATGAATGTATGTCTTAAACGACTTTTAAAGTTACGAGATGTTCAATAGTAAATTAAAAGTTCATACAATAAAACGTGTAGTCCTTTTCAAATTACAAGAAAAATCGCTTTCGCATGTGTAAATACTTTAATTGAGTACCCTGAGAACGGTGAGGGTCTAGAAAAATGTAAACAGTGATTATAATATCGGCATAGAAACCAGAGAAGTATTAAGTATAAATTTTTATTACAGGAACTTGATTTTGTTTTTACATATTATAAATTGCTTGACGATAATATCGACTTGCCACATTGGAATTTTCATTGAGAATCCTTTACCGTTTCTCTTTTTTTTTGTTTTAATACAATATTTGAAATTTTGTAGATGGTTGCACAAGCCCCTATACCCTCTAATATTTTCTGTTACGGTTCATCCATTTAATACATGGCGGTTCCTAATCGCTGTGTAAACAGACCGCAATAAAATCATGAGAAGTTTCTTATAATTTGAAATATGTACATCATTTCTTCCACTTGTGGAGTTCTAACTGTACGTGGGTACCTGCTATCAGCTGTATGTTTTTTAAAACTTTCACACCCATTTCACTAAGACGTTGATGAAGATGCGGGGGGAATGATGCGGGGTGACACGGTTCGGATATCGTTTTTCATAAAGACGTCTAGCTGCACGTGAATTACCATTGGTAAAGCCGTCAACAAAATGCAAATCGCACAACTAAGCATGTGTGTAATTTATTTTAGAAAACTTTGACAATTCTTTGACGCAATAATATTGAAATGACAAATATTTTCTCTTCAAAACGAATATTTTTGCAGAGATAGGTGTGATATTAAATCTTGTTAGTTAAATTATAACAAACGAATCGTATTGTTGCAGCATTTGAGACAATTCAAAACATCTCCGGTGTTCTTGAATTCGCCAATCAATGCAGCGAAGGATAGAAGCTTGAGTTGCAGTTAAAGGCATTCATTTCCAAAAATTTTTATAAGTTAATTTTGTTGTATTTGTTTGAACTTTTAATTTACTATTAAACATCCCGTAACTTTAAAACTAGGCCATTTAAAACATACGTTCATATGAACTTTTATGATCATAATAACCCTAGGAATCAGCCCATAAAATTTCTCGTATATATTTAGAATCACCCTGTATATATATATATATATATATATATTACATACTTATATATATATATATATATATATACAGGGTTAGGTAAATCGGGAATTCAACGAGTGTATTTACATCCTAATCAGACTTCCGATTTAGCCGGGGACGATAGTAACTTTTTTATTTTGAATGGAACACCTGTATATTTATATGAATTTCAATAGAGCTCTGTTCTGGAACTTCAGAAATAATGTTTGGCACTCTTTTGTTCAACAACGACAAAGATATTTAATTAAAACTGATATTTTAAAATCATGTTTATGTTTAGTAAACCATGGAATTAATATTCAGTATTTGACTTAAACTATGAGAATTAACTTTGTAGACGTCCAAATATTAATAATGGTTCAATTAACTGAGTAAGAACGTATTGAAATTCTAATGATGATTGGTTTTGGTGACTGCGTCAGAACTCTTAAAGAAGTATGCGATTTATTTAACAATTTGCATCAAGATCGGCATCCAATTACACTGGCAGAAATTTGCCGAAAAGCGGACGACCAAAAGTCGCAACTAATAAAGTTATTGCTCAAGATATTGCTATAGCATAAGAGGAATTACCACGAACTTCTACTACATCCCTCGCATTAAACTATGATATAAGTTGCCGATCAGTAGCCAGAATATTGAAGCGCGAAAAATATCATTTGTATAAACCACATTTAGTTTTTTAAACGAAACATTCCCAAATCGGTTGATTGGTTTAAATCCACTAGATATTTTCGTTTGGTGTCATTTAAAATCTGTGGTTTATCCTAGACGACGACCACATAATCTGGACGAGTTACGGCAGAGAATAATTGAGGAATTAATTCGTGGGGACGCTTTGGTAAATGTCATTCAAGAATTTGTTCACCGACTTGCATATTGCCAAGAAGTGACGGTCATCATTTCTAAAACTTTCTTAACTGATATTGATTTTGTTTAATTATTTTTTGTGTTCATTTTTCTTGTTGTCAATAAAACTTTCATTATTAGATTTAATTAAATATCTCTGTCGTTTTTGAATAAAAGGGTGCCAAACCTTATTATTATGTAGCAGAGCTCTATTGAAATTCGTAAAAATATACAGGGTCTTTAAAAGGGTCGTTTAAAATAAAAAAATTAACATCGTTTCCGGCTAAAGTCTGATTCGGATATCATCCAAACCCAGATTTGCATTTAATTAATTGTGGAAGGTCTCATTAAAATCTAGGTAGCCATATCAAAGATATTCGAATGGATCCATACATTTGCCTAAGCCTGTATGTATATATACGAGGTGCATTCAAGTTCTAAGGCCTCCGATTTTTTTTCTCCAGACTGGAAAGAGATAGAAACATGTGCATTGTTTTAAAATGAGCGTGCGTTCGTTGTCAATACGTCACAGAAATGGCAGCACTGTACGGCAGATGGAATTGTAGCGGCAGCGTCGAGAATGAGAACTGTTTTAGATACTTAAAATGGCTACGTTTTCCTTACTTGAACAGCGTGCAATCATTCGTTTTCTGAATTTGCGTGGTGTGAAATTCATCGACAGTTGAAGGAGACATATGGTGATGGAGTTATAGATGTGTCGAAAGTGCGTTCGTGGGTGCGACAGTTTAATGAAGGCAGAACATCGTGTGACAACAAACCGAAACAACCTCGGGCTCGCACAAGCCGGTCTGACGAAATGATCGAGAAAGTGGAGAGACTTGTTTTGGGGGATCGCCGAATGACAGTTGAACAGATCGCCTCCAGTGTTAGCATTTCCATGGGTTCTGTGCACACAATCCTGCATGACGACCTGAAAATGCGAAAAGTGTCCTCCAGGTGGGTGCCACGAATGCTGACGGACGACCACAAGGCTGCTCGTGTGGCATGTTGCCAAGCAATGTTGACGCGCAACCAAGGCATGAATGGGACTTTCTTTTCGTCGATTGTGACAATGGATGAGACATGGATGCCATTTTTCAATTCAGAAACAAAGCGCCAGTCAGCTCAATGGAAGCACACAGATTCACCGCCACCAAAAAAATTTCGGGTAACCGCCAGTGCTGAAGAAATGATGGTGTCCATATTCTGGGACAGTGAGGGCGTAATCCTTACCCATTGTGTTCCAAAGGGCACTACGGTGACAGGTGCATCCTACGAAAATGTTTTGAAGAACAAGTTCCATCCTGCACTGCAACAAAAACGTCCGGGAAAGGCTGCGCGTGTGCTGTTTCACCAAGACAACGCACCCGCACATCGGGCTAACGTTACGTAACAGTTTCTTCTTGAAAACAACTTTGAAGTGATTTCTCATGCTCCCTACTCACCTGACCTGGCTCCTAGTGACTTTTGGCTGTTTACAACAATGAAAGACACTGTCCGTGGCCGCACATTCACCAGCTGTGCTGCTATTTCTTCAGCGATTTTCCAGTGGCCGAAACAGACTCCTAAAGAAGCCTTCGCCGCGGCCATGGAATCATGGCGTCGACGTTGTGAAAAATGTGTACGTCTGCAGGGAGATTACGTCGAGAAGTAACACCAGTTTCATAGTTTTCGGGTGAGTAGTTAGTTAGAAAAAAAATCGGAGGCCTTAGAACTTGAATGCACCTCGTATATATATATATATATATATATATATGAACTTCATGTGTATGAGAATTAATAATTATTAAATCTCATTTTACATGCGATTGTCGCTATAATTTGTTGCATTTAATTGTTTTTAATAATTATTAATTCTCATACACATGAAGTTCATTAAAGTTCGTATATATACACGTAGTATAGAAGTGAATAGCATGTCTGTCTTCGGTAAGGTGCACTGATGATCTGTAAAAAACAGTGAAATATCGATATATGCACATTCCGCGCAGATAAGTTTTTCACAAAATTTTTCATATATATATATATATATATATATATATATATATATATACATTACAACGCGAATAATATCCAGGAATAATAGAATATTGACAAACAAAGCATATATGTGGTTGAAAGCTTGTTAATTGTAGTGTGTAACGTATTATTAAGTGGTCGATTTCGCCCTATAACCACATAAAGTTGATTCATGTGAATGCATTCACTTGTCCATGTTAAATTTATATCTGTCAATGCAAGAGACACATTTGTTTTAGTTTTAAAACTATTTAGTTTTGAAATAAAATTTAACACAACAAATATTACATTTTGAAGAGAACAGAGCACCAGAAAATATTTGTATTACGAGGGACGGTCAGAAAATTTCGGTAAAAACTATGAAGAAAACATTTAATAAGCAAATAAACGGCTTTATTATTTTTCGAAATATTCACCATAAAATTCTATGCACTTTTTCATTCGTTCAAACTAATCATTGAAACATTTACGCCATTCTGTAGTTGGCGGGCGTATTCAAAATGTGTGACTTGAATGCAGTGATGGCCTCTTCTGGACAGGAAACAACATTTTTTTTGATTGTTGGAAACGTAAAAAAATTACTTGGGGCCAAGCCAGGACTATTGGCTGGATTAGTAATTAATTCGATGCCCAAATAATCGATTGTTGCCCGAGCGGTATAGGGGAGCAGGATTTTCATGATGAAGGGTGATTGCACATTTAAAGTTGTTGTTTCGTCATTCATCAATAACTTCAGGGAAGTAAATAGTTGTATACAATTCCGCATTTATATTTCGACGATTCTCCAGAATATTTGTAGCAACATGACCAGGTTTTGCTATAAACACCCAATCATTTGTTGCGGGTGAACAACTTTTATTGGCAGAAGTATGTTTTGAAACACCCAAACAGTCAATTGTTGTTTTGTTTCCGATTCATGAGAATATATTTACGATTAGTCACCTCGGATGATGTCATAGACATATTTAAAAGATCCGTGATTGAATTTTTTTAGCATTGCTTTCCACCATTTTACATGATCGTCTTTTTGAGTAGTGGAAAGATTATGCGGTATCCAACTAGAACAAAGTTTCCTTACGATTAAATGAGTATGCAAAATTAAATGTATCGAGGTCTTAGAAATCAATATTTTCCGCAACAACAGATGTTGCAGGACGCCTTTCTCTTGCTTGATCCTGAAGCGAAGTATGATCGCACTTTAATTCTTGAAACCAACTCAAATGCAGAAATTAAACGTTCTATGCATTGGTATTGAGTTAAACCACAACAAAGGTCATAATAAATTATAACGCGAAGATTTTCACGTGCTAATTATATTTTCAATATGATCAGCAAACTTCAAAACTGCACTCTGTACAAACTGACTGATATTTTGGCAATCGGACAAAAACGTCATATTTTTGACACATTATAGTATACCAGTGCACATGCGTCATTTATCGAACTAAACAGCGTTGTCAGATCCCCGAAATTTCTCGTCTGTTTCTCGTATACAGTACTAGTTGTGTATAGTAACATGAAAAAAAAAAGGTTGAAAGATGTTTATGAGTAATTCCTTCGTACAAAAAATCGCGGTCCAATTCTTCTTTATTCGAGTCCGGCCCTGTTGCAGGTAAATATACGGGCGACAATACGGGTTTTTACCTCTAATTCATCAGTAACTCTCTTTACCGATTAATTATATTGGTTTGTCGGTATTTGTCAGTACCTCCACAAATTTAAAGACAAAACAATTATATGTAACTAATTCCAAGCAAATAATTAAAAACCAGGTATCTATCCCATTGGACACGATGTATAAAGCTTTTTATTTTATAACAAGTTTTTTTTATTATAAAAATTACACTGGCCTTTGGCCTTTGATAAAATAAATAGAAAACAAATTATGTTAGACCTAAAAGACATCGAAGTACAAAAAAAGATTAGAAAATTGATAGAAATGACAATGAAGGATTCTAAAGCCAATGTAAGAACGGAACAAGGAATGACGAAAGATATAAAAATAAGAATAGGAGTAAGACAGGGAGATGCTTTATCGGCACTATTTTTCATAATCGCACTGGATAATAAGGAAAATTGGCAACTGTGGCATTTTAAATAAACATCTTGTGTTGCAGTAATAGCCAGGAAGAGGGAAGAACTGCAACGGGTAGTAGGAATAATCGTGTACGAGGCGAGAAAACGAGGCCTGGAGATAAATGAACAAAAACCAAAATATATGTTGTAGCAGAAACGACAGAGAGATGAGGAATTGGAGCTGTCGAAGTTACAGTGTTGATAAAAAGGTGAAAGAAGTCAACTATCTGGGAGTGATAATCGATAAGCGGAATGAGGCACTTGATATAAAAGAAAAACTCCAGAAAGGATATAGACCCAACTATTGTAATAAAAAGTTGCTGAAGGACAAAAAATTAAGTATAAGGAACAAACTGAGATTATATAAGATACTCATTAGGCCAGTATTGTAATAGGAAAAATATTTGCTGCAAAACAAGACGGAAAATAATGAATATAGAGCTTTGATGAACCATGGGATCGATAAACTATTAGTACAGAAAAATATAGAGAGAGAAATAAAGGCTTTAAGAATAAGATGGCATGGTCACATAATGAGAAGAGAGAGAAATAACAACATGGCAACCAGCACAAAATAGATTGAGGGGGCAACCCAGAAGCAGATGGAAGCAACAGGCAGAAGGAAACTTTAAAATGCTAAATGTAGAGGTATGGAGACAACGAGTGGCAGACAGGAAGAAGTGGAAGAAAATAGTCGAGATGGCAAGAAGTCACCAAAATCTGTGAGAAAAAAAAGAGAATGTGGACTAATCATTCATAGAGTTCCTTAAAATGAATAGCTACAATTTCACGCCGAAATATTTTATCTTTAATAATACTAATAATAAACATAATAATTTTGCTTTTAAAAGAAGTATAACGTTCAATATATTTAGTTTTAATCACATTTTAATTAACGCGGCATAGGTTTGTCAACATATTCGACGTAAAGGCTATTATTGATATCCACAGAAAGACCTCGCCATATGTGGGCCGAGTATGTTTTGGTAGAACATAACAACATTCGCTAACTATAAATTACACAGGTCTACAAAATTAAACTTTTTGGCAGATGTTTTTATTTTGAAAACTGATTTTATATAATTTTGGTAGGCTGATTTCAAAAATTCTATGCATATATTTGTATCACGTAAGGTTTTTTTGCAAATATTAAATGAAAAAAAAACGATATTAAAAAAAATTATTTGTTTATTGAGTAAAAAGGTGGAATACTAGTTAAAAAAGTGAAAAAAAATACTTTACTCAGTCTTTTTTAAGTGAAATCTTTGTCTTTTTGCCAGAAAGCTGCGTTGTCCGGACATTCGGTTGTATGTTTTTAAGGGCATATCCCGTTTTAACATCCAGCAGTAGTCCGCCATCATCGTTATGCTCCATCTGCCTTGGTATCGCCGTTCCATTTCCTTAATGTCTTGGTGAAACCTCTCTCCCAGTTCTTTGCTAACTGCTCCAAGATTTTCAGGAAAATAGTTCAAGTGTGAAAACAGGAAATGCACTTTCAAACTCATATTACAACCTAGACGATGAAAGTGTTGTAACATATTTTGAACAATATTTTCGTAGTTTTCGTCCTTAGAGTTCCCAAGAAACTTATCAATTACTTCTTTAAATGAAACCCAGGCGTTTTTCTCGACATTGGTCATTGTGTTTCGAAAATCCTTGTCTTTGCATAATGTTCTTATCTGCGGCCCAACAAAAATACCTTCTTTTAACTTGGCATCAGATAAGGTTGGAAATGTCTCGCACAAATATTTAAAACACTGTCCATTTTTGTCTAGGGCTTTAACAAACTGCTTCATCAAGCCACGTTTGATATGGAGAGGAGGCAGTAAAACTTTTTTGGGGTCAACCAAGCTATCTCTTAATACATTTTTGCTACCAGGTGTAAGGCTTGTTCTAGAGGGCCATTCTATTTGAGTCCAATGTCGGATTGTTCACACAATGTCTTCTTTCCATATTTATACGTTCTAGAACACTTAAAATACGCAACAACGAAGACAACAAGCGCGCGGACACAGTAGCACGACGACTAACACAACCAAACTGCACATAAGCAGGTTTCAACGTTGTATTGACGCTTCTGCGCCGACTCTGTTGCTTTGCTGAGAAATCTAATATTAACCAGTGTTGCCAAATCACATTTAATTTCATAAAAATCAATTCATTTAAAAATCATGCCTAACATGGAACAAACATATTCTTGTCATAGGTATGTATTAATAAATTAACATTTTTATGATATAGAGCGCTATAAGAAAAATTTACGTGATAGAGCAAAAATATGGCGTTTTTTGGAATAAGGGCCCCAAAACATATACAAATTAGCAAACAGCTTTCAAACATCAAAATCACTGTAGACCTGTGTTATTGTTAAAAGTATTGTCCGGAATTTTATCGATTTTTTATTGTGCGTCAATGAACTTGAATTACAGTTGTATTATAAATATAGAATAAACAAACATGTGGACCGACTTTAACTACATTTCAGCCCTAAAAATTTGAAAATTTTTGATGAATTACAAAGAAATTTCTTTTTTTATTTTCAGTTAGACATTTATACGAATTCTTCAGATTCGCATAGCTTGGGCGCTATTCAGCGGTAACCCTGTATATATTGATAATGTACGCATTACGAACTAATAAATTAAACAAAGAATCTTAACTCGAAAGAACCATTTTAAAACATGTATAAATGATTATATTAAATAACGAGTAAGTATTAAGGCTGAATATATTTTGTATTTTTTATGTTTAACTTGAACTTTTAACATTTTAATTACAGAAATTTTAACAAAAGCTAGTTATCGACTAACGTTACGTCAAAAAAGAAGGAAATTCAAGGACCTATACAAATTTATAACACAATATCCAAGGCTATCGATTTCTGTAGGCTTTCGACATTAGACCAATGCTATTATTAACCGAACGTGTGAATGTACGTACGTGTCAAAACGTCCAAACCGCAATTACAGTAGATATCAATATCGTAATCATTGTTATATATTTGTGAGACTGTAAAATAATACATAAAATAGACTTCGAAACTTGTCAAGGCCGACTAGCTGAACTTATAGGACAACGATATGAAAAAAAAAATCAATTAAATTACTGAAGTCACGTATAAAAGTTTTAATAATAATTTTTAGAATAACTACAAAAGCATGTTACTGTAATTACATAGACACTCCAGTATACACATTTAATAGATGTCTAACTAGTAAAGTGTTTCACGATTTTTGTGTGTCCCATGTTCAACACTGTTATTACTTCCTACTGAAGATAACAACCTAGTTGGCGAAATACGTATACAGGATATTAATATTAGTGTGATAAGGAGTTTTATATATATTTTTTAAATCATCTCAAAAGACTTAATCGTCCATATAAGATACAAATATTCAATATTATCACAACACTGCAACATTTTCCTGTTCTTATTAAAGATATATACAAGCTGTGTATAAATTAGCATACTAACTTTACGTGACGACGATCTTGGTCAAATTTGGAGTTAAAAGTCTTAAAATTAAAACGGTGTATCATGCTTCCTGTGTCGGAAAGAATTTGAAAGAAACATATATTTGAAGCCTTACGTTTTCAATCGTGCACGTGAAGCAAAAGAAATAAAATTAGCTCCAGAAATTACACATTTGTTGTGAAAATATTACATAAGTTTTCAAATTTTGCGATAGTATTGACTTATTTTCGTACATCTCTTTGACAGAAATCAATGTCATTATTACCTACATAATTGCTCGAATTAAAATCCATCAGTTTGTAGACATAGCTACAAATCTATGTGGTATCGTTTGTACTATTCGCTCAAGTATTTCTGGTGTGATTTCTAATACTGTGGCATGAATTCCGGCTCTAACTTCATCAGCGTTTTAAAGAGCTGTATAGTAAACGTTTTCTTTAATGAAACCCCAAACAAAAGAAATCTAATGGATTGAGATCAGGAGACTCGCAGGCCATAATATGGGACCGCTAGGACCAATTCATCTGTTTGGGAAGTGTTCATCCAACCAGTCTTTTACATTACGAGCAAAGTGTACAGAGGCTCCATCATTTATGAAAATCATATTACGTCGTATATTCATCGGTATCTCATCAATAACTTGTTCTAAAACATTTAAATATTCACCGGCATCTAGACGATTTGGTAAATAAATTGGTCCAACTACGCTGTGGTTTATTATACCCAGCCAAACGTTAACGGAAAACCTTCTTTGGTGAACGTATTCACGAAATTAATGTGCTTAAATTTGCATCTGCCCAATGATGAAAATTATGAGTATTAAACACACCATGTTTGGTAAACACTATTTAAGAATGTATTGCAAATATTGATTCGAAATAGGTTATTGTTTCCGTAGAGGGGCTGAACTTTAGAAACAGGTATGGATGAAGTAAGTTTTCTCGTAGAACCAAATGAACAGTCTTATTACCGGGGATATTTAATTTAGAAGTTAATTGACGGGTATTCGCAGAGGAATCCTCTTGTATTGTGGCTAGAATTTGGACTTCTAGTTGCACGGTATGCCTAAACAAACTTGTTTTACGAATACGTTCGTCCAGCCTTCGAAATACATTTTCACTTGGATGCCTCCGGTTAGGAAAACAAATATTTCCTTTCTGCCATGCCTAGCATTTCCACGAGAGAAACCGTATATAATGTACATATCGGCATATTCATTGAACGTAAAAATCATAATGGGCAAACAAAACAACAAGTAAAAACGGAAACACGAAAACTAATCAAAACTATACAAATAAATACGAAAAAAAGAGAGATTACAGAAAAATAAGCAAGTCGAATGAAGTAGGTAAGCACAAAAGCGTTAAAATTTGACAGTAGTACCATACGACAATTCCTGTTTAGAACGTACCATACTAAAATATAACATTTTTAGTGTAAACACGTTAGAGAATCCTCTGCACGTTCTTATAAGGAAGCCTAAAGCTCGAGAAGCAGAGTTGCAGATTGTTTCTATGTGCCCAGTAAATTTAAGCTGTGTATCAAATAAAGCACCTAGATCTTTTACTTCTAGCTTCCTTGGAATAGTTGCATGTTCAGCAACAAAATCGTAAGAAATAAGTTGCTGATTCCTGGAATAAGTGACAATGGCACACTTGCTAATACTAAATTTAAACTTGTTTGTATTGCGCCAGGCGGTAATAATATTTATATTTCTTTGCAATGTTTCACAGTCGGAGATGGCATCGATTTTTGAAAAAAAAATTAGATCATCAGCATTTGCAAGAACTCGGCAGTCGATTAAGGTTGAAAGATCATTTATATACATTATAAATAACAGAGGACCTAGATTGGATCCTTGGGGTACATCAGAAGACATAGTGAATATCCTGGAATTATATCCATTGTAACAAATATAGGCCGATCTATTGTCAAAATAGGAATCAATTAGCTTTACGGTATCAGGAAAAAAGCCGAAAGAGGACATATTGTGGTCAATCGTAGCGATATCTGTATATATCACATTTACCTGCTCTCTTTTGTCCAAGCATTGACTAATATACTGTGTAATTTCAACCAAGTTCGTTACTGTCGATCTTCCCAGTTTGAAGCCATGCTGGTATGGGGAAATGTAAGGTGATACACAAGGATATATTATCATGTATAGAAGTTGTTCGAAAACTTTGGAGCAGGTAGATAAAATACTTAAGGGTCGATAATTGTTCATAAAGCTCTTATCCCCATGTTTAAAAATTGGTATAATACGACTTAGTTTCCAAAAGTTTGGAAAAGTAGACGTACTGATGCTTAAATTAAAAATTGAAGCTAGAGGTTCGCTCAGAACCTGTGCACAATCTCTAATGAAAAAGTTAGAAAGCCCATAATAGTAATAATAATAATTCTATATTCTAAATTATATCTATTTCCGTCAACAAATATCGATGAATAACGCTTATTTAAAGACCAAATCCGAACTTTAGGAACCTCATGCAGAGGTATGAAGCATGGTACATTTTGGTTTTAGGATTTTAGACTCCGAATTTAACGAAGAACATTTAGTACGTCAATTTATACACATCTTGTATATATATTTAGGATTGATTATCGAGAAATAATACGTTTCTAAATATGTAATTAAAAACTTACCTGGTACAATGGCGACAGTTTTAAGAGCTCGAAGTACTCTAAATGTTCTTAGCGCGGCGAGGTTTCCAAGATCTATACCCATAGTGACGTATCTGAAACATTATTCCATAAGTATAATAACTAAATATACTATTACAAATATGCTATATTTCGACACTAAAAGCACAATTTATGAATACTATATATCAACACTCCATAAAACATTACATATCAAAAAAATTAAAAGAAAACGTAATGCAAATAAGTTCTCCTATCTATATAATAAGAAGTAGTAACTATATAAATAATTCTACACAGAATACTTTCTTACGGATAGTAAGTCTATAAATATAATATATAAATGTATCAATTTTATCTAAACTATGAATAAATACTATTTAAAATTGAAATGTCTAAATTTCGGTAAAAGGTTTACATAATTCTAAACAATGATATTAAACTACTCTTTTTCTACTTTTTCACTTCAACCATTAGCACTTACAATGAACTCACTTGTTATGTTATTAATTGGCAAAAATAATGTAAATACTTTTTAGAACTAGTTTTAGAAAACATAATAGTAGCTGTGGAATAGAGGTTATTAGTTTCAAGAATGAGGCATACATGGTTAGAAAGAACTTCTGTAGTCCCGCGGAAACTAAACTCTTAAAAACAAAAACAAAACCATTTCGAAACTTTCTCGTATTAATTCCAATAAAATATTAAATAGGTGTAAAAAAGAGGTTCTTACATCTAAATTAATAACATAAAACTTCTTGAACTCTTTTAAAAAAATGTCGTGACTTAAAAACTCAAAAACTTCGGACAAAATGAAAAATTTAATACTCAAGGATTTTACTAAACTAGTCTCTATCTAATCTAAACTACTCACGCTAAAGCTATGACTACGAAGTCCAGCCAATTCCATGCATCTCTAAGGTAGGTGAATGGTTGAAGAATAAAACCTCTGGCCATGACTTTAACAGCCGATTCAAACGTGTAGATACCAGTAAATATCACTCTAAAATTTGCCCAAAATATACCACCTTTTCAAAAAACAATACGGAATAACTTACTCAGTCGATTCTACAGTAGGTGTCGTAGGCATTATCATGAGAATACAGTTAACCAGGATAGTTGTAATGATGAACAGAGAAAATAGAGGATGTACAAGAATATAAATAGCTACTCTTCGAATTGGATTGAAAGGATCAAGTAACCACAGAGCATTTGTTGCACTAAATCTAAATATGTCCTTGCCTTTACTGACTACTACAAAAGTCTAAAAAAGAAGAAACCATATAAATAAAATGTATATCTCAGTTTTTTAGAAGAAGAAATTTTAGATATGACATCGTATTTACTCTTTGGTTGCTATAAAATGGGTCGATGTCCTCAAGTGGTGTACTTGAAAGCTCTGGTGGAAAGGTGCTCTGAAGTCGTACTGGTATAGGTAACCCCTGCTCCAATCCTGGATCCGGTTGGGGGCCTTCATCTTCGTCCTCGTCTTCATACCGAATCTGTAAAGAATTTTATGAAAAAAATCTTTTACACATCAGTGGGCATCTTCAAAAAGAAAAACCTAAAAATTTCAACTTTTTTGCGTTTTTAAACTCAAATAATAATTAAGCGCAGGCAAAAAGCTGGAATCAAAATAAATAAAGCAGCTTCTTATATTTTTCAAACGATTTTGCATATTTATAATAAAAACATAATAATTTATTTCCTGCAATTTGCTTGAAATTTTATTTAAAATTTTCTCAATATCAAAGCTTCCGTATCCTATACTATAAACTATATAAATATATGTATGTTATTCCGTAAATTCGAAAATCTAAAACGAACTCAAAAGCTTTCATTAAGTGGTTGCCTGAGGTTAGTTAATGTACTTTGTAACAAGTAGATAGTACCTACACTCTTGTTTTATTTTAGACCACTAAATGTATATTGATTACCATTACAAGCAACCAATGTATTATTTATAATGTTAAAGTTCATATGCAGCACCACGTCGGTTACTAGGAAAACGACCTTCAGGGTCACCACTTTGTCCAGTACAAACATTTGAAAAATATTTTAATTTTACTCCTATTAAACAATACCTGTATTTGATATATTGCGCTACAATTTATTTTCGAGAATAGCAAGCGTCTTATACTTTTGAAACATATTAAAATTTATATATGGTATTTTGAATTGTCTTATCTTATTAATTGGAAAATAACACTGTTGAACACAAAAATCCTTCCCTTAAAATAAGCTCAGATTTCATTCAAAGGTTCTATATAGGGATATCTTACGTTTTGCATACTGAGACATAGAGGGCGACACTTATCAAACGTCAGTACTAAAAATTAACGCTTAATTAACAGATAACTCTTGTTATATTTGTAGCGAACATACTGAAAAAGTACAACAAAGTCTCCACTTGGTAAAAAGGCTTATGCACTGTACTTTATATGCAAAGTTGGTAATTAAAACGAGTCAAGGCCTTCAAAAATTTGTTACAGTTCGTGTTCGAGAACACTGACAGCTCGAGAATACAGACGACTGTTATTTTTGCAATGACAAACGTCAAAAAATTATTGGCAAAACTAAGCGCACTTCTTTACTCCAATATTCCCTGTACAATCCGACCAGTGCCCCATGATATCTCATTACCATTCCCCAGCACCCTGAAAGTTACACTTTCGATTCAAATTCGGAATATGAAAAATCTCTACAAGCTAAATCTAGCTACAGCCCTAGTTTTGATTATTCTTCTTCTAAATCTCACTTAATCACCCAAACTGAATTAAATAATCTTTTTTGTAACTTTGATCTTCCTAAGAGCAAAGCAGAACTTTTGGATCTCGTCTGCAGCAATAAAACCTTTTACTAAAAGAAACTAAATTATCCATATACAGAAAAAGACAAACCGCTTTAAGCATTTTTTTCTGCAATGCTTATAATATATACTAGATCAATGGTGGTTATTTATAGATTCGTCTAAAATCAGTTTGAAAGCTGTTTTACTTTTTAATGGCAATGAACATTCGTCAATTCCTAGAAGTCACTCGGCAAATATGAAAAAGACATATGACAATCTTAAGTCACTACGAATATCACAAATGGAACAAATGTGTAGATTTAAAAGTGGTAGCGTTATTGACAGGGCTATACAAAATGCAGCTGTTTTGTGTGTGAGTGGGATAGCCGTTCAAAAGATAAACATAATAAAATTAAGCATAGTCTTCCACGCAAAACAACTGAGCTAGGTGTTGAAAATGTGTCACAAGAAGCATTAATTCAGATGGAAAAAATATTTTTACCCCAACTTTAAAGTAATCAAAAATTTGGTTAAGACGCTAAATATAGAAGGGAATGCTTTCTTATATTTAAAGCAGAAGTTTCCACGTACAATTGAGGCAAAGATAAAAATGGGGATCTTTGTTGGATCGCAAATTAGACAACTGTTTCGAGATGATAACTTTAAATGAAATTGAAAGATGAGCGTGCTATACATTTGAAAGCATTTGCAACTATTTTCTTGGGAACAATAAAATATCAAGAACACGTGAAGGAACTGTTCGCAGCCTACTGCGTTATGGGATGCAACATGTCGCTACAACTCTATTTTCTTCATTCTCATTTGAATTTCTTTCCTGAGAGTTAGGGAGAAGTATCAGACGAGTATGGAGAAAGATTTCACCAAGATATTGCATTAATTGAGAAAAGGTATACCGTAAAATATTTGCCAACTATTGTTGGAAAGTAATACGAGAAACCCCCGGTGGATCCTATAAAAGAGAGATCATAAGTAAACATTAAGAAATCAAGTTAAAATGTGTATATAGTTCTTAAGTTTATTGTTAATAATGTATGATACGTTTTCGATTGTTTAAGGCGAATAAATTGGTTAGAAATGGCGTTTTCACTGAGTTTTTATTAATATCAAAATATTTCTACCTCCCCTATCATTAAAGCCTGATATCGAAATTCTGAGGCCAGAGCAGGATTCAGCATACCGAAATACAAAAATAACAGCTAAAAGTATTCCAGAGAATAGAAGCAACTTTTGAAATGTTAAATAGTGTAATTGAAAAGAAATTTTGATTTAATTCCAAAGAATTTTATTAAGACTTAACCAAAAATTTGAACAAACTATAAAAAAAAATTTTATATTTGGAGAAATGAGTTTCCAAAAAATATTTCCGTGTTTCTGAAAATATATAGTACCTATTTTAACATTAACAACTTCATTGACGACATATTCTCTCAACTTATCGTATGCGAATAAAAAGTAATTTTTTGGTGCTAGACGGGGAGCTTACTAAATATAAATATGATTTTAAAATATCGGTTTTAGGGCCGGTATTATAAACAGCGAATAAATATCTGAATAACAACTTGACGAATAAATTTATAGAACGAATAAATTTAAATCTGGTATTATAATTTTTTTTTGTAGAATAACTCTGAATAACTTGGTAGTTTAGCGTTTCGGTAAACGATGGAACCACTGTATAAAATGACAAAATACAAAAAATTCCTTATGATTTGTTTTTGTTTATAACGGGTGTTCAGAAACATTCGAAGTCAAGTGGGCTCTGAACAAAAAATCGTATATCTTTACTTAAGTAATCTAATATCGAAGATACTAATTTGATAACCTATAAAATTGTATTAAGTAAATGTATCAATCTATCTCAGACATGACTTCATATTTTCAAGGACTACTTTGACTTCGAATGTTTCTGAACACCCGTTATTTGTAGATTATAGGTTGTGTTTAAGTTTCCTCCGTGGTTTGGTACTTGACTGTGATACTAGATTAGTTTTGCTATTGCATATATTATATATTATTGTATTTATAAAATGTCTGAGATAAAAAAGGGAACGTTCCAAAAATTATACCTATTTGTATAAGGTTTCAAATTATTTTCAATAATATTTAAAACATACTGAAATGTCTGTTTTGTTAAACGAAATCTTGATTTAAATTCATCATTTGACTACATTTCGAATGGATCGGTCTTTTCAGGAAATATCCTTGGCAGACGACAGCATCGTAGATGTTGACGACATTCATACATTTGATTTTCATCGTCTGATAATTCAGATACCCCTAAAAATGATGATACCGAAAACACCGATGAAACTGATAAATCTGATATTATCATAATTCAAGTTATCAAACATACAAAATACAAACTTTTAAAAATAAGGTTATGTTTATTTGAAGCACAGTGGAGCAAACAGCTGATCGTATTTAAACAATGAATAATATTTAATACGACGCTTTTCTAGGGTGTAAATTAATTGCTAGATTTACTTGCTTAGTTTCCTTATTCGCTATTTATAATATCCAATTTATAGAATAAATTAAATTTACTTCTTTCAGTGTTATTTGATTACAACGTTCAGTATTTAAAAAAACCGTTTCATATTGTTATATTGTATATTTATCCTATAATTTTTTAAAAACATGAAGTTTAATTTACTACCTTATTTTTGGAGTAGTTTTCGTTTCTTCTTTTCAGTCCATTTCTTTTTGCTCTTAGTATTGCTCTTTATTTTCATTAACTATGGAGAATCCTTGTAAGGAAACCACGGTAGGATGGATTAGAGGCCATACAGATTGCTTGCATATTCGTAATGATACTGAGATATATTGCGGTGCCTGTTTATTAAGTTTAAGGCGTCCACAGAAGTGTAATGTGCAGAGGCATGTTTCTTCGAAAACTCGTCAACATATGACCATCTGCACCTGACACCTTTAACGAAGAATTGTGTGAAGCTTTCATGGCGGCCAATATCCCATTCTAAAAACTTAACAATCCAGTCCTCAAGAGGTTTCTTACAAAATATACTGATCGTCATATACCAGATGAATCTACTTTACGTAAATACCACTTACTAAAATGTTATTTGCGAACCATTGAAAAAATACGAGCCAACCTATCTGGTCATTATCTTTGAGTAAGTGCAACGAAACAACATCGTCATATACCAGATGAATTTACTTTGCGTAAAAAATGTAATTTGAGAACCATTGAAAAAATAGGAGCCAAGCAATCTGGTCATTATCTTTGGGTAGGTGCAGACGAAACAACGGATGTAATGCGACGATATGTGTTAAATGTAGTTGTTGGTATTCTTCATCCGACAACTTCATACCAACCATACTTAATTGCAACTAAAATATTGCCAGTCGTAAATGGTGAAATAGTTGCGAAGTAATTTATCAATGTATTCATAATATTCTGTCATCGGATAACAACTATAAAGACAAGATGCTATTACTTTTGACTGAGCGGCAGCTTATGTGTTAAAAACAGGGAAGTTATTAAAGCAATCTTATCCCAATATGCTTCACGTTATCTGTGCAGCGCATGTGCTACACATAGTATGTGAATTCATCACGAGTCATTTCCTAAATGTTGATAAGTTAGTTTCATAATTTAAAAAGATATTTTTCAAAGCTGATACAAAAAGTTGATGCCATTAATATTTAGCAGAAATCCAGATTTGAAAATATTATATCAATTCTGCACAGACCCGATTGAAAAATCTATACATTCGAAGTATGTTGCACTTTTGCAACATTTTAATCACGCACTCATCAAAAGTTGTGATGTGGAACGGAAATTTTCTATTTTTAAAGACGTTTTAACATTTAAAAGAACTAATTTAACACAGGAACTCCTTGAACAAATTTTAGTTATTCATAGTAATGTTTTACATCTTCAATGTTTCACAGAAAATACATAGTTTTGAGTTTTGTTCTTTGTAAATTATTTTTATTCAAAATTCGATACGCAATTCGCTTGTCAGCATTACCTTTGTTTCAGCAGTATTTGGTGCCGGTTACCAAACCGTTTATTACATTCGTTCTGTTGTGCATTGACAGATATATATTAACTGCATATGTAGGTATGTGCCACTTATGCAGGGGACCACACGTATAAAATTGTTCGAAACTCACGGATTGCTTATAGAAACAAACCTATTGCGAATACAAAGCAGACGCCTATGGGTTATGAATCATCAATCGCTCTAGTCAGCTGTCTCCTAATTATTTACTTTAGCTTTTGTTGTTCTGTAATTGTTTAACTTTGTTGGACTAATAGAGATTATTATAGTTATTTTCTTTTACTTTCCGCGTTTGTCAATTGTGTTTCACTATTTGTCAAATGACTTTCCAATTATTTTATTGTGGTAGGCTTGACTTATCAAATAAATTCCGTTTCTGTGAAATGCGCAAATATTTGCATCATTATATCGGAAAATAATAACAATAATCGTCAAAAGAACAATTAATCATTAATTCTTTGAATAATGGTGCTACGGTAAAGAATGTATTACAAGAGTTTGGAGTTTTGTCGGATACAGTTAGAAAAATTTATGCAACATATAGGAGAACTTAATAATATTGCAAAAGTGAGTGCACGATATCGGCAACAAAAATTATTAAATGCTTAAAAGAACAGATTTTCCACTGGGTTAACTTGGACTGATCTTTAACTCTCCGTCAGTTGTAAGGAAAGTGCTTAAACTAATGGCCACTTCTTCGATAAATATCACTATCTACAATTGATAGAGCATTTAAGAACTTCCATTACTATGTTAGAAAATGTAATTGGTTCCTGAAAGAAGAAATACACTGGACATTATTCAAGCTCGCTTTGATTACGTCATGCAGTATAACAGAATTATATCCGAAAGAAAAAAAAATTCTTCATCAACGAATACAGAATACAAATATATTCTTGTGTTTCATACAGAAGATCTGGGAAAAATACTAAAGCATTAAAAATAAAGGCACAGTTAAAAGGGCGCAATTATTCTATTGCTGCTGCAATAAACGTAAATTCCTTGTATTTGATTCAAATTTAAATGTGCTCTTCAATGCACTGCACTTTGGCTTGGTTAGCGAGCCCTAGTGTTAAAAACTGGTGGAAACTATCCTTCATGTAATATGTACTTATGAGCAACTAAAGGGACTCAGACAGAAACACTTCGGAAGAGATCTACTGGATCTATTTGATCCTGCGAGGGTACCCAAACTTTCCCTGAGGAGGATAGTGGCTTTTATCGAGGATACAAGACTAACAGAGTGGAACTGAGAGATGCATTTGGGGTGATACAAAGACGACTGTATTCAAGTACCTGGACGTGCTGGTGCGCACCTAAAAAATTAGTAGAAGAAGAAGAAGCACTGCACTTTTCTGAATTTCCTACAATGGTAATTCAACATTTACATAATGGCGGTTTACAAGAGATGCATATTGTTATGGACAATGTAAGATTTCATAGAAATGAGGAAGTCTTGGCTCTCATTAGAGGTCTTAGCCATTTTCCAGTGTTTCTTTCTGTTTACAGCCCCTTTCTTATTCCAATATAGTCCACAAAATTGTTGGAATTATGTTCAACACATGGAGTCACATTTACACGACTGCTTACAAAGAAATGAAATTTTGAATTAAGTTATGTTTATACATTGTGTCTGTAAATGATCGTACGCCAATTGTGTTGGCACATCCGTAAATTTCTCAGCTTGTAGTGGCTACATTGTCCCTTATGTCAATTTCAACAGAACCCATTGACGTTGGTTTTGTGTATTTTTAATACCCATTAAAATGTTTACGGCTGAACATGATGCATATATTCTTATGGGTCACTTTTGGAGTGCATCTCGAAACCACGATGGGATGTGGTTATATAATTTGCGGGCTTGCTTTGAACAATTCGTGGAAGTATTTTCTCGCTAAAATGTAAATTATGAAGTTTTTGGTCACCACAAGCGTGAAATTGTAAAGCGATTTGAAACAAAAAAGTGTATCTGCAAAGGTAAATCTGGGTTGCAATATCAAGACGAAGTATAATAGGACCAGTTTTCTTTAACGAAATAATTAACGCAGAGAGATAACAAACTCTCATTTTAACAGAATTTATTAATCAGCTGTATGATGATGAAATAATATTGAGTTATTTCCAACAGGACGGAGCCACCATGAGTTCATTTCGAACGCAAAATAGAAAAAATAAGTTTTTCTATTTTGCGTTCGAAATGAGCTCATTATGAAACCCAAAACAGTATCGAAATGAGCTTCATTTCGATACGCTTTTTTTCATTTTTCAATGTTGGCGTTGTGCGAATACAGAAATAAATATCATTGCTATCATTTGATTTTAAGAATTAATGTACATTTCAGATATGATATATGTCCGTATTTTACACAAACAACGTATGTTGTATACAATTGACAACAACATATATGTGTTTCTATGTCACTCATGTTTATATTTTTAAATGAAGTATCAAGTAATGTTAACGAAAATTAGTAAATAATATGTAATATAATATACTTCGCGGATAGCAAGATTTAAATTTGAAAATGTCAAGTATCAATGTGACCAACTGCATGCTTTATATAAAAATTAAACTCTGAACTTTCAAATTAAATAATTCCAATTTAAGCAATTTATTAATGTAAAAAACGCAAAATAGAAAAAATAGTATAAAAAACTCGTTTCATAAGGCCTTTTGCCGCACTCGCTCTTTAGAAAATTCGCCGCTATCGCGGCTCGTTTTCTAAACTGATCTTGTGCGGCAAAATGGTGCCTTATGAAACTTGTTTTTTAATATACTATTAATACACCGAAATAAAAGTTGTAATTATAACATAATTTGATTGTATTTAATCTGGAAATAAATTTTTAATTGAATTATTTAATCTCAATAAAACATCGTAACAATCTTCGCATACGCTTTTTCTTTATTTTCTACTTTCATATTTCTCTCATCAAGAGTAAATAAACATCAAAGTTAAAAGTTCTCTCTCAATCTCCGAACGAAGTTGAAATTTTTAACTTAAAATTTATCGAAAAAGAATCATACTTTCTTGAAAGTTTTCACCGTCGCAAAACCAAATTACAGTCCTCCTACGTGATATTTCAAATTTGAAGAATTTAATTTAATTTTTAAAGTTTACCCACAAATGTCGTAAATTAATGCATATTTCGAAATTTTTTGTCCGTAAATAGGTATATCGTCTCTCAATTTGTTTTATACTCTTTTACAATGGCTAATAGAATTGTTGCAGCGCTTAAAGGCCGCTTTTCTGAATTCTCGCAATCAATAAAACCTGCAATCTAGGTTAACGCTTTTTTAACTCCAGCATGCAGTACTTCTAGAATTGGGTTATGTCACGGCATTCAAATTAATGTTCTCTGTTTAATAAAACGCATCGCAGCGAGTTAGTAGATATAATAGTAAATTGATAATAGATTTTTTTATATATGTCTTAACGGATTATATACCATAAGATGCGTAGTTTAAGCATTGTTCTAAACGATGTTTTTGATGTATATTTTAGAGACTTTATTGGCATATAAATAAAAAAGTAATTTTCCAATAAAATTTATTATAAATTGAAATATCCACAAGAACAATTAACCTATTATACACTCGTGAACAAATTCTCATAATTAAAATTAATTTTTTTTTACAAGACATGAAATATTAGCTATGAAATAAGAATTGAAAATTAAAGAAGACACAAACGATTTAATTTATCAAAATAGCCAAAACAAAAACACAAATAATGACGAACCCAAAAAATCCAACCCAACCCAAAAAATCTTGGTGTGCTCTTATTCAACTTTTACCTGTTGTGTTGAAAGTTCATTTGAATTGTCAGTACTGATACTTATTGGTTCACAAAATGCAAGCAGAAAATGTAGACCGAGCAGGAATACCGGGAGTACCGTCCAAGACGCAAACTGGGGAATTCACAAGAAGGCCAAGATCAGGCAGGCCATGCATAACAAACCGGTGAGAATACCGTTTTATGATGTTACGTGATCGAGGTTCACTATCAACAATTGTGTTTCGCCAAGTCGAAGACGTTTACGGTACTGAAACCCGCTGCTTATCCACTTTTGCTCTAAGCTCATCGTGTTCTGCGACTACGATTTTCCCATGAACATAGACATTGGACAATATATCAATGGAGCTCCGTATTGTTCACGGATGAGTCTAGTTTTTGTCTGCGTTCACAAGATGGACGAAAACGTGTGCGGAGAAGGCCTGGTGAACGAGTTTCAGTGTGTTGTATATCTCCAAGAATGGCATTTGGCGGAAGCGGTATAATGGTCTGGGCTGTAATTTCACAACTGAGCTTGTTCTTATTGAAAATGGTACCATGACGGCTGTTAGATGATCATGTCGTACCATTTGCTCCATTCGTAGGTGAGAACTTTACTCTAATGCACGATAACATGCGACCTTACACCGCTTGTGGTTGAACAATATTTGAATGCGGTTAGCTTTCGCCATTTTTTCCCATCGAAAATCTCACCAGCACCGACAACCCATACCGGTAACTATCCGAGATCTTCGAATAGCTCTTGGTGAGGAATGGGAAAACATTACACAAGAAGAGGTCACCCCACCTGCATTCAATGCTTACAGAAGTCATTGGAGTTCGTGAAGGTTTACGCACTATTAATCGCTTAAATTGTTTGAAAACGTAGATGTAAAACCTAGCCGATAAGACCAAAGAATTAGTTAATTTTTTACAATTTACTGTTTCGTGACTTTTTCTTATTGAATAAAATGTTAAATACCTTTTTTTTTAATTTCTCATTAGTATACTTTGTAAACTATGCTTCATGTCTTGTTAAAAAAAAGAAAAAAATTAATTTTTCTTGTACTAACAGACATTTACTTCGGTGTTCAGAATTTTTTGTCCATGAGTGTATTTATATATACGGTCTGATTGATTCTAAACTCGAAGTTTCGCTTACAATGATATTACTATCTGGGTGGTATCAAATCCGACGATAAGAAAATAGATTTATAAATGAGCAATAGAATAAACAAGGCGATAAAACTATATAACTCGCTAAACAAATGCAAATTTGGAAAGAGAAAAGTGAAGGAAAGAATAAAATTTTAAACCAGGTAGCATTGCCCTTAACATATGGGACGAAACCTGAACACTTCAGAGAAAAACATGAAGATAGTATCAAGAATTGATAAAATATGAACTGCAACTATCAGAAGGGAATATAATTAGGATGTGCCCACGCAGACTAGTCAGTGTAGCAGTCAGAATTGACAACAAAAATAAAATTTAGATGAATTAAATTAAGAGAATAAGGAAAAAAGGTAAACAATTGAAGATGGGTAGAAGAGGTGAGAGATGAGTTCTAAATCCAACACTTAACAAGATAAGAAGGAAAAATTAAGAATAAGTCCTCGAAATATTAAATTAATTCATATTTTTTATTTAATTTAAGGACTTCACTTCACTACAAATTAGTGTTCTTAGTTTCGACATAGCAACTAATTATTAAAAAATAAAAAGACACTCATTAGAAACTATATAAACATATTAGGATAACCTTTAGCTTCTCTTCGTTTCCTTTAACATCGTGACACATTTCATATTTCTGTTACACCTTTTATATCTGACCCGTTTCAAAAATACAACCTTTTTCCAAACCACAAATTCGTTGGTCTATGGAAATTATGTTGATTCAATAGCTATTAATTCCCCATATATATATATTCTGTCATTTATATTTTTTATTTCCTTGACAAAGGCATCATTGCCGAAACATGTAGGGTTGTTTTAAATATATATATATATATATATATATATATATATATATATATATATATATATATATATAAGTAGACAAAGAGTCTTTGCCGTTAAAACAAGTATGTAAAATAAAAATTGTTGGGGAATCCGGCAATAAAAACCTTTAGTTAGTCAATTAGAGTCCTTTATTTTTTACCTCATATTTCGCTCTGTAGATTTTCTCTATAGGTTTTGTTTTTTTTTAAAAATGTTATATCTCTCACAAAAAATAGTTTCGCTTTTGTAAGTATTAATCTTATAATTAGTAGACTAGATTAGCTAATGTTGTATTTTCTTTTGATTAAAGTGACCTCTGATGAAGCTCTAAATCTACAGAGCGAAATATAAGGTAAAAAATAAAGGACTCTAATTGACTAACTAAAGGTTTTTATTGCCGGATTCCCCAACAATTTTTATTTTATATATATATATATATATACTTTGAAGTAATAAACCAGACCTTTAATCGCCGACTTATTAAGTTTACCATATCATACCAAGGTCACGAAAATATTATATTTATATATATATATATATATATATATATATATATATATATATTTATATGGTAAATTCAATCAGTTAGCGATTTAAGGTCTGGCTTTACTTTAAAGTATATATATTTAAAACAACCCTACATGTTTCGGCAATGATGCCTTTATCAAGGATATAAAATATAAATCATGTATATATTTTATATCCTTGATAAAGGCATCATTGCCGAAACATGTAGGATTGTTTTAAATATATATACTTTAAAGTAAGGCCAGACCTTAAACCGCCAACTGATTGAATTTACCATATCATACCAAGGTCACGAAATAATTATATATATATATATATATATATATACAGGGTTGGGCAAAAGTAACGCATCAGTCGAATAATTCCGTAAATATAAACTTTAGAACAAAATGTTGTTAACAAAAGTTTTTTGACAAGTTATTTTGTATTGGCCTCAATCATTTGTTTTTTTTTTTCATGATGATTACATATGACAGCCAAAAATATTTTTTTTTTTTAAATGGAAATAATATTATTTTTTGGACAATTCGGAATCTTTATTAAGTTCTGAAAATGAATGCGTACTATTTTCATGGGGTTAGATAATAAAAATATTGAGAAAAAAATAAAATTTAATAAAAGTAAACAAACTACAAAATTAAATTAAATGCCCAAAGTGACGTCCTTCTACGACCTGACAGTGTCCTAAACGGTCCCAAAAATGACGAATTGTATTTTGTAAACTATTATGTGGTATGGCTTGTATCTCACGAGTAACTTTTGCTCTCAAATCCTCTAGGTTTCTAGGTTTCTCCTTGTATACTTGCGACTTCAAGTGTCCCGAAAGAAAGAAATCCAATGGATTTAAATCGGAAGACCTAGCGGGCCAATCAATAAAACCCCGACGTCCAATCCAACGACCGGGAAAAATTGTGTCTAAATACTGTCGAACATTAATAGCATAATGTGGTGGTGCTCCATCTTGTTGAAACCATAGATTACGGTTTCGCATGCTTGGTTGATTGTCGTTAGGAAATAAAACAACAGATCTGGTACAATATGGTTACGCAATAAATGTAAGTAACCATCACCATTTAGGTTGTGTTCCAAGAAGTACGGACCTATGATGCGTTGCCCAACAATGCCAGCCCACACATTAAGTTAATGCTATGCTGTATATGATTTCATCGCATCCAATGTGGATTCGTAGTCACCCAATAACGGCAGCTTTGCCTATTTACAAATACATTTAGACAAAATTTAGCTTCGTCAGAAAATACGATGTTGTTTAAAAAATTTGGATCCTTATTGGACAATTCCATTATTGTTTCACAAAACTGTAATCTTCTGTCCGGGTCATCTTCGTTAAGTTCGTGCAGTAAGTGTATCTTATAGGGCTTGTATTTGTTCGCTTTTAATATTCGTCTAATAGATCTGCTGCTCATATCATTTTCTAATCCTAGTTGAGTGGTTGACGTAGTGGGATTTTCCGTTACAGCAAGTAAAACATCGCCCGTTTCTCTAAATTTAGTAACCAATCTCGAAACTGTTGATTGAGCTATAGGATCTCGATCCAAATAAACATTATTGAATAAACTGCAAACTTCGTGATGTGAACGTTGCCTGTCACCATATCCGACCATCATAAGAATTTCTATTCTTTCTTTAGTAGTTAATTTGACCATTTTCACACAAAACACGTATTAAAAAAAGCAAGTTTTACGATGGAAACTATTTTATTGTGAAACGTCAATAATTTAATGACAGTCAAAAAATCTACAATTTCCAAAGCAATCTACAAAACACTGCACTAGTCCAAATGTACGTTTATTAAATTTTATTTTTTTCTCAATATTTTTATTATCTAACCCCATGAAAAAAGTACATATTCATATTCAGAAATTAATAAAGATTCCGAATTTTCTAAAAGAAAATATTATTTCCATTAAAATAAAATTTTTTTTTTGCTGTCATATGTAGTCATCATGAAAAAAAACGCAAATGATTGAAGCCAATACAAAATAACTTGTCAAAAAACTTATGTTGACAACATTTTGTTTTAAAGTTTATATTTACGGAATTATTAGACTGATGCGTTACTTCTGCCCAACCCCGTATATATATATATATATATATATATATATATATATATATATATATATATATATATGTATATATAGTGTTAATATGAATTAAAATTTATTTCTTATTTATTTTATTGGCCGTGTCATAATATTAAAATAATAGACTTTTTCTTGGTTTAGCGACCTTTAATGAATTTCAGATTTTTACTACGACGTTTCGACTTTTTTTATTATTAAGTCTTTTTCAATTTATTTCGTGTCAAAACACATATTTTGTGTAACATGTATGGCCAGATATGTCGAACCTTTTTATAGGGTCGAACTGCCTTTCTAGGAATATTTAGTAAAAAACTGAAATTCATTAAAGGTCTCTAAACCAAGAAAAAGTCTATTATTATAATATATATATATATATATATATATATTATATATATATATATATATATATATATATATATATATATATATATATATATATATATATATTGTTGATGGTCTTGCGTTGAAAACCATTTGCAACTAGGGCGTTGCTAATAACTCCTATTTCTATTTTCTGGTGTTCTACGTCTGTGAGATTCTTAGATCTTGTTATTAAAGTGTTGACGACTGCCTGGAGTTATGCTGGGTGCTGGTGTGACTGCGCGTTTAAATATCTATTTGTGTTGGTTTCCTGTATACTGTGTGTGCTAATCTGCCATCTTGTTTCGTCTTTATTAACATGTCTAAGAAAAAAAGTTGGTCGTTGTGTTCCTTTTCCACTGTGAATTTGATTCATGTGGCTAAATAACGAATGTGCCATATACATAACTAATCCATTACTTGGGGAAACGTCATCACACCGTCCATCAGAATGAAGAAGAATTCACGCGGAGAAATTGAGAAATAAATATTATATATATATATATATATATATATATATATATATATGTATGTATAGTAAATTCAATCAGTCGGCGATTAAAGGTCTGGTTTACTTCAAAGTATATATATTTAAAACAACCCTACATGTTTCGGCAATGATGCCTTTATCAAGGATATATATATATATATATATATATAAATATAATATTTTCGTGACCTTGGTATGATAAGGTAAACTTAATAAGTCGGCGATTAAAGGTCTGGTTCATTACTTCAAAGTATATATATTTAAAACAACCCTACATGTTTCGGCAATGATGCCTTTGTCAAGGGAATAAAAAGTGTCATTTATATATTTTTTTCCCTTGACAAAGGCGTCATTGCCGAAACATGTAGGGTTGTTTTAAATATATATACTTTGAAGTAATGAACCAGACATTTAATCGCCGACTTATTAAGTTTACCTTATAGATTGGGCAACGGAAGACCGCGGAGAAAGTTTTAAACCGATACATATAAGATTATTTTACATATATACATATATACATATTAAAGTAAAACAAACCTTAAATCGCCAAAAAGATCTCCGACTAATTGAATCTATTATAACATACATAGGTCAAGAAATATATATAAGATTATTTTACATATACACATATATACATATTAAAGTAAAACAAACCTTAAATCGCCGACTAATTGAATCTATTATGTTATAATAGATTCAATTAGTCGGCGATTTAAGGTTTGTTTTACTTTAATATGTATATATGTATATATGTAAAATAATCTTATATGTATCGGTTTAAAACTTTCTCCGCGGTCTTCCGTTGCCCAATCTCCATTGGTCCTTGTCTTCCCATAATTTGTTCTCTAAACCTCTCATTTTCATCTCTTTGTCGATTCCTACGCTCCAAGTTCTTCTAGGTCTCCCTCTCTTGCGCTTTTCTTGTGGGTCCATTCCATCGCTTGCTTGGGCAGCCGTTCACCTGTCATCCGTTGCCTGTCCATACCGTTGAAGTGTACGCTTGACTACCATGATTTCGCTTATCCTCTCATTTCCGACTCTGTGGTTCAATCTAGATCTACCTGCAGAAGTGTATTTCTGTTACGAGCAAAGCTTTTTCTGTTTTGTTTTTATGTGGCCAGACTTTAGAGCTATAAGTTGCTATACTGTTAACAATTACTTCGTATATATTATTCTTATTTTTTTGGAAATCTTTTCATCTCAGAGACTATTATTTAAGTTAGTTATGGCTTTTATAGCCTCAGTGTCCCTATATCGTATGGCTTTATCCAAGGTATCGTCCTGTGACAAATGTAGTCCCTCATTTGTTCTCCCTTATTCACAATAAGGTACTGAAATAAATGTGGAAGTAAAAAGAGATGATGGCAGTTAAGAAAATCTAAGTAATTCCGTCAAATGCTAGGTGAGACACGCTGTTTATCAGTAGCAATGTTACTAGAGGAACCGTGACTTTCTCCTAGATACATTAAGTATCTTTACAATTCACACCATACAAATAATTGACACGCTGTGTTAAAGTGTTGGGGGGGGGGGGTGTTCATATCTGGAGAATAAGGAACCTGCTCAAAAATTTCGTAACCAACGCTGTGAATGGTATTCATAGAAATACAATTCTAGCAACCTAAGGTATTGCTATCCTTGTGAAATGAAATGCGAACGAATTTATTGCCCTATTTTATCTAAGGTGTGGATGAACCTGGTGGTGGGCACGCCTAAAATCGACGTTAATCTATCCCAGGTGGCTTTTGCCGCGCCGGTCAATGGATAGTCTCGTCTTTATCCGTACAGTAAGAAGGTTGATGAATTTCCCGAGGTTCATTCTAAGAATTGTGAGTTGTATTGCATCCGACGTACTCTATATCAGGTATTAAGAAATATCTGGGTTAACGAACTATTTGGTGTCGTAGACATTTGGTAGAGCTCCAGTTCGGCTACTATCCATCTTTCAGCAATCTACACGTTGTAGCTTTACAGACTCATCAGTTCAGTTGTTTGGTGCCCCTGATCTACCCTAAATCAGCAGAATCAGTCCTATTGACTCAATAGGCGATCCTGGGCTATCAAAAGAGTTAAATGGTGTTTCAGGAGACTGGCCACGATGGTTACCTATTCGATGGGAATTACAGAAGGATGAAGTCCACGGGTTTGCCGATCCAGCCCATCCAGGCGTTGGGTTAGTAGTGGCTTTGGTTTCTTGGTCTTATGATTGAATTGTTAGAGTTGATGAGACCTTGGGTAGATAAATTCCTGTTTAGACATGGGGTATAGACTCTGAAACCTGATATGCAACTTTATGCCACAGATCGATCTAAATTAACTAGCCTTTATTATGGCTCCATAAATTTTGAGTATAAGACGGAATAATATTGGCTTTTATTGATATGCCGAGGTAGCAAATAATCAATAGAAAGAACTCCTTCAAAATTCTAAGAAATTGCCATCATATTTTGTCGACGATAAAAGTGATTGGAATGCTTGTAGAACTAGTGATATGCAACTTTATGCCACATATCGGTTTAAATTGGCTAGCTCCACGAATTTTGAGTATAAGACGGCATAATATTGGCTTTTATTGGTATGCCGAGGTAGCAAATAAACAATAGAAAGAACTCCTTTAAAATCTTAAGAAATTGCCATCATATTTTATCGGTGATAAAAGTGATTGTAATTTTTATAGAACTACTGAGGCTCTTATGTCGGCATTCCATACTTTAAATAAAAATCCCTCAAAAAGCTTTTAATGCACTAATGTTAATAAAACAGAAGCATTTGTTCATTTATTAGTCAAAGGTTACTGTGTTAGGGATAACGACTTTAATCGTATGTTGCAAAATGTTGGTAATTCATAAAAAGGAGAAAAGATAAGTTAACAGCACTGGAAATTGATTCTTTTCTTAGTTATGTGGCGTTAGAAATGAAACTATTAAAGCAACTTTCAATACTTAAAATTATATTACGGATAGAGTAGAACTCGAGAATTAACCTTGTAAATCTTGAAAGCAACGGATCGAGAATATCATAGACTGCAGGAAATGGAAACAAGACGTGCAAAGTGGGGAGGCGAAAGCGCAGGAAGAATCGATAGCATCTGAATAAAAAATAGAATGAGTAGAAAGAATAAGAAGAAATAAAATATCATTCATTAAGAAATTAAATATGTACAATGTTAATTTTAAATGTTACTTAAACAAAAATACGATAAAATGTTTGTATTCAAGATTATAATAAAAAACATTTCCAATTAGTTCTCAACTATAACGAAAACAAGCCTGTTCAATATTAATCTAGCTACATTATTCGAAACAATTATATTTATATTTTATATATATATATATACAGTGTAAACTCCATGTAACGTTACTCGATTTAACGACAAACTCCCTAAAGCGTCGAAATCACTTGGCTTTGATTGGTTTACCTTGCCTTCCATACAATGATACACTCTATATAGCATTACACCCACTCTCAATAACGACAACAATTAATAATAAAAAGTACCTTTTAAGTTGCGATAACCACTAAATAAACACGTTACTAATATAAACTCGTAATTCTCGGGCAAGTGGTTTTTTCATTGATCGAACAAAGAACTTCAGTTCAAGCAAATTTTATCAAATGTTTACATTTCAATTCGGATCCTGCCGTCGGAAATGCGACAGTACTTGAGGCCAATTATAATAGTCGCATTGATACACATTCATATATGAAAAAGTACACTAAATTATATTCTTAGTTGCTCACAAACTTTCAAACTGTAAACATGGTTAGTAAAGGAAAATCACTGTGTATTGACGAAAAAGTTTTACTGATACGCGCAATAGAAACGGGAGAGAAGATAAGTGATGTTGGCAGACGCTTTGGATTTAGTCGCTCTACCGTGTCCACAATATGGAAAAATAAAGAACAAATTCTCCAAGCAAAAAACGAGGGAAAATCTTCCAAAAAATTAAAGAAACCTAAATACGAAGATTTGGATCAAGCTATACTATAATGGTTTCACCGACAGCGCCAGAATAATGTGCTTATCTCGGGGCCGATCGTGAAAGCTAAGGCGGAGAATTTTGCTGAAGAACTTGGTTTAACTTCTTTCAAAGCATCAGAAGGATGGCTCGGAAAATTCAAGCAACGTCATAATATCAACTATCGTAAAATAAGTGGAGAAGCACGAAGTGTTGATACAAATGTTACTCATGGTTGGATTAATACAGTGTGGTCAAAATTGACAGAAAAATACGCCCCAAGTGACATTTTCAATGCTGATGAAGCAGGAATTTTCTATAAGTTGACTCCAGATAAAACTCTGAAATTTAAAGGGGAAAAGCGTGTGGGAGGAAAGCTCTCCAAGGAACGTACTACGGTGCTTGTGGCTGCTAATATGGATGGTACAGAAAAAAAAAAAGCTTATGGTAATAGGCAAATCGAAAAATCCGCGCAGTTTTAAGAACATTAAAAAATTGCCAGTGACGTATAAAGCTAATAAATCAGCTTGGATGACCAGTCAACTTTTTGAGGAAGAAGTGCGAAAGTGGGATGCAGAATTAAAGGGACGAAAAATTTTACTTCTTGTTGACAACTGCCCTGCCCACCCGTTTATATCAAACCTTCAAAACATAGAGTTGGCATTTCTGCCTCCAAATACGACTAGTGTCTTACAGCCAATGGACCAGAGTGTCATTAAAAGCCTCAAGGGTCACTACAGAAGGAAATTATTGATGGAGCTAGTCGAATCTGAGGGTAAAACTTCTGTTAATATGCTGCTAGCAGTCAATTTTTTATCTAAAGCCTGGGAAAATGTGACATCCACAACTATACAGCACTCTTTTCGACATGCTGGACTTTGTACCAATTCTACGAGTGATGAGGTGGAAACAGAACCTGAGTTTGATAGCGACGATGACCTTCCATTAACTGAGTGGATTCAACAGTTCAACATGGCAGGAAATTTTACGGATAATCTTCAAACCTACATCGAAGTAGACGACTGCCTGCTTACAACGGCTTCACTCACAGACAAAGAATTTTTGGATTCAGTGAGAGAAACTGAGGTTCAAGAACAAGGAGATGAAGAAGATGAGACGCATGAGCCTGAGCCTTCGCCGAGCATTAAGGAAGCTTTGGAAGCAGCTAAATTATTGGAAAAGTACTTCCTTTATCATCAAGATGCCTCAATATCGCAAGATATGAATAAAATAAGTAAAAAAATACAACAAGATTACTGGTGCAGCAAAAGACGTCAGACAAAAATAACAAACTATACGCAATAGCGTTCAAATAAGATTGTTTTTTATTAGTCTGAAATAAACTTTTTCTTTTTATAATTCTGATTTTTCTTCTCTCAATTTAACGACAACTCTCTATAATGCCATAAATGCACAGTCCCTTCAGTGTCGCTATACCGATAGGTCCAACTCGCAACGGGCCATAGGCAACAATATACGTATGGAACGTAATGCGATGTGGCAACGTGTGTACGATGTCTATATTGAGTGACTTTCTTAAAATTTAAATTTATTTTGCAGAATTATTGATTTTTTTACTTTTATCTTTTAGAAAACGTTATTGTTTTTTTATTACTTAAAATTACTTCATATGAAAAATAGTATACCACAAAAGTGTAAACAAAGACAGTATACATTGAAACGAATATTCATTCAATTGTATTGTCATGAAATTGAATTTGTCAATCGTTGTTAAATTTGTTGGAATGAATAGATATTTATATTTATCGGAAAATACTAATACTTAAAGCAAACAAATAAGGTGTAGTGTTTTGTTATAGGAATGTATAATATCCATTTCTTCCTGCATATTGATTATGCAGCTGATGCTTTCGTAATATGCTCATATTTGTATTATTTCAACTTATACTTCGGTCGATACATACCGACTTCCTTCAAACCAGGAGGAAGCTACAGTTATAATTAATTTTTATTACCTACGGATATTCACAATTCCAAAATACGTTACAATGTTGCTTATTTTAGATTGTAATTAGCTGAATGCTGTCGCAAAACTGATCTCTGCATTTTTAAAAATGCCAGAATAAAATTAACCCCTGCCCTTATTATAATTTTACAAAGGAACAGACACGTACTTCAATTTCTACGAAAAACTAAGCCTACAGTTCATGCATAATACAGTGATAATGAAGACTGGAGCGTTAGTCGACCTACGAAGTTGTACTTTACTTGTTTATTGTTAATAAAAGGCTGATGGAAATATTACGTGAGATTTTGGTATCTGTATTATAATAACATCACGATAATAGTAGAAATACAAATATGAGCATGTTACGAAAGCATCAGCTGCATAATCAATATGCAGGAAGAAATGGATATTATACATTCCTATAACAAAACACTACACCTTATTTGTTTGCTTTAAGTATTAGTATTTTCCGATAAATACAAATATCTATTCATTCTAACACATTTAACAACGATTGACAAATTCAATTTCATGACAATACAATTGAATGAATATTCGTTTCAATGTATACTGTGCTTGTTTACACTTTTATGGTATACTATTTTTCATATAAAGTAATTTTAAGTAATAAAAAAACAATAACGTTTTCTAAAAGATAAAAGTAAAAAAATCAATAATTCTGCAAAATAAATTTAAATTTTAAGAAAGTCACTCAATATATGCATCGTACACACGTTGCCACATCGCATTACGTTCCATACGTATATTGTTGCCTATGGCCCGTTGCGAGTTGGACCTATCGGTATAGAGTTTACACTGTATATATATATTTTATAAATATTCGACATGAAGCACTTAAGACAACGAAAAAAAAACTTTTTGATTCGCCAGAACATAAGAATAGATGATTATAAAGACTATAAGGTGATGTACGCTTTTACATATAAATTTTGAATTAAGCGATTATAATGCAACACTATTACCAGTAAATATTCGGGAAAAATGATTGTTGTTCTACGTAATTGAATTTTGTATACAAAACTTAATTTAAACTCGAGCGACGCCCTTGACCTACTGCAAATTAAAAAGAGAACGCATCCAAACACGTTAATACCTCTGAATTATTCATGGGCACGTACTAATATCTCTACGCATCGCACTCAAGTTCATTAGTACCTCAAGCGCACTCCATTTACATTTTTAATGCAATTTGAAAACTCCGAGACCAACATAAGCTCCACGAATCTCCGTGTTTTGCAGAAATGCTGGTGTTCTTGAAGCAGGTCAGACACGAGTTGTGACAGAAACATAAAATATGTCACGTAGGGTCATATCGTCGCAATGAAATCGATTTTTAGAAACCGACGATTCTGAAAGAAACTAAGGGCAAGGTAAGGGACAAGGTCAAATAATTAATAGACGGAGGGAGCCATTATTTTTTCTTGTTAACATAAACCAACAAGAGATTTAAAGTTACTTGATTAATACCAGGCTTCATTATAGCTATTGGAAGCATGTATTGTCACAGACTTACGAAATCGTTTTCGTGATATGTTTAACAGAAAAATTTTGCAATTAGAGATTGGAATTGAATTTTAAGGTCTGAATTCAATATTCCAAGGAATATATCCGTGAGCGAACACACTATGGTGGCAGTGGTATAATGATATAAGCTAAATTTAGTATATGTGGTTCTAGCGACATGTACCGTTCCGGCCAATATTATCTGGGCAGCAATTTTTCCCACTGTAAATGGATTTTAATTGTTACATAAAAAAATTCGCCTGGAAAACTATACTGTCATATTGATTGATGAAAAACGTCAATTATAAAAATGCCACATTTATCTTTGGCCGAGAAATTAAGGGTTGTGACGTTACTGGGAGAGGGGTGGTCGGAACGACGAGTCGCATTAATATTCCAATTACCAAAGAGTACTGTGCATAACATTAAGAGAATATGGGATGAGAGACAAACGCTTGAAAGAGGATTGGGTAGTGGTAGGCCCAGAGTTTCAACGGAGGTGGATGATGGTAATTTGGTTGATTTTATTTGCGAAAATATCTTCCAGTGTGCGGTAGACGCACAGGCTGAAACAAACTTTCCTGGGTCCGTTCGAACGGCAAGGCGTCGTATCAAAAATGGATCTGATCTACGTAATCGTTCTGCAACGAAAAAACCTTTTTTAACTCCGCAAAATAAGGAACAGAGAGTAGGTTTTGCTTTGGAATACTCCTTAGAAGCGTTAAATTTCTGGCAGAATGTTGTTTTTACAGATGAGAAGGTATTTAAATCGTGTTATGACGGACACGTTAGAGTTTATAGACCTCCGAACTCTCGCTTTGATGAACGTTATACCCAAAAATCACACATAAGCGGTCGTTTTTCTGTCAATGTCTGGGCCTGGATGAGCGCCCAAGCACCCGGAGTTATAACACATATAAGAGGTAGATGCAATGCAGAGGTCTATGTTGGAATATTGGAAAATATCATGCTGCCCTCAGTAAATGCAGTCTTTCCCCAAAATAATTGTATATATCAACAAGACAATTGCCCCATTCATACAGCCAGAGTGACCTCAAACTGGATGCAGCAACAGAACATACAAGTTCTACCATGGCCTTCAAGTAGCCCGGACTTGAACCCCATTGAAAATATGTGGGGTTTGATGGGAAAAAAAATTAATAGAGGTAATAATTTTCGCCCACAAAATGTAGAACAGTTATGGGAAAGATTTCAAGAAGCATGGATCGAATTAACTCCAAATTATACTGCAGAATTAGTAGCATCAATGCCCACAAGGTTAAATAATGTTATTGAAAAAAATGGAGCTGCTACAAAATATTAATTTTTTTATATCATTTGTTTATGTTTTTCGTTTCTTAAATAAACATCAAAACTTTTAATTTAATTTAAGATCAATAATATGGTTGGTCAAAACCAAACTAATTTCAGTTTAAAGACATCCCTTTTTAAGGTAATGACTATTGATTATTGAGATAACCATCACATGATGGCTCATGCCCTAAGTGCGTATCCAGAGTAACGTAGATTGTAGCAAAGCCTGATTTACCAAATTTCATGAAAAAGTCATAAAATGTCAAGTCACTGCCCAGATTATATTGACCGCAACCGTACATATTTCATCCATGGTGAAGCTTAACTTCCTAGAAGTATTCAGAGATATTCTTGTTTATGGACGATAGTACATGACCACGTGAAATTGATATCATTAAATTTAACACGTTGATAATTTAATTAAGATATTGTTCGAGAAGAATGTGCTAAAAATTACTCTAAATTACTCTTCTATGCCGTACATCCGTATTGCTGAATTTGCAAGTAGGAAAATAATGACAAACCCGCAAAATCAAACCCAACCCCAAAAAAATTGTAGATAATGTTTTGTGTCTTGTTAAAAAAAAACGAAAAAAATATGTTTTCTTGTACAACAGACATTTACTTCGGTGTCCGGAATTTTTTCTCCACGAGTGTCCTTTAAAATTTATAGAATAGCTTCTAATTCGATTTTCTATCTTAAATATTGTTTTTGCTTCTGTATATGCGAAGTATGTTCTCTTAATATTGAGCCTGAATACAATAAAACACAATATTTTATTCTGAAATTACATTTTCTAAAATATTTCCCATTACAGTCAATACACTAGTTTATCAGAAACTCGTAGGTCTTCTTTGCCATGGTGGAATAAAAATACATCGTTGTGTGCTAGGTCCGGACTATATGTTTGATGACCTATCAGTTCAACGTTTCGCTTTCTAAATAGACCCCAGTGTATATGTGAAAAGGTTTTGTTCGATTATCACTGGTTTTTAAATACTTCGGACAAGCGCATTGCAAGATTTACAATTTCGTTTTGGAAGATGGAAACAATTAACTGCTGCTGTTTTTTCGAAATTATATTAATATATTCAACTTTTGTCCCTGTTACACAGATCTAAACCTCACGAGATGATTTGCGAAAAAAGCGTAAGAAAGTGGTTTTGCATGATCTGTCTTTAGAGTTTGTATTAAAAACTAAGGCGTATTAAGTTAGCACATAGTTATACACCCAAATGACCATTAAAGATGATTGTAGTTATACAAAAAGGTTTTGTTTAAGTATGACAATACGTTAAGCACGTATAAAGCGTTTGTACAATATGAAACAAACATGTAAATAATTTACATATCTGTAACTATGCACATGGACCGTCTTATAGGACGGAACTTGCTTGATCTATGCGGGCTATTTCAGTAAATTTAAATACAGATACAAACCAGTTGTTTATAACAGGATTGTATTAATTTGTATACATTGCTTCACTAGCTTAACTGAGGACGCCTAGATGGCAGAAACATATGTATTAAGCAGAAGTAAATGCTGAAAATACGAGGTGTATTGTCCATGTGCATAGTTACAGATATGTAAATTATTTACATGTTTGTTTCATATTGTACAAACGCTTTATACGTGCTTAACGTATTGTCATACTTAAACAAAACCTTTTTGTATATTTACCGCCATCTGGCTGGTTGTTAATGGACTACATCTACATACGTATTTTATCGTTTCCCGTAGCAGCTTAGCTGTTCGAACGATAGGTAGCCCTCCAGACAAAGTCTCTTTCGCCCGTAAGATGTCAATTATTAAATAGTTGTCTTCTTATAGGACGGAACTTGCTTGATCTATGCAGGCTATTTCAGTAAATTTAAATACAGATACAAACCAGTTGTTTATAGCAGGTTGGTATTAATTTGTATACATTGCTTCACTAGCTTAACTGAGGACGCCTAGATGGCAGAAACATATGTATTAAGCAGAAGTAAATGCTGAAAATACGAGGTGTATTGTCCATGTGCATAGTTACAGATATGTAAATTATTTACATGTTTGTTTCATATTGTATGATTGTAGTTGTTACATTAATGCCTAAGCTTGTCGAAAACTCTTAATATTTTATTTCACTAATATGGTTAAGATTGGAGTACGCTTCCATAATACAATTTCCCATTTACATCGCATCTACGAGATTGCGATTCAGATGTTCCCGGACTGACGCTGTAACATGAGAACCCAAAATAATACAAAGGTGAATGATTCAGCAAGCATTCGGTGAACAATGAGTGGTTTGCGCGTTTTAAGACCGGGAGACGACGAACGAACAGGTAGACTTGCGACGTCTATCACGCCCGAAAATATCGCAACAATTTAAAGGTTCATTAATGAAGACCGCTGTCGGACTATTCTTGACATCTGCGATACTGTTGGAATTGGATACGATATATGTCAGCTGATGAATTGAACATGCACTTCAATGCCGCGAAATTTGTTCCGAGAGTTCTGACGATCAAAAGCAGGAACGAATTACCATTTGCACTGAGCTTAAACAACTTGCTGGCGAGGAAGACTTTTTGTAAAGAGTAATTACTGGCGATGAGAGCTGGATTTATAGTTATGATCCAGAAACTAAACATATCAACAAAACAAACGAAACAAATAAATATCGACAAATGAAAAGCTCATTGTGTTTTTTACATGAAAGGCATAGTGCTCAGAGAATTCGTTTAAGCTGGTCAAACGTTCAATTCCGTGTTCTATTGCAATGTTTTGAGGCGGCTCCGTAAAGATATTAGACGCAAACGGCCCGAACTTTGGCGAGCAGGAAATTGATCGCTGCATTACGACAATGTGCTATCTCACCATTTATTTTGCACACAAGCCTTCTTGACGAAAACATAAAAAAACCACCATTCTACACTCTCTCTACGAGGGACACCTTTCATATTTTTATAATCGACCACTAGATGGTGCTTTTGACAATGAGAAATCCGCGATAGCCTAGAAATTGAGTCAGTAGCGTGTTGACAGTGACAGTTTTAAGGCAGTGAGTTTGTAAAAGAATGGAGATTACTCGTGAAGATTTTCGTTGGATGATTTTTGACGATTATAAAAAAAGCCTAACTCCACAAGAATGCATTATATCGCTTCGGTCAACTTTTAGTAGTGAAGCACCATCAGAGAAGACAGTTTACAATTGATTTGCAGAATTTCGTCTTGGTCGTGCCTCAGTAAGTGGTGAATCACGTCAAAGTCGACCAAAAACTGTTGTGATTCCACAAAACATAAATGCTGTGCGGAAAATAAAAGAACACGATCGACATGTGATTTACAGTGAGGTAGAGGCATCTCTTGGCATATCGCAGACTGCAATTCATTCGATTTTATATGAACATTTATTTGTAAAAAAATTATGTTCCAGATGGATTCCACATAAGTTGACCGACGCACAGAAAGCAGCTCGTGTCAATTGGTGTAAAGAGATGCGCAAAAAATTCCGACGTAGGAACCGCAAAATCCGTATACAACATTGTCACAGGTGACCAAACATGGATATATACGTATGAGCCGGAAACCAAGCAACAATCTACTGTTTGGGTATTCCAAGATGAACCGAACCCCACAAAAGTTGTTCGTGCAAGGGGCACTTTCAAGAAAATGATCGCTTGTTTCTTCGGCTGTACAGGACACAACGCTACAATTCCTTTAGAGGATCGAGAAACTGTTAACGCTGAATGGTATACAATAATTTGTTTGCCAAAACTAGACGAAATCAGGAAGAACAACCGAAAACGTCGCATTATTCTTCATCACGACAATGCGAGTTCCCATACAGCACGTCTAACAGTTGACTATTTGAATGATAAAAGTGTTGAAATAATGTATCATTGTTCATATTCACTTGTCGCCGAATTATTTCTTTTTGTTCCCAACTATGAAACAAAAAATGTGTGGACAGTGATTTTCAACACTTCAAGAAGCAGTCGAACCCTTTGAAGCCTTTGTTTCTGAGATACAACCTTCAGAGTAAAAAATGTTTTGAGAACTGGTTCGTACGCATGCAAAAGTGTATAGACCATAAAGGCGAATATTTTGAAAAACAATAAAATAATTTGTTCCCAAAAATTTTGTTTTCTTCCCAGATTTTGTAAAAATATAAAAGGTGGCCCTCGTATTCGCCAAATCTGGCTTCCTGCGACTTTGTTCTCCTCTCGAAAATGAAACTGCAGCTAAAAGGTCGACGTTTTGATAGCGTTGAAGACATTCAAGCAAAGCATGCAATCAGTACTTTATTCATTCACAAAAAAACGACTTCCTGAATGTCCACCGAAACTGAAAAAAACACTGAGAACCGTGCATAGCTGCGCAACGGGACTACATCGAAGGTGACAACAACTGCCGGGAATTAAAGTTAAGTTTCGAATTTTGATAGCATCGGTCCGAGAACATTTGGATCGCACCTCGTATACGCTACACGGTTTTAAGAAAAAGTTTCTCAAATTAATGTATTTTTGGAGGCAAGATTTTACCCTGAAAGAAGTTATGACTGCGTGCTGCTTTTGAATAAATGTAATTATGTCTCCTTGTATATTAACAGAACAATTTCTTTAATAATATTGGTTTACTCATCGATACACGTGGTCAATTAGTCTTGGTTGCTACATTTTAATATTCCTACGTTCCTACTATTCCTTTCCTAAGCACATTCTTTTAATTTGTTTTTAATAAATGTATTGCGTAGAGTGTGCTTATTATCTTTTTCCTTGGACACAATTTCGGATCTCTGTGACATTAACACAAATTAAACATTCCTTAGATTTACAAAAGCTTTTTGGTGATGTACATATCTTAGGATTATTATTGTATAAATATATTCATGTGTATTGTATTGAATTTTCCTGTAATTATGTTTTACCTGTTGGACATAAAGTACCTATATTATTATTACATTTCATTGTATAAAGTATTTCATAGCTGACTTGATATAAAAACATATTTTGAACAAAAAAAAACTACCCAATAACACGTGTCAAAATAAGTATTTATTTATAGTAAAGAAAAATAGGAAGAGAAAATTATTAGAGACTCTACATAGATTGTAATTAATTGCTTTTTTAATTCTGATTATTCCTATTGATATAAAAACATATTTTGAACAAAAAAAAAACTACCCAATAACACGTGTCAAAATAAGTATTTATTTATAGTAAAGAAAAATAGGAAGAGAAAATTATTAGAGACTCTATATAGATTGTAATTAATTGCTTTTTTAATTCTGATTATTCCTATTGATATAAAAACATATTTTGAACAAAAAAAAACTACCCAATAACACGTGTCAAAATAAGTATTTATTTATAGTAAAGAAAAATAGGAAGAGAAAATTATTAGAGACTCTACATAGATTGTAATTAATTGCTTTTTTTAATTCTGATTATTCCTATTGATATAAAAACACATTTTGAACAAAAAAAAACTACCCAATAACACGTGTCAAAATAAGTATTTATTTATAGTAAAGAAAAATAGGAAGAGAAAATTATTAGAGACTCTACATAGATTGTCATTAATTGCTTTTTTAATTCTGATTATTCCTATTGATATAAAAACATATTTTGAACAAAAAAAAACTACCCAATAACACGTGTCAAAATAAGTATTTATTTATAGTAAAGAAAAATAGGAAGAGAAAATTATTAGAGACTCTACATAGATTGTAATTAATTGCTTTTTTAATTCTGATTATTCCTATTTTTTGGCACATATACTATTGTTATTATCAATATTATCTTTTATTAATCAGTCATATATTACTACGAACTTTCTTTTAATAATAAATTTAATATATGTAATTCAGCAAGAATATTCTTAGTATATTTATGTTGTAATAAAAGTTAAAAAAAAATTATGAAAGTTATTCTGTATTTTTGTATTCATATTAAATATTTTCCAATTTTTAATTGGAAAATATATTTAATGAAGGCTAAGCGCTTTAGAATTAATAGAACGAAAATAATATTATTTCATTGAAAACTTCAGAAAAAATAACCATGCAGAACAACATTTTTTTAAGTATTTTATATATAGTAACACTATTACTAACAACACTGTATATATAAAATATAACAACGTCTTGTTTTAACTTCACAGTAACTACTTTGCAGGCAATGTGTTTCAGTTATGAATGATTTTTATTTATCATAATACTTAACCACGAAGTACATCGTTACCATAATTTTCACATATAAGTAACGACAGGTTCCTCAGAAATGCTTAAAAGAATGAAATTAAAATTTAAAATTATTTAGTAATTTAGTATTTATTAATTTTTAATATAATAAATAGATACAATAGATACAATTACGACCATATACAGTGTGGTCATAAAGTTTGGAACCAAGCTTATAACCGCATTATTTTACATTTTTTGGAAAAACGCTCTGACAGGTAAATTTTCTTTTTTAAAACGCCATCTTTTGACATACAATTTTTTTCTATGACGTCATTGGTTTTCGAGTGGTGACGTTATCAACACTTTCTTTAAATGGCAACCATATTATTTTTTTCTCGTTTTTGGTAGATCTTTATATCCACCAAATAGTGATATAAAACAATTGGTATGTTGCATCACAATTTTTTTTGAAAATATGATATAAATTTAGAAAAAAATACGAAAATTTTATTTTTGTACAAAATTAAAATTAAATTAAAAAAAAAATCTGAACTTAAATTTATTGTAACAGTTAACGTAAATTTTCAAAATGGACCCCACCAACCAACTGACACTGTCCCGGCCGAGTGTAAATGCTTTGCGATCAATAGTAATCTGCGTTATTCGCTCCAGGTCAAAAGAAATTCGTCTTCCCAATCGGCCAATTTCAAAAACTAATTAAGCTTACTAAATTTACTGAAATATGTAAGTAAGTTTTTTTCACACTTCTGTCTTGTGTGAGGACTTAAATATTCTTCTTGAACAAACCGGATCGTCAAAAGCACATGTACTCATGTTACTATGCAAAAAATTTACAAAAACAAAAACACGCACTTTTTTGCAAGATATTTCTTTATGACATTCTTGCTTCTTTTTATACAATTTATGTACAAAAATTTTAGTTTGAAATTGTTTCTATGGCGACAACATTGTTGAATTATTTACTTCTATTTTTGACGTTAAATTTTTGAGATATTGCGTAAAAATTGTTCATTTTCGCTAATATAAGAAATGGCACATTTATCTGAGCGAGAAAGAATCGAAATTTTAATTATGGTTGGGTATGGGGACAGACAAAGAACGCATGCAGAAGCATGCGATTTGCTTAACCATGAACACCCTGATAGACCTCCAATTACCAGGTCTACGGTGACAAAACTAGTTGGAAAGTTTACCGAAACTGGATCCGTAAAAGATCGACCACGGCAAGGTAGACCTCAAGTAGGAGAAGATGTGAAATTAAATGTGCTTCTAGAAGCAGAAGAAAGGCATCATGTTTCCACCAGACAACTTGCGTTAGCCAATCAGGTGGCTCACTCATTTGTCGTCAACTTATTTAAAAAAGAACACTATCGTCCTTACAAAGTTCAACCTGTACAGGAATTACATGGGGATGACGAAGATCGTTGACTGCAGTTCTGTGAAGACGTAATGTTACGTTGTGACCAAAATCCAAATTTCTTGGAAAACATCGTCTTCTCAGATGAAGCTACGTTCTGCCTAAATGGATCTGTTCACCGCCATAATTGCAGATATTGGTCGCAGAACAATCCGCATTGGACTCAAGCGTGTCATACTCAGCGCAGAGGAAACGTAGGGGTTGGAAAGAACGAATTCGCGTAGAACTTACACAAATATCCCCAGACATAATTGAGGCGAGTATACGAAGTGTTTACACTCGGCTGGGACAGTGTCAGTTGGTTGGTGGGGTCCATTTTGAAAATTTATGTTAACTGTTCCAATAAATTTAAGTTCAGATGTATTTTTTTTTAATTTAATTTTAATTTTGTACAAAAATAAAATTTTCGTATTTTTTTCTAAATTTATATCATTTTTTCAAAAAAATTGTGATGCAACATACCAATTGTTTTATATCACTATTTGGTGGATATAGAGATCTACCAAAAACGGGAAAAAAATAATATGGTTGCCATTTAAAGAAAGTGTTGATAACGTCATCACTCGAAAACCAATGACGTCATAGAAAAAAATTGTATGTCAAAAGATGGCGTTTTAAAAAAGAAAATTTACCTGTCCGAGCGTTTTTCCTAAAAATGTAAAATAATGCGGTTATAAGCTTGGTTCCAAACTTTATGACCACACTGTATATTTATTTTGTCTGGTCAATCCGATACAAACTACAACATTATACGAGGAAATCAGAAAAATCACGAACTTGGACATGTGTACTACCTTAATCAATATTCATTTCTTATGAAAAATTTAACAATTCCTTGTATAAGGATTGATACACATTTACAATATTATAACCCAACTATATTTAATGCTGAAATTATTAAATGTGTCAAGAACATAGCCAAATATAGTGTATTTTCGTGTTTCAAAACTTTGATCATATATTCGTAAATTTGTTACCAAATAATTATCAAAATGTAATAATTCCCACTCAATATTACAATTTCTGTTACGTTCATACCACGGTGATTGGACAGGAAGGTAACTTTCGAATGAAATGCGTAAAATGGGGTGACTTGGACCATTGGGGTGAATATGACTGAAAATAAAGAATGTTTCAATGCTAAATACTTATTCAATGGTTATTATCAGAGAGCGGACTGAAGCGATTGAATGACCAACTGCCCCGATAAAACGTTGTATGTATAACAGCCCCACTATTTGTTTGATGTTATTTCCGTCGTTATGAATAGTACATTGTGTGTATTCCTTCATAAACCTAACTCAACAGTGGCGTGTAAGACGGAATATATCTTATTATTATTTCGTTCGACATCGTTGAAATAATCGCTTAAAGAAATATGTCCGCTAATTTCCAAAGTGTATTCTCGTGTTTACATGCTGTATACATGCATATACATATATGTATTTATTGTTCTTGAGATAGTATATTGTACATTTATCCTATAATTTTTGATAAATATTAGGTTTAATTTACTACCGAATTTTTGGAGTAGTTTTGGTTTCTTCTTTTTAGTCAATTTCTTTCTGTTCTTAGTATTTCTCTCTATTTTCATTAACTATGCAGAATTCTCGTAGGGCAACCACGGTAGGCTGGATTAGAGGCCATACAGATTGGTTGCATATTCGTAATGATGTCGAGATATATTGCAGTGCCTGTTCATTAAATTTACGGCGTCCACAAAAGTGTAATGGGCAGAGACATGTTTCTTCGAAAACTCAAGATAACATATGACCATCTGCACCTGACACTCTTAAAGAAGAACTGTGTGAAGCTTTCATGGCGGCAAATATCCGATTCAAGAAGCTTAACAATCCAGTCCTCAAGAGGTTTGTTACAAAATATACTGATCGTCATATACCACATTAATCTACTTTACGTAAATACCACTAACCAAAATGTTATTTGAGAACCATTGAAAAAATACGAACCAACCTATCTGGTCATTATCTTTGGGTAAGTGCAAACAAAACAACGGTTGTAATGGGACAATATGTGTTAAATGTAGTTGTTGGTATTCTTCATCCCACAACGTAATACCAACCATACTTAATTGCAACTAAAATATTGCCAGTCGTAAATGATGAAACAGTTGCAGAAGTAATTGATCAATGTATTCACAATATTCTGTCATCGGACAACAACTATAAAGACAAGAGTAATGCTATTATTTTTGACTGATACGGCAGCTTATATGTTAAAAACAGGGAATTTATTAAAGCAATATTATCTCAATATGTTACACGTTACCTGTGCAGCTCATGCACTACACAGAGTATGCGAATATATCAGGGGTCATTTTCAGAACGTTGATAAGTTAGTTTTATCATTTAAAAAGATATTTCTCAAAGCTGAGATAAAAAGTTGATGCCATATTTTGCAGAAATTTAGATTTGAATATATTATATCAATTCTGCATAGAGCCGATTAAAAAGTCTATACATTCGAAGTATGGTGCACTTCTTCAACATTTTAATCACGCACCCAACACCAGTTGTGATGTAGAACAGACGTTTTCAATTTTTAAAGACGCTTTAACATCTAAAAGAACTAATTTAACACAGGAACACATTGAACAAATTTTAGTTGATCATAGTAATGTTTTACACTTTCAATGTTTCACAGAAAATACATAGTTTTGAGTTTTGTTCTTTGTAAATTATTTTTATTCAAAATTCGATACGCAATTCGCTTGTCAGCATTACTTTTGTTTCAGCAGTAGTTGCTGCCGGTTTCCAAACCGTTTATTATATTCGCTCTGTTGTGCATTGACAGATACATATTAACTGAATGTGGGTATGTGCTACTTATGCATGACCACACGTATCAAATTGTTCGAAGCTCACTGATCGCTTACATAAGCCACAAACCTATTGTGAATACAAGGCTGACGATGATGGGCTATGAATCAGCAATCTCTCTGGTCCGTTCTCTGGTTATTACTATTAGAAGTTTCACTGCTTAAATATTAAGCTAATATATTATCTAAAACCTGTATATAAGCAAAAGCTTTAATTTTTTCTTTTTTACATTATACATACGAGGAAATATCGGAAAACGAGACAAAAATGAAACATTTATTTAGAAAACTTCCTCGATCAGTACTCTCCATTCTGTACAATACACTTGTCCCATCGTTTCTTCCACTTGTCATAAACTTCTGAGAAACCATTTTTTAAGAGTCTATTTAGTATACTATTGAGCTCTAAATTCGACTCAAATTTTCGATGTCTCAATTTTTTTTGACTTCAAGAAACAAATGGATGTCACATGGAGCAAGGTCAGGTGAGTAGGGAGGGTGAACCATAATTTCCACTCCCAATTCGTCAAGTTTTCGCTGACAAATCGCTGATCTGTGGGCCAGAGCAAGGGCCGTGATGCAAGGTCCAACCGACGTCTTGATAAAGCGGCCGTTTCTTGTTTAATTTTACCTTTAGAGTTCTTCTAAGTACATTAAAATAGTACTCTCCAGATACTGTATGTTCTCTAGGTAGAATGCAATCATAAATAATGCCTCATTTATCAATAAAAATTAAGCGCATCGCTTTACCGGTGCTTTTCACTGTTTTCGCCTTCTGCGTTCTTGGACTGCCATTGGCCTTCCATTCCATATTTTGAAACTTTAATTCAGGATTGTAATGATAAAACCAACTCCCGTCACATGTAACTACATTGTTTAAAAGCTGTGAATTATGTTGCATTTGCCTTTTCCACTGCCGACAAATCGTCACTCCATTGGTTTTTCGTTCATCGGTCATCCTTTTTTTTTACTTTTTAAAATACATTTCCTCATTTGGAGCAAATCGCTTGCCTCCGAAAAACTTTTTGAGTGGCCTAAAGAGATGCTAGTCAATCGAAGCCAAGTCATGACTATATGAGGAGTGAGGCAGACTTCAATTTAGCCAATGTATTGTTTGTATGTGGCTGAGCATTATCGTGTAGGAGAATAACACCCTTGCTTAAGAAGCGTCCTTTTATTTGTATGGCCAGCTTAACGTTTCCAAACTGTCCACTGTAATAAGTGGAATTAATCGCTTTCCTTTCTTCGACAAAATTCACGTAAATTAGTCCAATAGTGCCTTAGAATTTTTTGGCGGTGGTAAGCTCCAGGTCTCATCAGTTGTTATGTTACGTTGAAGCCGGAGGTCTCTGTAAACCTGAAGTCGCTTTTGCTGTTGTTCCAAGGAAAATTATTTTGGAATCCACCCGGCGTTAACTTTGCCAAAGTTAAGCTTATAGTAGACAATAATGTGAACACTATTAACACTAGTGTTTACAAACATAGCAATTCCCTTCACAGATATTCGCCTGTTGCTCTGGATTAGCTGGTCAACTTTTAAATGTTCCGAAGATTCACAGCAGACGTTAAACGGGCAGGATGCGCCAAGTTCAACGCGCGTTCGCAACCATTTTAAAAAGAAGAGACTGTTCTGAGCGATAAAAATTCTTCTACGAACTGTCCATGAAGTCTCTTATGAATATTAGTCACCTTTACATCATCGTTGAAAAGAAATTTAATAAGCATAGGTTGTACAACAGAACTTGACACATTGTTAATACAACTGACGGTATTAACACAAGTATATTGCAGTTATTTGTAGCGTCAGCAAACATGTCTACTTCGATGAATTTTAAACGTCTTTGCAGCATCTCTTCAATTATCTTCAGGAACAAATCAAATGCAGGCCAAATTTGAATAGTCCTCGCATTATGAGCATGTATTTAAAATACATGTTTCTTAAAATTATTAAGAACTTCGAAAAGCAATGGGTTAGGAATTTATGTTTTCTGATAGTTGAATCGAGACTAGGATTTTTAAGAAAGTTTGAACTAGGTAGATTAACTGTTATAGTGCAATAACAGAGTAAACACAACTAAAATTATTTCCAGTGTTTTTTGTTTCCTTTCATGTATTTTCCTGTTATATCAAAATAAAATAATGTTAAAAGAAGCATAAATATCCGAAGCGTTAAGGGGTCAAATTACTTTTCCATAAACAGGTAAAAATACTGCGCTGTTCAAATTCTAATCAGATGTTTACCAAGAAGCTGGATAATATCGAAGTTACTCGATAAAGGCATACAATACAGCCAATCGAACACTGCGATAGACAAAATCGGCAGAAATAATTGCTGCTAAATCTGTGTTGAAAGATCATTTGAACTATCAGTACGTTGACAAAATGTAAGCAGAAAATGTAGGCCGAGCATTAGCTTTGAACGAAGATGGACGCAATATTCTATATATCGCTGCTGTCTTGAATATTCCCAGGAGTACCATCCAAGATGCAATACAGCGACATCGTCAGACTGAGGAATACACAAGAAGGCCAGGATCAGATAAATCTCGCACCACAAACCGGTGAGAAGACCGTTTTATGGTATTATCTACACTACGCGATCGTACTTTACCATCAACAATTGTGTCCCGCCAAGTCGAAGATGTTTACTGTACTGCAGTTTCCGCACGAAGCGTTCGCCGAACTTTGAAGGATTACAGATTAATATCAAGGAAACCCGCTGCTTGTCCACTTTTGCTCCCAGCTCATCGTGTTCAGCGACTACGATTTGCCTATGTACACAGACATTGGACAATGGATCAATGGAGCTCGGTATTATTCACGGATGAGTCTCGTTTTTGTCTGCGTTCACCAGCTGGCCGAGAACGTGTGGAGAAGGCCTGGTGAACGATTTTCAGCGTGTTGTATATCTCCACGAATGACATTTGGGGGGAGGCGGTATAATGGTTTGGGCTGGCATTTCACTGTACGCGAAAACTGAGCGTGTTCTCATTGAAAATGGTACCATGGCGGCTGTTAGGCATATTAATGAGTATATAGCTGATCACGTCATACCATTTGCTCCATTCGTAGGCGAGAAGTTTACGTTAATGCACGATAACGCGCAGCTTCACACCGCACGTGTGGTTGAGAAATATTTGGATGAGGTTACCTTTCGCTGTCTGCAATGGGCTCGTCATTAGGGCGACGTGTTCGGCACCGACAACCCATACCGGTAACCATTCGGAATCTGCGAATAGGTCTTCGTGAGAAATGGGAAAACATTACATAAGAAGAAGTTGGAAGTCATTAGAGTTCGTGGAGATAGTACACACTATTAATCGCTTAGATTGTGAAACCGTAGATGTAAGACCTAGTCAATAAGACAAATGAATTTGTTAATTTTGCATAATTTACTGTTTCGTGACATTTTCTTATTGAATAAAGTGATAAATGCCTTTTTTATTTCTCAATTTTGCTTTGTAGATAATGTTTTTTGTTAAAAAAAAGAAAAAAATAAATTTTTCTTGTATTAACGAGTGTATAATAAAATCCGTAATATATATTAACTGCTCTGATTTATAAAATCATTTAGCCGCAATTGTATGTACATTGTATTTTCTTTTTCTTATTTTTAGATTATTAATAAAGGTAATATTATGATAAATAAAATACATCAACCTAATATTATTCTTCCGAATAGATACGCCAAAATATATTTGATTGAAAAGACCTTACCAATGCGTTTAAAGGCTAACAATGGCTAACAATTTTTTATAATTTATAAAACAGTAATGTTTCGCTACAGGTCATTAAATTAAATTTTGACGGAACTATTCAGAACAAAAGGAATCATATTAAAAGTGTTAAGCTTGAGTTGCATATATAAGCAATTGTGCAACTGACGATAAAAGAACATAATTTTATTAAAAATTCCACACTTTAGTATTAATACATGTACATAGATATATAATATACAGCGTGCTTTATTAAATTTGCAATCAATTGGAATTTCCATTAATTCTGTTTCAGAACTTATATACTGCTTATTAAACTTTTGCCATCTATGTGATGATTCATCAAAACTCGACAATCTGCGCGGGTTGATGAGCGTGAGCGTATTGATGGTATTTCTATTTATTGCAAATAATATAAGAAGTTCTGATGACTCGTCCCAACTGCATTGCTAAGCTATGCTAAATAGGCAGAAACTTAATTCTTACAAGTGTACATAAGACAAATGTATTCCCAAGTTAAATTTATTAATAGTATAATAGTATTATAATCTATTCCTTCGACTTCTTAAGAATTTTCTATAAAATTTGAAAGATTTTTTCTCATAAAAAACAACTTGGCGGAAAAGCTATATTAATAATAATAGTTAGCTTACTTACAGTATAAAATCCTCTATCAAATTTCCTTTAAATAACGTTTGATATTTTGCTATAAAAACTTAACCATATTTTGAAAATTTCGATAAAAAAGGAGCAATTAGGGTAACTTGTTTTCATCAAAAGACAATAATGTGAATAATGCGTTTTTTCTTTGAATAAAAATCTAGGAATTTAAATCTAAAAAAGTTTTTTTAAAATTATATCCTTATTAGTAGAGTTGCGCATTTTGTGCCGAATGCATGGATGTATTCTACGGAGAGCCACCCGATACCAATAGCAGCAGTGAAGAGTAGTTAGGGCCTAGATATTGCACTATGAGGATGTGCAGGGTTATTCATTATAAATTACCCACGCCGTATCATCGTTTTTATTGCATTTATTGGCTAAACTCAGATAATTTAAATAATAAGCAAGAGATATCTTAAAAACACAGGGTCTTAAAGCAGTTTCCAGACACTTAGATTAGTGCTTTCTTACCTAATTGAAATAAAAGACTAATTGATAAATTAAGAGGAATCTAATATATATTTAATATTTAGTCCCAACGTAGACCATATTTTTCAAATAAACAATTTCGTATGATTTGCTTTGTAATTTGTAGACAGCAATGTTTACATCCCCACTTACTCTGCAATTACATACATTCTAATTTGATATTTGTAAATATTTCATATAAAAGCCGAAAAACTCCAATAATTTATCATTTGTTATATTTAATATTTATATATATATATTTAATTTCTTCTTTTTTTATAAATAAATGAATTTAACAGACAATGTTTAACAGGAAACGTTTACAAGCATATTATATATATATATATATATATATATATATATATATATATATATATATATATATTTAGTGTTAATAAGAATTAAATTTCTTATTTATTTTATTGGCCGTGTCTTAATATTAAAATACATAATAGACTTTTTTATTGGTTTAGCGACCTTTAATGAATTTCAATGTTTTTCTCTACTACGTTTCGACTCTTTTTATTATTAAGTCTTTTTCAAGTGACTAGAAACAAAAAATGAATACAACGAACGGTAAGAAAATATGTTTACATTTGTATGAATGAATTAAAAATTAAAATTAAAATAATAATAAAGTAAGGAAAATTAAATGATTACATTTGTATGAATGAATTAAAATTAGAATTAAAATAATAATAAAGTAAGGAAAATTAAAATGATATAAAACTCACCGATTTTTTCCGTTTCAAAACACATGCGTACATTGGTCGGGCTTGCCCGAGACCTTTTTAGGGTCGATCGCGTTCCTCAGAATATTTTGTGTGACTAAATATATTTGTTTGAGAACTGAAATTTCCTATTTCGTTTTAAAATTAGCATGGTTTAGGCCATGTGTTAGGAGAACATAGTATATGTATTTAAAATGGGAAACAATAAATTTTTTTTGGTGTGTGGGTGGGGTTGGTTGTCTTCTATTGTTTAATGAGTGGATAATAGAGTTTAGAAAGTCCATCAATCTCGTTGCGGTCGTTGATTGTTCTGCTGTTTTTGAAAATATGGATCATTTCTAAGACCTCCCAGCTTTTGTATTTTTTTGCTTTATTATTTTGGTATTTTCAAAATCAAAATTATGTTTTAGTGTCATCTGGTGTTTTTTTAAAGCAGTCTGATTTTTTGCGTATTTGTTACCTTTTAATCTTTTCTGACAAAGTATACATAGGCCAAACAAAACAGTTACTACAGGAAAGATTAAAAAGTCACAAATACGCAAAATATCAGACTGCTTTAAAAAACACCAGATGACACAAAAACATAATTTTGATTTTGAAAATACCAAAATAATAACCAAGCAAAAAAATACAAAAGCTAGGGAGGTCTTAGAAATGATCCATATTTTTAAAAACAGCAGAACAATCAACGACCGTAACGAGATTGATGGACTTTCTAAACTCTATTATCTACTCATTAAACAATAGTAGACAACCAACCCCACCCACACACACGAAAAAAAAATTTATTGTTTCCCATTGTAAATACATATACTATGTTCCCCGAACACATGGCCTAAACCATGCTAATTTTAAATCGAAATAGGAAATTTCAGTTCTCAAACAAAGATATTTAGTCACACAAAATATTCTGAGGAACGCGGTCGACCCTAAAAAGGCCTCGGGTAAGCCCGACCAATATACACATGTGTTTTGAAACGGAAAAAATCGGTGAGTTTTATATCATTTTAATTTTCCTTACTTTATTATTATTTTAATTCTAATTTTAATTCATTCATACAAATGTAATCATTTAATTTTCCTTACTTTATTATTTTAACTGTAATTTTTAATTCATTCATACAAATGTAAATATATTTTCTTACCTTTCGTTATATTAATTTTTTGTTTCTAGTCACTTGAAAAAGACTCAATAATAAAAAGAGTCGAAATGTCGTAGAGAAAAATATTGAAATACATTAAAGGTCGCTAAACCAATAAAAAAGTCTATTATTTTAATATATATATAGGTACCTATATATATATATATATATATATATATATATATAAATATATATAATATATATAAATTCAATTTGTTGGCGATTTAAGGTCTGGTTTTACTTCAAAATGTATATATTTAAAACAATCCTACATGTTTCGGCAAATGATGCCTTTTTCAAGGAATATAAAATATGTATAAATGACAGTATGTTAATCTACTGTCATATATATATATATATATATATATATATATATATATATATATAAATCGCCAACAAATTGAATTTACCATATATATATATATATGTATATATAAATTGATAAATTCTTGGAGTTTTTCGGCTTTTATATGAAATATTTACAAATATCAAATTAGTATGTAATTGCAAAGTAAATGAAGATGTAAACATTGTTGTCTACAAATTACAAAGCAAATCATACGAAATTTTTAATTGAAAAATATTGTCTACGTTGGGACTTGAACCCAAGTCTACGGTTTCCGGCTTAAGTGGTAAAGCAACGGTCCGGCAAAACCGTAGACTTGGGTTCAAGTCAATATATATATATATATATATATATATATATATATATATATATATATTTATTTATATATATATTTATTTATATATATATATGTATATATATATATATATATATGTATATACAGTGTGTTTCACTTTTCATGGGGACACCTAAATAACTTTTTTATTTTTAAAGCAATCAATATAAAATTTTTATCAGTTCTATAGGCCACGACAATGCACCTTTTCGTATGAATAGAGTTTTTGTAAAGTCAATATCTAGCCAACTATAATTAAAATGAGAAGTACTGTTTCAAGTAAAGTCATGCTAGCGATTAAGATAGAGCAAAAAAGTATTAGTTTTTGCAAATCACTCAAGAACTCCTAATACAAAATTTCGCTGAAAATTTTTCATTTTTAAATTCTTCTACATTTTTATGCTATCTGTAGATAATAGTTTCTTACAGGCGCGGCTCGTGATGACGTATTTGGGAGTGCAAGTACAATGATGCGAGTGCTTCGTGTATTCTCGTGTACTAACTATAACGTTTTCTTAGTAAACGCCGAAAACACACGAGGCACTCGCATCATTGTACTTGCACTCCCAAATACATCATCACGAGCCGCGCCTGGTTTCTTATTGCAATAAAAAGAGTGCCATGAAGCAAAAAAATAATTTGTCTGTTCACTCGTCAATTCACAACAGTTTACTTCAGTTGTAACTATCGATAGACATTTAACTATTGCTCAAAAAGTAGAAATAATTCGAATTGTTGGTGATAATGTATGTTCTACCCGAGAGGCTGCTAAAGAGTTTAACGCGAGACATCTTGAACGTCCACCCGTCCGTCATCGAACTGTTGCATACATGAATAACATTTACAACACTACTGGTAATGTTGCTAAACCACGTCAACGAGAATTGAACAATCAAGAACACCATTTCGATGCAGTAATATTAGCAGAGTATCTTAATAATCCTCACACAAGTTT